>CM059444.1:57181545-57624045 GCA_030390025.1 Squalus acanthias
TAGGTGTGTGTGTGTGTGTATGGACGTGTTTTTTCAGCCTTGAATTGTCTCCGTGTACTTGACATTTACTAAGTCCACTGCTTTCATTTCAGATGAGTTTAGTGTCAGCCGTGGCTCAGTGGGCAGCACTCTCGCCTCTGAGTTAGAAGGTTGTGGTTTCTAGATCTCACTCCAGAGACTTGAGCACAAAATCTAGTCTGACACTCCAGTGCAGTGCTGAGGGAGAGCTGCACTGTTGGTGGGGCTCTATTTCAGATGTGACATTAAACTGAGGACCCAACTACTCTTGCAGTTCGAGGTAAAAGACCCCACAGCACTATTTGGAAGAAGAGCAGGGGAGTCCTCCCCGGTGTCCTGGCCAATCTTTATCCCTCAACCAACGTCACTGAAACAGATGATCTGGTCATTTATCTCATTGCTGTTTATGGGAGCTTGCTGTGCGTAAATTGTCTGCCGCGTTTCCTACATTACAACAGTGACTACACTTCAAAAAGTACTTCATTGGCACTTTGGGGCATCATGAGGTCGTAAAAGGCGCTATATAAATGCAAGTCTTTTTCTTTCTTTATCTCGATTGCAGTAAGCAACTTTTTAAAATATTATTTTTTTCAGATTGACTGGGAACTGTCCTGAATTTCTTCAGACTGGGAGCTCAAGGTAGGAGCTGGGAGAGTTGCGCACAGGAACGAACATTGGTGTACTGTGTATGTTTAGATTACCTCTATTAACAGCTTTTGAGTTGATGTGAGCCAGTTTTGGTTTCGGATTTATACATACAGTGCCATGTAACCCATCCAGTTGAAGTTAGCCAAGTCAGACCAGACATCTCAAGGAGATCGCTGAACACTGGCTACGGTATAACTGCAACTAGTGTGACACAAAGATTTTAAAGTTCCCAGGCAATCCGATTTTGCTGTTCAATATTAAAATGTGACCAGAATTGGGATGTCAGCGAGCAGTGTTCTCGGCAGGCGATTCTATTTTCCCTGGCCAGAGTGATGTGGAGCCAGCAGTATAACTCCAATCTGACGCTGGTATATGCAGTATGGGAGCATGCTTAAATAATTCTATTCAACTTTTTGGTTTATTTAAAGGGATAGTCCATGAAACACAAATGTATCAGGCTGCAAGTGTACTGGTAGCAGTGAGATAAAGTCAGAATATTTGAGTGAGGCCGACCAGATAAGTCATTAACCAGTGCCATGTGCTAGTCAGAGTAGAAATAGGAGGATATTTCAGATGAATATGTGGCTAGAGGAATGGTGCAAGGGGGAGGGATTCAAATTCCTGGGACATTGGAACCGGTTCTGGGGGAGGTGGGACCAGTACAAACTGAACGGTTTGCACCTGGGCGGGACCGGGACTGATGTCCTAGGGGGAGTGTTTGCTAGTGCTGTTGGGGAGGGTTTAAACTAAAATGGCAGGGAGTTGGGAACCTGTGCAGGGAGACAGAGGAAAGGGAAGCAAGGATAGAAACAAAAGACAGGAAGGAGAAAAGCAAAAGTGGAAGGCAGAGAAATCAAGGGTGTAAATCAAACAGGGCTACAGTAAATAATAATTCTAAAAGGACTGAGAGTGTTAAAAAAACAAGCCTGAAGGCTTTGTGTCTTAATGCGAGGAGCATTCGTAATAAGGTGGATGAATTAGCTGCGCAAATAGATGTAAACGGATATGATATAATTGGGATTACGGAGACATGGCTCCAGGGTGACCAAGGCTGGGAATTCAACATCCAGGGGTATTCAATATTCAGGAAGGACAGGCAAAAAGGAAAAGGAGGTGGGGTAGCATTGCTGGTTAAAGAGGAGATTAACACAACAGTAAGGAACGATATTAGCTCTGATAATGTGGAATCTGTATGGGTAGAGCTGTGAAATACCAAGGGGCAGAAAACGTTAGTGGGAGTTGTATACAGACCCCCAAACAGTAATGCTGAGGTTGGGGATGGCATTAAACGGGAAATTAGAGACGTGTGCAATAAGGGCACAGCAGTTATCATGGGTGACTGTAATCTACATATAGATTGGGCTAACCAAGTTAGTAACAATACTGTGGAGGAGGAATTCCTAGAGTGTATACAGGATGGTTTCCTGGACCAATATGTCAAGGAACCAACTAGAGATCAGGCCATCTTAAACTGGGTATTATGTAATGAGAAAGGATTAATTAGCAATCTTGTTGTGCGAGGCCCCTTGGGGAGGAGCGATCATAATATGATAGAATTCTTCATTAAGATGGAGAGTGAAGTAGTTGACTCAGAGACTAGGGTCCTGAATTTAAATAAAGGAAACTACAGTGGTATGAGGCGCGAGTTGGCTAGGATGGATTGGGGAGCGTTACTTAAAGGGTTGATGGTGGATAAGCAATGGCAAACATTTAAAGATCACATGGATGAACTACAGATTTTGTTCATCCCTGTTTGGCATAAAAATAAAACAAAAAAGGTGACTCAACCGTGGCTAACAAGGGAAATTAGGGATAGCATAAGATCCAAGGAGAGGACATAAAAATTGGCCAGAAAAAGCAGCAAACCTGAGGATTGGGAGCAGTTTAGGATTCAGCAAAGGATGACAAAGGGATTAATTAAGAGGGGGGAAATAGAATATGAGAGTAAGCTTGCAGGGAACATAATAACTGACTGTAAAAGCTTCTATAGGTATGTGAAGAGAAAAAGATTGGTGAAGTCAAGCGTAGGTCCCTTGCAGTCAGAATCAGGGGAATTTATAATGGGGAACAAAGAAATGGCAGACCAATTAAATACATACTTTGGTTCTGTCTTCACAAAGGAGGACACAAATAACCTCCCAGAGATGTCGGGGAACATAGCGTCTAATGAGAGGGAGGAATTGAATGAAATCAGTATTAGTAGGGAAATGGTGTTAGGGAAATTGACGGGATTGAAGGCCGATAAATCCCCAGGGCCTGATAATCTACATCCTATGGTACTTAAGGAAGTGGCCCTAGAAATAGTAGATGCATTGCTGTTCATCTTCCAAAATTCTATAGACTCTGGAACAGTTCCCATGGATTGGAGGGTAGCTAATGTTACCCCACTATTCAAAAAAGGTGGTAGAGAGAAAACAGGGAATTATAGACCGGTAAGCCTGACATCGGTAGTGGGGAAAATGCTAGAGTCCATTATAAAAGATGTAATAGCAGAGCACTTGGAAAACAGTGACAGGATCGGATAAAGTCAACATGGATTTACAAAAGGTAAATCATGCTTGACTAATCTACTGGAATTTTTTGAGGATGTAATTAGTAGAATAGATAAGGGAGAACCAGTGGATGTGGTGTATTTGGACTTTCAGAAGGCTTTCGATAAGGTCCTGCATAAGAGATTAGTGTGCAAAGTTAAAGCACGTGGGATTGGGGGTAAGGTACTGACTTGGATAGAGAACCGGTTGGCAGACAGGAAGCAAAGAGTTAGAATAAATGGGTCTTTTTCCGAGTGGCAGGCAGTGACTAGTGGGGTACCGCAGGGATCGGTGCTCGGACCCCAGCTATTCACAATATATATTAATGATCTAGACGAGGGAACTAGATGTAATATCTCCAAGTTTTCAGACGACACAAAGAGGGTGGGCGTGAGTGCTGTGAGGAGGATGCAGAGAAACTCCAGTATGATTTGGACAGGTTGGGTGATTGGGCAGATGCATGGCAGATGCAGTATAATGTGGATAAATGCGAGGTTATCCACTTTGGCAGCAAAAACAGGAAGACAGATTATTATCTGAACGGCAATAGATTGGGAAAAGGGGAAGTGCAACGAGACCTGGGTGTCCTTGTGCACCAGTCGCTGAAGGTAAGCATGCAGGTGCAGCAGGCGGTTAAGAAGGCAAATGGTATGTTGGCCTTCATAGCGAGAGGATTTGAGTACAGGAGCAAGGATGTCTTGCTACAGTTGTACAAGGCCTTGGTGAGACCACACCTTGAGTATTGTGTGCAGTTTTGGTCGCCTTATCTGAGGAAGGATGTTCTTGCCATGGAGGGAGTGCAGCGAAGATTCACCAGACTGATACCTGGGATGGCAGGAATGACGTATGAAGAGAGATTGGGTCGATTAGGATTATATTCGCTAGAGTTTAGAAGAATGAGAGGGGATCTCATTGAAACTTATAAAATTCTAACAGGACTGGACAGACTAGATGCAGGAAGGATGTTCCCGATGGCGGGGGAGTCCAGAACCAGGGGTCACAGTCTAAGGATAAGGGGTAAGCCATTTAGGACTGAGATGAGGAGGAATTTCTTCACCCAGAGAGTGGTGAACCTGTGGAATTCTCTACCACAGAAGGCAGTTGAGGCCAATTCATTAAATATATTCAAGAAGGAGTTAGATATATTTCTTAAGGCTAAAGGGATCAAGGGATATGGGGAGAAAGCAGGGACAGGGTACTGAATTTGGATGATCAGCCATGATCTCATTAAATGGCGGAGCAGGCTCGAGGGGCCGAATGGCCTACTCCTGCTCCTATCTTCTATGTTTCTATGTTTCTATTAATGTGGCAGTCTCGGTGGGTAATAGCCCAACGAGTACAGATATTTATCACATCACACTGCTGCTTATGGCATGCCCTCCATTCAATAAAACTTGGAGCCAACTGGACTCGATATAAATTAAAGTATTTATTTGCCTGTGTCAGCCGTGGCTCAGTTGGCCCCACTCCAGAGACTTGAGCACATAATCCAGGCAGTGCTGAGGGAGTGCTGCACTGCCGGAGGTGCCATCTTTCGGATGAGACGTTAAACCGAGGCCCCGTCTGCTCTCAGGTGGATGTAAAAGACTCCGCGGCACTATTTCGAAGAAGAGCAGGGGAGTTATCCCCGGTGTCCCGGCCAATATTTATCCCTCAACCAACATCACTAAAACAGATTATCTGGTCATTATCACATTGCTGTTTGTGGGAGCTTGCTGTGCGCAAATTGGCTGCCGCGTTTCCCACATTACAACAGTGACTACACTTCAAAAAGTACTTAATTGACTGTAAAGCGCTTTGAGACATACGGTGGTCGTGAAAGGCGTTATAGAAATACAAGTCTTTTTTTTTCTTTTACATTTTCAACCGCAAATTAATGTCACTTTCTTCGGGCTAAGAAACTCAGTTGAGACTGCTTTGTAATAGTATTTTATTATTGTTTTTTTGGAATTTGGGGTGGGATCTGCTGCCCTCTCACTCAGTGGAGAATGGTATATCGAGCAGGTGGATCGAAGGAGGGAGAAACAAAGATTACAAAGTGGTGAAATTATTTTTAAAGGGGAATTGTCGCCGCTGTATTTTGTCCATAAGGATGCAACGCAACAGTGCCATTTTACATCGTGATGCGCATTGGTGTAACTTGGCTCAGTTGGGAGCGCGCTTGCATCTTAGAAGGTTGTGGATTGAAGCCGCGCACCCCAGGACTTGAGCAAATCAATTGGGGTGATGGACCGGGGTGGGGGGGGGGGGGGCGGGTGCAGCATTATCACAAACAGTGCGGCACAGGAGGAGTCCATTCGGCCCATCGAGCCCACACTGGAAGTTCCCGCTTCAGAAAACCCGGGGGCTGTTGTGACGCAAACTTGCTGGCCGATCTGCTCATGTTTGAACACTTTTATTTACAGCAGCTGTTCAGCACCCATTTTAGAAATGGAAACTGCCTGAAAACCCACAGCGCTGCTCCAGTCGGAGGTGCTGTTCTTCACATGAGACATTAAGAACATAAGAAATAGGAGCAGGAGTCGGCCATTCGGCCCCTCGAGCCTGCTCCACCATTCAATAAGATCACGGCTGATCTTCTACCTCATCTCCACTTTCCGGCCCGATCCCCATATCCCTTGATTCCTTTAATATTCAAAAATCTATCGACCTCTGTCTTGAATATACTCAACAGCTGAGCCTCTGGGGTAGAGAATTCCAAAGATTCACCACCCTCTGAGCGAAGAAATTTGTCCTCAGCTCAGTCCTAAATGGCCGACCCCTTATTCTGAGTCTGTGACCCCTGGTTATAGACTCCCCAGCCAGGGGAAACATCCTCCCTGCATCTACCCTGTCAAGCCCTGTAAGAATGTTGTATGTTTCAATGAGATCACCTCTCATTCTTCTAAACTCCAGAGAATATAGGCCGAGTCTACTCAACCTCTCCTCATAGGACAATCCCCCCATTCCAGAAACCGGTCTGGTGAACCTTTGTTGCACTCCCTCTGTGGCAAGTATACCCTTCCTCAGGTAAGGAGACCAAAACTGTACACAACACTCCAGGTGTGGTCTCACCAGGGCCCTGTATAATTGCATTAAACTGAGCTCCCGTCTGCCTGTTCTGGTGGATGTTAAAGATCCCGTGGCCATGGTCGAAGAGGACGAAGGAGTTCTTTTGGCATGCGGCTAATGTTTGTTCCCGCAGAAACCGATGAACTGGCCATGCATCTCATTGCTGTTTGTGGGGCATTGCTGGCACAGAATGGCTGCCATGTTTACCTACAGAACCACAGTCATAGAAATAGATAGAATTTACAAATTGGAAACAGGTCGTTTGACTCGACCAGTGCGTGTTGGTGTTTACGCTCCATGCCAACAAACAGTTCCAAAGACATTTACCCACCCTGTTCCCATAGTCCTTCAACCCCTTTTCTTTCATCCATCTATCCATTCTAATCGTCAATGTTGACATAGTTTCTGCCTCGACCACTAACCCTGGAAGTGAATTCCACATCCTCGCAACTCTCTGTGTAAAGAGGTTTCTCCAGCTCTCTGTTCTAAATCACTCGCATTTAATCTTGTATCTATGGCTCCTTGGTGTCGACCCCTGAGCTACTGGAAACAGTCTGCTTCTGTCTACTCTGTCCCGTCATTTCATCATTTGAAACACTTCTATCATATTGCCTATTATCTGGGTTGTTTTTGCAAAAGTTTTCAGGTCTTTTATCATATTTGTGTTTCCTCACACCAGGCAGCATCCCATTGATTCTGCATTGTACCCTCTCTGAAGCCTTAACATCCTTCCCATCGTATTTCAAAAGAAAGAAAGACTTGCATTTATATAGCACCTTTCACGACCTCATGAAGCGCTTTACAGCCAATGAAGTACATTTTTTGAAGCGTAGTCACTGTTGTAATGTGGGAAACACAGCAGCCAATTTGCGCACAGCAAGCTCCCACAAACAGCAATGTGATAATGACCAGATAATCTGTTTTTGTGATGTTGATTGAGAGAGAAATATTGGCCCTGGACACCGGGGATAACTCTCCTGCTCTTCTTCGAAATAGTGCCCATGGGATCTTTTACATCCACCTGAGAGAGTAGACGGGGCCTCGGTTTAACATCTCATCTGAAAGACAGCCCCTCCGACAGTGCAGCACTCCCTCAGCACTGCACTGGAGTGTCAGCCTAGATTGCTGTGCTCAAGTCCCTAGGGTGGGACTTCGAACCCACAACTTTCTGACGCAAGAGGCGAGTGTGCTACCAACTGAGCCACAGCTGACGGATTGAAGTTCTGCTGTAAGGGTCTCGTGTGTAACTCAAACAGACAGGCTCTTGGCTGGAGCCAAGTAAATGATTTGCTCCATTATTCTCATCTTTTTACAAGTGCATTGTTCTTTACTTGTATAGCCACCCCACCACCCAAAACACAAATACAATAGGCCACCAACATTAGTGATTGATAGCTGATGAGGGTTATGTGGACATTAATAGCAGGGAAGGAACCTATTGTTCCTTAAAGTAAGGCATCACCAGGTGGTGTGGGAGGGATGTCCATGATGGAATAATCATCTACGGACTCTGGAGGGAGCAGGCTTGATGGGTCAAATGGCGTCTTCTCGCTCCAGACTTTTCTTTACTGAAATGTGTCTGGCAAATTTTTGTTTCTGTTTGTAAGCACACAACACATGGACATAGATTGCATCAGGAGAAACAATCGATATAAAAATAACCCGCACGCCACCTAGCTCTTCTCGCTCTCTCTCCCAGGATATAAAGGTTTACCAAACATTTTCACAGCGTCCCTTTTAAAATTATGAAAATTTATCATCACTGAAGTGTATATGGAACATTAACCCACTTTATTGTTTATATTGTTATGAAAACATTCTCAAAATATGCAATCTCTTTGGAGCCAACTGGAATTTTATTTATTCTTTGACGATAAAGAATTTTCCATTGGGTGGTCCCAACTTTTCACACTTACTGGAGCTTAGAATTGGGCTGATGCCTTGATATTTGCACGACTATCCATACCACCTAATAGTGCACCCATGACCTTTTTTTGAACTTCACGTAGGAGAAAATGGGCGGCAGAAGTCAGTACTTGCTCAGCCAGGTAGTTGAAATCCAATGGAGTGGTGTTACAATGTTTTATTAACTTTGGTTCTGTTCAACAATCCTCTGGCCCCTGCAGTCGATGGAAACATCAGTTGGAGCCAGAATTGACTGAATGCCTCCGATTTGCTTCCCAACGTAGAAATAGTCCATCCATTGACGTAGCCAGCATTGTATCAAAATTACTTGTGTGTATGAATATGCTCTGCTGGTTGATTTGTTAAGATAATGTTCATGCCTCTTGGGGAATATTATGACCGTGCATGTTTTGTTCTTGTGTTACCTTATTTAGAACCTTATCAATCGACCAACGTCAGTGTACAAAAACTGGTGGGGGATCATGTTCAACATGGCTACCTGGGGGGGTTAACCTGACAGAGTGGATTGGCCACCCATTTTCGAACGTGCCCGACTTTCATTCCATTTGGGATGAGAATTGATCGGGTTCTGCAATGGGCAGACGATTTGATCCACCAGGTTACCGCCCATGCTTTGACAGCACCTCCCAAACCCGCGACCTCTTCCACCTAGAAGGACAAGGGCAGCAGGCACATGGGAACACCACCACCTCCAAGATCCCCTCCAAGTCACACACCATCCTGACTTGAAAATATATCGGCCGTTCCTTCATCGTCGCTGGGTCAAAATCCTGGAACTCCCTCCCTAACGGCACTGTGGGAGTACCCTTCACCACACGGACTGCAGCGGTTCAAGAAGGCGGCTCACCACCACCTTCTCAAGGGCAATTAGGGATGGGCGATAAATGCTGGCATTGCCAGCAACGGCCAAAACAAAAGCTGAAAACCATCCTTGGTGTAATGATTAGTGGGTTATTGTTAGAATTCATTAATAACTATTGAGGCCAGTGGACTAATCTTCCCATCCCAGAACTCTTTTGATATGCAAGTTGTTAGTGTGGGTAGAGTCTTATTCACTCTCTCTCTCTTTCTCGCCTAACCTGTTTTGTTATTTTTGTTCTTTACTTGGATCAGTTTCTAATCTGCTCAGAAAAGTCTTTCATTTTTGACACACAAACTTCAACCTGATAAAATAATATGTAAGTCCATCGAAGCACTCAACACCATTAACTAGTTTTGAGGAGAAATTTGCACAGTGCCCCTCCTGGCAAAGAGGCTCGTTGGGTGGGAGTGTTGACTGACATGCCGATTCCCAGCGTTCCTGAAGTTCTGGTAATTAAACTGGACAATCAGGAGTGAAGGGAATTGGATGCACAGATCTCTGTACCTCTTAAACGTCGAATCGGCTTCAATAGCCGCTTGTGGTAATGTGGTCCATAATCTTTGTGTTGGTTTTTTTTTCTCACCTTCCTGTTAATGCTTCTAGAACTAATCCTGCATTCATCGCTCTAGTGTCCTGGCCAATATTTATCCCTCAACCAACATCACTAAAACAGATTACCTGGTCATTATCACATTGTTGTTTGTGGGAGCTTGCTGTGCACAATTTCTCTTTCGCGTTTCCTACATTACAACAGTGACTGCACTCCAAAAGTACTTCATTGGCTGTAAAGCGCTTTGGGATGTTCTGGGGTCATAAAAGGTGCTCTAGAAATGCAAGTCTTTTTATCGATTGCACTGACCAGTGGGAATAATCTTTCTCTATATACCCTCATGTGGCTAATTTTGAGTATTTCTGATAAATCTCTCCTTAACCTTCTCTGCTCCTGCACCGGCCAATGAATAGGAAGTATGTAAATGCAGAGCCATCAGTCCTTGAACGTAAAACATGCACAACGTATCGCAATAGCACAATCCCTGAAGCCCTCCAATACGGCCCACGGTGGCTCAGCTATAACAGTTATTGGTCTTTCAAGATTGTAAAACCTCAGGACTGCTCTTATATAAGCAATCTCTTTAAGTTTTCCCATGTTTGTTCCTGTTTCTTATTAAGTTCCATTCAACAGTCCTTTCTAACTGTCTTTTTAAGAAGTGGTACTTTATTTCTGAGTTCTGGTATGTAACTGGCTTGTGGAATTGACCATATCAAGGACAGGGAGTCTCTTCACGTCTTTCTTGCACTGTGAACCTGGAAGGTGTTCAATTACTGAGGCTTTTATATCGTCGGGCTTAATACCTTCGCCAGTAATAATGTCTGTAACAGATGCACGCTAAGTGACTCCAGATACACATTTTTCTCTCTCAAGTTTCTTCCAGTAACTTCAAGCACTTTCCAAAGTCTGACGTGGAGCTCCTCTTTGGATGAACCCCAGTCTGTTGTGGCATTCGTTGATGTTGACACTGAAGTTGCTCGCATTTCATGTGGATTGTGATAGTCTTCTGGATCAGGAGCAATATCAAATTGAAATGTAAGAATCTGTACCTCCCGTAAGGAGCACTCAACACGCATTACTTGGAACTGGCTTTATTCGGATTGGGTTACCAGAAACCCGAGACCACGTCTAAGTCGCTAAAAAAATTTTGCTTCAGCTTACAGTGCCATAATTTTCATGCCGGGTAGAAGCTTGAAATGCTCCTTTTTAATAGCCCTGTTTAGATTCTGGAGTCAGAGCTCATTTGTGATTTGCCATTGTTCCTGTCATTAATTGCTGATCTATTCATCCATTCCATTGATTCATTTATTTGACTTCAAATGCCTCCGTTCTATCCTGTTTCATTTTTAATTATTGCTGTAGATCAACTGGTACTTTGCATGGGCGGACTGCAGGGATAGCTTGTTTATCAATCCCGATCTAGTATTCCCACGGCAAACAACCCAATTATTGAAATAGATCCTTGTATTTCCACATATTAGTTTGCATCCTGTATCACTTTGAGCCTACACGCTTAATTTAAATTTTTTTTTTACGCAATTGAGTATTTTGCAAGCACTTAATTCTAAAATGTGCTGAACATCTTTTTGCGCCACTACAAATGGCTTTTATTTGATGTGATGCTGGCAAAACGCTATCCTTTCACAGTCCAACTGATCTGGAGCATTTTTTTTTTTAGAAATAGGAGCAGGAGTCGGCCACACGGCCCTTCGAGCCTGCTCCGCCATTCAATAAGATCATGGCTGATCTTCTACCTCATCTCCACTTTCCCGCCCGATCCCCATATCCCTTGATACCCTTAATATTCAAAAAATCTATCGCTCTCGACCTTGAATATACTCAACGACGGAGCCTCCACAGCCCTCTGGGGTAGAGAATTCCAAAGATTCACCATTCCATCATTATTATCTTATCCTCCTGCAATTTAGGTCTACCCTTAGCCATGACCAAGCTTTTAGTCATCCCTTCTAATTTCTCCTTCTTTGACTCTGTCAATTTTTGTCTGATCACGATCCTGTGAAGCGCCTTGGGATGTTTTCCTACAGCAAAGGCGCTATATAAATGCAAGTTGTTGTTGAAATTCACTTGAGCTCCTTAAGTGTTGTAACTATTCACTAATAATGGCCGTACCCAGTTCCTCCATTAGCTTGCCGTGCGGCGAATCCATCCACAAGATTCCTTGGATGACTTTTCTTCTGTTGTGGCTCAGTTGGTGGCACTCTCAGCTCTGACTCTAGGCCGATATTCTCTAGAGTTTAGAAGAATGAGAGGTGATCTCATTGAAACATACAAAATCCTTACAGGACTTGACAGGGTAGATGCAGGGAGGATGTTTCTCCTGGCTGGGGAGTCTAGAACCAGGGGTCACAGTCTCAGAATAAGGGGCCGGCCATTTAGGACTGAGATGAGGAGAAATTTCTTCACTCAGAGGGTGGTGAATCTTTGGAATTCTCTACCCCAGATGGCTGTGGAGTCTCCGTCATTGAGTATATTCAAGACAGAGGTCGATAGATTTTTGGATATTGAGGGAATCAAGGGGTATGGGGATAGTGCAGGAAAGTGGAGATGAGGTAGAAGATCAGCCATGATCTTATTGAATGGCGGAGCAGGCTCGAGGGGCCAAATGGCCTACTCCTGCTCCTATTTCTTATGTTCATATGAGTTAGAAGGTTGTGGGTTCAAGTCCCATTCCAGAGACTTGAGCATATAATTGAGGCTGACAGTTGCGTGCAGTACTGAGGGAGCGCTGCACTCTCGGAGGTGCCGTCTTTCGGAAAAGACGTTAAACCGAGGCCTCGTCTGCTCTCTCAGGTGGATGTAAAAGATCCCGCGGCATGATTGGAAGAAGAGCAGGGGAGTTCTCCCTGGTGTTGTGGCCAATATTTATCCCTCAAACAACATCACAAAAACAAAATTATCTGGGCATTATTACATTGCGGGACCTTGTGGGACCTTCCTGTGCGCAAGTTGGCTGCCGCATTTCCTACATTACAACAGTGACTGCACTTCAATTGTGTGCACTTGATTTTACCTGGGCTGTGATCTTGCTTAGTGGCTGTATTTGCACATTTATGCATGCTTTCCCAAAAGCTAGCCCACTTTTGGATCTATGCTGTCTTTCACACAGTGCAGACATGTTTCCCTTTACTTCCTACATTACAACAGTGACTACACTCCAAAAAGTACTTCATTGGCTGTAAAGCGCTTTGAGACGTCCGGTGGTCGTGAAAGGCGCTATAGAAATGCAAGTCTTTCTTTTTCTTTCTTGTTCTCCTTTAGCTTTGATGGATTGCACTTCGAGTCTCTCATTTGATGTTCTTAAAGCTTTTCCCAACTGCTGCCTGAATGGTCCTATTCCCCTGCCAACTGAACAGTTGAGCGCCTGCTGTTATATTGTTTCTGCTGCCCTACTCATCTATTACCGATTTGTCTAAGATGAGGTTTTGCTCCCTCAACAGTCTTTCACGCCGAGAATTATCTGCTAGTTCACAAATTATTCTGTCCTCTATTGGTGATTCTGTTGGTCCACCAAATTCGCAATTTATGACATTCTAAGCCAAATATGTAATCAAACACAAATAATTCTATTTGACTGTGGAGTGCTGTCCAATATGTTTGCCCGAAAATAGCCCAGACACAAGTCTGAGCAAAAGAAAGAACTTGTATTTATACAGCGTCTTTCACAACCTCGGGACGTCCTAGAGCGCTTTACAGCCACTGGAGTACTTTTTGACGTGTGGTCACTGTTGTACCGTAGGAAACATCTCAAATATGGGTTCAGGCAGATGTTTAGTTCAGCATTTTTTTTTGCCAATGGTTGAGTTCGGCTCTCGGTGGGGGTCTTTCTTTATCTGAGGAACTGGAAGGCAAGATGAATATTTCCAATTCCAGTTGCAGCGACTGTACATAAATCAAGTGAACAAATGACATTGCTTTATTAAGTGAGGAGTGAATGATCAGGGTAAGTGCTAGATCTAACTATTCGTTCATTGAAGTATTGATACTTGCCCATGGTGAGAGAAAATTTAAAAGTTTTTCATATTCCATATGATAATGTGTTTTTTGGGGCTGAATCCAGTGATTCATTTTATGGGCATTGACAACTTTAAAAAAGGGTGCTGTTGGAAGCCCAAAGGAAAGAGTAATAGAATAATCGCTGATCATGTGATTGGTTGCTAAGAGACTGACTATTAATGAGACCTGATGCAGGATCCTGTCTGGAGTACTGCGATCAGTTCTGGGCATCGCACCTCTGGAAAGCTATATTGGCCTTGGAGGGAGTGCAGCGCAGATTGACCAGAATGATACCTGGGCTAAAAGGGTTAAAATTATGAGGACCGGTTACACAGACTAGGCTTAAATTCCCTTGAGTATAAAAGATGAAGGGGCGGTCTAATTGAGGTGTTTACGACGATTAAAGGATTTGGTAGGGTCGACAGAGAGAAACTATTTTCTCTGGTGGGGGGAGTCCAGAACAAGGGGGCATGACCTTAAAATTAGAGCTCGGCCATTCAGGGGTGATGTCAGGATGGACTTCTTCACACTAAGGGGTAGTGGAAATCTGGAACTCTCCCCACCAAAAGGCTGTTGAGGCTGGGGGTCAATTGAAAATTTAAAACTGAGATTGATAGATAGGCAAGAGTATTAAGGGTTACGGAACCAAGGCGGGTAGATGGAGTTAAAATACAGATTAGCCACGATCTAATTGAGTGGCAGAACAGGCTCGAGGGCCTGATTGGCCTACTCCTGTTCCTATGTTCCTAAGACTGATACAATCAAGTCTCATTAACACGTAGGGAAGTGAGTCGGAGTGTCCGTTTATCGCTGTGATCTTGGATTTGAATTCAGTCTGGGCTGATGGCACCAAAGTTCTTCTCTCTGCTGATTTTGGGCTGCCTCAACCCTATTCCTAGGAGGCATGAGGCCACTGAAAAACGGGCTCAAACCTCGGCACAAATTGGCTTGGAATTGTCTCACTCAGAAGGGTCACAAACGTGGGATTTGCTCCCAGAGATCAGACACTTCTCGTTGGACTGCTTGTCAAAATATAACATTTTCAACTTAAACTTGTAATTATTTTTAAACCAACGCACTCCTTTGGTCACCGTAACTTGCGTAGTCTGAGGCCACTGCAGTGTGATACCAAGTAAAATGGCCATATATCTTCATAGACGTTTTGTGCCTCTATCCACTTGTAGTTTGCATTCATTGGAGGAGGGGAGGGGAGGGGAAGGGATGGGAATCCAAAATGCCATCTTAAACCCAAGCGTCGGGCATTCATTTCAGGCTTCATTTTTCACATTTCTGAGCCCAAATCTGAATTCCTTTCCCAAATTCCTACTGTGCGGCATGAATCTAAATGGCTGTTAACTCACCAGATGACTCAACTGTGGGTTAGACAAAAAGGAACAATGCGCTACTTGTCAGGGTTAGAAAATCCATCCATTCCATTACCCTGCAGGATGCCGCTCGCTGACTCGGGGCAAGCTTCTTAAAGGCTTCCTCTAACTCGCGAGGAGCCCTTTCTTCTCCTTTGTGTACGATATGTTAAACTTGTCCTTCTTTCAAAGTTAGCCAGCTTACCTGCCTTCTTTCAAACGACACAAAGCCCCAATTTACACGAGGAATCCTCTTGTGCTTCCTGCTCGTCAGCCGCCTAAGCTCAGTCCTTTTGACCGCCCCAAAGTGGTCACTTCCAGATGGATTGACGGTTACAAAACCCGTCGAGAGTCTCGGCTAATCCTTCCTGTCAATGCCAGAAATCCGATGCTGACTGCACATGTAGAGCAGTCTGTACATCAGCCATATCCAGTGTGGAAATCATTTCGTTAAATCAGAGCGTATCGTTAGCACGCTGACTCCACATGTTGACGCTGACTCCACATGTTGACGCTGACTCCACATGTTGACGCTGACTCCACATGTTGACGCTGACTCCACATGTTGACGCTGACTCCACATGTTGACGCTGACTCCACATGTTGACGCTGACTCCACATGTTGACGCTGACTCCACATGTTGACGCTGACTCCACATGTTGACGCTGACTCCACATGTTGATGCTGACTCCACATGTTGACGCTGACTCCACATGTTGACGCTGACTCCACATGTTGACCCAATGCATGAAGCAAGTGTACGCGGCTTATTCAGAATAATGTTCTGTGCTAACTTCTAAACGGAATGGTCAAGGCTGGAGGTGCCATTGTAACTGAACGGGACCTTACTGGTAATGGCATTGATGCAATTTACTCCTTACTGCCACAGAAATTATCTACACCATGTGTTAGCTCACTTGTACAGTCGGAACAGTAGAATCCGCATGAAGTTATCATTGTTTATAGTGAGCATGCAGATGTGCAGGTATCAGCCGTGGCTCAGTGGGTAGCACTCTCGCCCTCCCAGTCAGAAGGTTGTTGTTTCAAGTCCCACTCCAGAGACTTGAGCACAAAATCTAGGCTGACATTCCAGTGCAGTACTGAGGGAGTGCTGCACTGTCGGAGGTGCCGTCTTTCGGATGTGATGTTAAACCGAAGCCTCGTCTGCCTTCTCAAGTAGACGTAAAAGATCCCATGGCATGATTGGAAGAAGAGTAGGGGATTTCTCCCATGGCAGCCAATTTGCACACAGCAAACTCTCACAAACAGCAATGTGATAATGACCAGGTAATCTGTTTTAGTGATGTTGATTGAGGGATAAATATTGACCAGGACACCGGGGATAACTCCCCTGCTCTTCTTCGAAATAGTGCCGCGGGATCTTTTAAATCCACCTGAGAGAGCAGACGGGGCCTCGGTTTAACTTCTCATCTGAAAGACGGCACCTTTGACAGTGCAGCACTCCCTCAGCACTGCACTGGAGTGTCAGCCTAGATTTATGTGTTCAAGTCCCTGGAGTGGGACTTGAACCCACGACCTTCGGACTCAGAGGTGAGAGTGCGGCCCACTGAGCCACAGCTGACACTGAAGTTGAAGATCGTAGATGAGGAGCGGTGAGTAGTGCTTGATTAAAGGGGCAGTGTTGGTTAAGTTGGCTAAGCAACGCCAGACCCTACATAAAGGGTTTCAATAGAGTCAATAAGGAGAAACTATTTCCAGTGGCAGAAGGGTCGGTAACCAAAGGGCACAGATTTAAGGTAATTGGCAAAAGAATCAGAGCCGACATGAGAAAAAATGTCTTTACGCAGCGAGTTGTTGTGATCTGGAATGAGCTGCCTGAAAGGGGGGTGGAAGCAGATTCAAAAGCAACTTTCAAAAGTGAATTGGATAAATACTTGAAGGGGAAACATTTTTGCAGGGCTGTGGGGAAAGAGCAGGGGGAGTGGGACTAACTGGATTGCTCTTCGAAAGAGCCGAATGGCCTCCTTCTGTGCTGTGTGATTTATACGATACATCTACTGCAGTCGAAACTTTGAAAGAAGAAGAATTTGTTGCAACTCTTTGAAGCAATCTCATCCAACGCACGCTCCCCATCATTAAAATACATTATAGTGTTTGCCAAGGCATGTGACCATGATGGCAGGCGACCTTTTCAAGTGTTATGCGTGCGTTGTGGTTGGCTCCACAACTCCTCAAATCTGCAGCTGCTCTCCTTGGCTTTGATCTTGCTGCGAGCTTTAATGAGAGACCTGCGCAGTCTGAAATAATATTTAAAAGAGAAAAAAAAACTTAGCAAAAGGTTTCTTAAGTAACTCGGTCCATTTGCAAGCAGAATACTTCAAAGGTATGTTGATAACAATCAGAGTTGGGGGGTGGGGGGGGTGCAATTTTGAAATGCAGGAACCTGGTGTGCTGGCTTGTCACTGGGCTTTATTTATAAGCACTGGGCAAGGAGTTTTATGGGAGTTCAGGCTGTTGTGGGTCGTTATTATAGACTGTAAATACAATTTTACTATCAGCGAGCCACGTTAACCCGTTCCCACCCTGAATGAGTGAACAACAAGAGCCAACGCATTATTATTTTCGGCCACTTGAATGTCTTTGACCTCCCTCCCCCTTCTAGGCCCCTTTGAGCCATGTACCAATCCTGGTACTGCCAGTCCACTGCCTATTCCTCTCTTGATGCGGAGATGCCGGTGTTGGACTGGGGTGGACAAGAGTGAGAAGTCGCACAACACCAGGTTATAGTCCAACAGCTTTATTTGAAATCACAAGCTTTCGGAGCGGCTGCTCCTTCGTCAGCAGCGCTCCGAAAGCTTGTGATTTCAAATAAAGCTGTTGGACTATAACCTGGTGTTGTGCGACTTCTCACATTATTCCTCTCTTAGTTTCCCATATTCCCACAGTGACTACACTTCAAAAGTACTTCATTGGCTGTAAAGCGCTTTGGGACGTCCGGTGGTGGTGAAAGGCGCTATAGAAATGCAAGTCTTTCTTTCTTCTTCTTCTTCGTCTCTCCATGAGGCAGTGCACGAGGGTGGCTTTTGGGGAGTATCTTCCTTTTGATTTGATTTTCACCTTCTTGTGAGACGGTGCGTGAGTATAGAGGAATCACTGCAGGCTATGCAACCTTGGTTGGAATCACAACTGAGCTTGATCGTGTCCTCAATTCACCCGACCACGTGCACTTTCCAGCAAGAAATCTGCATGATTATTCTCCCTCAGCTAGTGTGGAGGATATTTATGGCAACCTTTCACTGTGCTAGTTGAGATCAATGAACTCAGCAGAGACTAGCGATTGAAACTTCCATCACTTTGCTCTATATGATTCAGCAGCACACGGTGTAGTCGATTTATACTGAGTCATTGAAGGAGCCTTTTTAAAAATTCATTCTGGGGCTATGGGCAGCGCCAGCATTTGTTGCCCATCCCTAATTGCCCCTCGAGAAGGTGGTGGAGAGCCGCCTTCTTGAACCGCTGCAGTCCGTGTGGTGAAGGTGCTCCCACAGTGCTGTTAGGGAGGGAGTTCCAGGATTTTGACCCAGCGACGATGAAGGATCGGCCGATATACTTCCAAGTCAGGATGGTGTGTGACTTGGAGGGGAACTTGGAGGTGGTGGTGTTCCCAGGCGCCTGCTGCCCCTGTCCTTCTAGGTGGTGGAGGTCGGGGGTTTGGGAGGTGCTGCCGAAGAAGCCTTGGCGAGTTGCTGCACTGCATCTTGTAGATGGTACGCACCGCAGCCACGGTGCGCCGGTGGTGGAGGGACTGAATGTTTAGGGTAGTTATATTGTTGACCTTTAAACAAATACTGACAAATTTGCAGAACCCAGCCTGAAAGCCTTGTGCTATTTTAGTTCCCAATTCATAGATGAACTGCGTTAAATAAAAGTGTTCTGTGGGGAGTGAACATATTAAAACTTCCTCACTTGCACACACACCCAGTGGAACACTGCTCTTTTGTCACAGGTAATATCATTTGATTTCAATTTCCTTTCTGAATTTCCCTTGTACAATAAAGAAATTAATACTCGATTTTAGAAACCAGAAGGGCTGCGACCAGTCAATGAAAGGCGATTCTGACATGCTTTCAAATACCTTGGCAGCTGTAAAATCCTGGGTGCGTGACTTTACACCTTGGCTGATGTATTGCGAAAGGAATTCAGTGTGTAATACTTATAGTGTTGTTGGCAAACTGGGAATTCAGGACAATGAGGCACGTCAGTATCGGGAATCCGAATACCTTTGTATCATTATGCTCAGATAATAAATATTAATTATAAAGGGGGTCCTGTGGAGTGGGGCGACTTATCTTTAGCCCGCAATTCCCACTTCTGTGCACTTTTCTGGCTATATATCTCAGAATCCTGTGAGGTTTTTTTTCAATTTAACTGCCTCACTTATCTAAATTAGAGAGTCATAGAGTCATGGGGGAGAAATTCAGTATCGCCCCATTTGGGGCGCAATTATCGGCCGGGCGCAAAGATTAGCGCCTGGCGCTAATTATCGCCACCGACTGCAAACTTGACTTTTATCGCCCCTGGAGGTGATTGGAGCGCTAAATCAGGCGCTTCACACCTGTCTTAAGGCACAAAGGCCTGGGAGCGAGGCGCTACCTCAGAGCACTGGCGAAGCTCATGTGATGTCAGTCAGCAACGGAACACACACACAATGGCACGGGCCAGTTCTTAAAGGGGATGGTTGATCTTGCTTTCCATCCACATCCTGCTCATTGCAGCCTTGAATCTCGGCCTGGAGAGACCTGCACATCAAATCTGCTGGAAAGAACAATGGAGAGTACCAGGGAAAGAGCTCAGAGTGCAGCCCCCACAGTCTCTTCTAAATTGATACAAGGAATGGCAAATCAAAATGAAACTGCAAAGTGCTGCTCAGTACCCAAAACTCCTTCACACAGCGTTGAATCTCTCCAGAAGACTCTCTCTCTCTCTCTCTCAGAATGCGTGGTTCAAAAATGGCACCAACAATAAAAGGCAGGAAGTGGTCGCCTTTAAATAGCGCTCCCCCAGTCCCTTCATGACTGCAAAACACTCCCCTCAACATGTCGTTGCTAGCGTCAGGCGGTAAGGCAGGGGGCGCCACTCAATATCCGCTCCGGGGCGATACCGGGGCGTTGCGCACTCCACTGACGTCACGATCTGCCGGCGCAGGAGATCGTGGTGGTAGTGTTTAGTGCCGCCGCAAAGTGTCTAGTTAATTTCGCAAGCGGCGCAAACATCGCCGCGCCTGGGCGCTAGATGATTTGCGCCCCATTAGCGCCCTCTTAAGGCGCTAACGGGAGGCGCAACCAACTGAATTTTTCCCCCCTAGAGTTATACAGCACAGAAAGAGGCCCTTCGGCCCATCGTGTCCGCACCGGCCATCAAGCCCTGTCTATGCTAATCCCATTTTCCAGCACTTGGTCCGTAGCCTTGTATGCTATGGCGTTTCAAGTGCTCATCTAAATGCTTCTTGAATGTTGTGAGCGTTCTTCTGTAAATCTTTCACTGCATTCTCTGTCTCTATTACTGTCTCTGTTTTAGTGTTGTCAGCAAATTTTACCTTTACCTTTGGTATCGTTCATGAACATCCTTTGTTTCCCATTTTTAACCAAACTATTAGCTAGGTCCATGTTCTACTATGATTGCTGTGTCTTCTACTTTAATTTGAAGTCTTTCATGTGGAACTTTGTCAATGGCTTTTCCTGGGTTACAATAGTGACTACACTTCAAAAGTACTTCATTGGCTGTAAAGTGCTTTGGGACGTCCTGAGGTAGTGAAAGGTGCTATATAAATGCAAATTTCTTTCTTTAAAAGTCCAAATACACTGTTACCATATGGAGTTCCACTATCTAATTTATCTGTGATTTATTGAGGATGGGAGAATAAATATAAGGATTCAGACTAAAAAAAAGTAAACATTCCAAATATCAAACCTCTTGAGCAATATTCCAATCCAAAATGCATCAAATGAGCTGTATGTGTGAGGCATTGGTACAATGTAACCTCCTCCAGCCCTGCAACCCTCCGAGATATCTGCGCTCCTCCATTTCTGGCCTCTTGAGCATCCCCGATTTTAATCGCTCCACCATTGGCGGCTGTGCTTTCAGCTGCCAAGGCCCTGAGCTCTGGAATTCCCTGCCTAAAACTCTTTTCTCCTTTTAAGACTCTCCTTAAAACCTACCTCTTTGACCAAGCTTTTGATCATCTGCCCTAATATCTCCTTATGTGGCTCGGTGTCAAACTTTGTTTGATAGTTGCTCCTGTAAAGCGCCTTGGGACGTTTTACTACATTAAAGGCGCTATATAAATACAAGTTCTTGTTTTTTATGTGACGTGAGTTGATATAAGTATGTGTTGGTAAACAAACAGGATTCAGTTGAATATATCGAGCTTGGCTATATCTATGATAAATGGCTCATGCTCCTGAGAAATGTTTTTTTGTAATGCTGGGCAAATTACATTAGAGGTCCCAAAGGACAATGATCATTTGTGTATGCCACAAATGAGCGAACTGATTGTACTGTATAGTGACCAGAAGGTTGAACAACTGCAATAGCTCGACTGGTGAATCGACATGTTGAGTGGTGAAATAGGCTTGCACGCTGTCCGTTCTCCTCAGGAACCTGGCTTCCAATCGAGTGCAGACTGGGATGAAAGTCTATTGACCGGGTAAATGGGTTTGGGCAGTCTCCACCAAGCCCCCCAGTGGGCACGGTACCACAGTAATAACTGCACATAAATTGGAAGGTCGCACTGGGGCAGTACTTTCCTGAGCTGTGGGTTAAGGTTCAATATTGAGGCAGGGCTATTAAAGTCAGGGAGCCTTACTCTGCAACTAACACATGCTCAACCTAGCCAAGGAATGCTTGCTACTAACATTAAATGCAATACGTGGAAAAATGTTTTATTCTCCAGCACTGACATTCCTCAGCTTGATGAGTACAAAGTTCCCTAACTTCTCCAAAAAAAGAACATATTGGAGAATGAGTCCAGTTATAATTCCACATTGCTTGAAATAACATTGGTGCAGGGCCAGAAATTGCCTGGTTTTTGTAACGTAACTTTTGCATTGCATAGAATCACCTACCGTAAGAACAGATAGTGAAAGCTGATTAACCCCCAATAGGGGCCGTCCTGTCCCTTTCAGCACCTCCATGGAAGTTGGAAGTGTTTCACTATTGTGTAATCAGTTCATACATGGTTTTACCATCTGTGCTTTTCTTTCAATACTAGTGTATCTCTCGTGGCATGGTTCAGAGCAAGTTGGACGGTGCGCTGTTTTATAATGATGTGTGCGTCATATCATGTAATGCGCAAATGTACTATTCTCCAGTTACTGGGCGATTGTGTTTAATGCGGCTTTCCTCTTTAAGGCCACGTAATCTAATTGTCTGACATCCTGAGGTCAGCTAGAGTTTAATTGCTGTTGGCGAGAGGTGTTTGTATATTGGTGAGGGGGGGGGGGGAATTTCTAGCTCCGGCTCAGACGAAATCAGTGTGAAATGGCTTTATCAAAGAATCATAGAATCATAGAATAGTACAGCACAGAAGGAGGCCATTCGGCCCATCGAGTCTGCACCGGCTCTTTTGAAGAGCAATCCAGTTAGTCCCGCTCTTTCCCCATATCCCTGCAATTTTTTCTCCTTCAAGTATTTATCCAATTCCCTTTTGAAAACTACTATTGAATCTGTTTCTTTTCTTTTTATACTTTTGACATTTTAAAATGAAAATTTTTATATATTAAAACAGTTACAAAGCATTATGATCAATTTTAAGCTTTCTCTCTCTCTGTTACTTTCATTGAATGTTTTAGTTTCAACAGCAGCTGTTGAAATTACACGCTCACTGGTTAATTACCGTCAGCACGAGTAATTCAGCTCCCTCTCGTTTAGACTGAGTTAACTCCTGTTTTAGTGTCCACTTCTGTATCAATGTGTGGCCTTTCATTCCCTGTTGTATGGCTGGTGTTTGTCTCACTGGGTAGCACTGTCATCTTTCGGATCTGCGGGTAAGCGTTCTCCAAGGCGGCCTTCGGGATACACGACAGCGCAAAATCATAGAGCAGAAACTGATAGCCAAGTTCCGCACTCATGAGGATGGCCTCAATCGCAATATCGGGTTCATGTCACGATACAGAACGTGACTTGACATCATGGCCGGTCTTCCCAGGTGTTTTTTTTTAAAAGACTAACACAAGAACCAACACAAATTGACAGGATATGCAGCCAGCAGGTGGTTTGACACGTTGGACCCCCTGGGACACATCTCATTGTCTTGGCTGTGCTCTTAGTGTGTCTTTGATGTAGGGAAAGATTTGAATAGATTTTGTCTGTGTTTAAATTGTGAATTCTGGGAGATTCTCTCACTGCTAACCTACCTGAGGAAGGAGCGAACAGCTCCGAAAGCTTGTAAAATTAAATAAATCTGTTGGACTATAACCTGGTGTTGTGCGACTTCTCATCTTTCTGAGTCAGAAGGTTGTGGGTTCGAGTCCCGCTCCAGAGACTTGAGCACAAAATCTAGGCTGACACTCCCAGTGCAGTTACTGCCTGAGAGCTGCAGTGTCGCAGGTGCCGTCTGTTGGATGAGATGTTAAACCGAGGCCCCGTCTTCCCTCACAGGAAAAAGATCCCACGGCGCTATTTCAAAGAAGTGACCTGGCCAATATTTATCCCTCAACCAACATCATTAAAACGGATTATCTCATTGCTGTTTGTGGGAGCTTACTGTGCGCAATTTGGCTGCCACATTTCCTACATTACAACTGTTCAATAAGTACTTCATTGGCTGTAGAGTGCTTTGGGATGTCCTGAGGCAGTGAAAGGCGCTATAGCAATGCAAGATCTTTCTTTTTTGTTAGTGTTGGTTCATGTAGAACGATAAAGGTAGATTTTATGAAATGTGATGGGGCCCACTGACCTCCATCATTCTTGCTGCATGGAGGACTTTTATTCCCATCATAACAGAAGGTTGGAGAAGGAATGCTCCCTGTTTCAGAATCGGGATAGGCTCCGAGCTGTACTTTAAATACATTTTTCTCTCTTCCTCCCACAATAGCGCTGGGCCCCTGCTGACGTTTTTGCTCGCCTTGCTACCCAACTTCTTCAAAACCCAATCCACTTTGACCCCACCTTCGCTCGCCTCCCCTAGCCCTTCTCCCAACCCTTGCTCCACGTTCATTACCTGCCCTCCCCCATGAAGTGTTTCGGGTCGTTTAGCTGTGTTCGAGGGGCTGTCGATACAACCACCATTTCTTGGCACTAAAATACATCTGCCAAACCCGTGTGCGTAAAAAAATTCGAAGTGTTGAGCTTTGTGTGGCCGAGAGGCTAGTTATCTATAAAAGTTATTTTTAGTGAATTTTTTAAATCTTTATTTCTTTCTTCTTTTCGAATAGGGTAAACCTTTTCAAGGATTTGATTTAACAAGAAATAATAAAGTGAAGGCGTGTGTTCTTGTTACGTTGGGTTGTGGAATTTCTAGCAGCTCCTGGCCTGACCCCTTGAGGAATATGACAGGTTGCTCATTCCTCAGTAAACTGGGATTTCTCAAAAAGAATTCCTGAAGTACGTTCGCAGGCAGGGAGTGCGCGTTTTAGAAAACTGCTAATCTGTTATATTGTGTGATGTCTGCGTTTGATTGATGAGGTATGTTACCTGTTTAACCTGAACACATTAGCTGTGGGGAAAGAGAGTCCTTCGGAAGATTAGAGAATGAACTGCAATGAGAACTTCACGAGGCTGTCGGAAAATCCACTCGTTCTCTCAAATGAACCCTCTCGGCACCAGCGTTCCTGTTAAGCTGCGCGGTCCCTGAAGGTCCCACACAGCCGGTGAGCCGGCTTTTTAAGTTGACTAACCGCACATGTGCGGAATTTTGAATGGCCCGTTAAAGAGGACGCGCAGGCCAAAGAAAATGAGAAGTCGCACAACACCAGGTTATAGTCCAACAGTTTTATTTGAAATCACGAGCTTTCAGAGCGCTGCTCCTTCGTCAGGTAAAGTGAGGGAATACAAATCAGTTACAAAGCATATATAGACAGAGAACAATGTGTCTGCAGAGATACAATCCGTCAGGGAGGCATTACATCAAAGACACAGCAGAATACAGCTAAGACAATGAGGTGGGGTCACAGGGGGTCCAACGTGTCAAATGCTGCAGTCTGCAGTTAAGCTTTTTACTTTTTTTTTAAACTGAAATCACATCTGTGAACAAGACAACGACGACTCTAGTCTGGACTCTAGTCTGGACTCTAGTCACGTCCTGTAGCATGACATGAAACCGAGATCCCGGTTGAGGCCGTCCTCATGGGTGCGGAACTTGGCTATCAGTTTCTGCTCGATGATTTTGCGTTGTCGTGTTAGATTAGAGGGAAGATTGCTTGGCGCTCAACTCCAGGTTGAGGGAGTAGAACAACCCTGGAAATGTAACAAGAGAGCAAAACGAAGCTAGGAGACTTCTTCAGGGAAAAGCGTTTTAAGGCACAATGCTGCAGCAGTTGGATTTTATTGGTGTTCTTTGCTTTTACAAGACCAGTGGATAAATATTTGAAAAGGAAAAAAAAATTAAAAGGCTAATTGCCTAACTCCTTCAGAGCACTGGCACAGGTGCGATGGATCCTTCTGTGCTGTAACATTCAATGATTCTACCTCCTGGGCCTGGTTTTTTGAATCCAGTCCAGACTGCAGTCCCTATTTGGGTATTTGACTCCCCCAGACTCATCAGAAATCCTTCCATAGCGGCCCTGCCTTCAGCTGCCGAGGCCCGAAGCTCTGGAATTCCCTCCCTAAAACTCTCCGCCTCTCTCTCCTCCTTTAAGACGCTCCTTAAAACCTATCTTTTTATCAAGCTTTTGGTCATCTGCCCTAATATCCCCTTATATGGCTCGGTGTCAAATTTTGTTTGATAACGCTCCTGGGAAGCGCCTTGGGCGGTTTTACTGTGTTAAAGGTGCTATATAAATACAAGTTGTTGTTGTTGTAAGGAGACAACTGACTCCTCAATAGAGTTCAGCAGCTGTGCCAACCTCTGTTGGAAAGCAGGCTCACTGAGGTCTGTGTCCCATACTATGTAGGGGCGGTGGGGGGTTGGGGGGGCGTGGTGGGGGGCACTCTGCAAACTGGGCCTCTGCCCTGTGCCATCTGTCCTTCCTTCAAGCACTACCACTGCCACCCCTTCCTCACCAGCATTCAGTTACTTGCCCTGTGCTTCCCTCCCCCCCACCACCAACGTCACTAGTCATAGAGTCATAAAGTCATAACGGCACAGAAGGAGGCCATTCGGCCCATCGAGTCCGTGCCGGCTCTCTGTAGAGCAATCCAGTCAGTCCCACTCCCCCGCTCTATCCCCGTAACCCTGCAAGTTTATTTCCCTCCAGTGCCTATCCAGTCTCCCCTTGAAAACATTGAGTGTCTCCGCTTCCACCACTTCCGTCGGCAGCGAGTTCCAGGTCCTCACCACTCGCTGCGTAAAAAAGTTTTCCCTCACATCCCCCCCTGTATCTCTTGCCCAAAACCTTAAATCTGTGTCCCCTAGTCCTTGTACCATCAACTAGTGGGAACAGCCTATCCACACCCGTCATAATCTTGTACACCTCTATCAAATCACCCCTCAACCTCCTATGGTCTAATTAAAACAAATCCAGCTTCTCCAACCTGTCCTTGTAGCTAAAATCCCCCATCCCCGGAACCATTCTGGTAAATCTCCTCTGCACCCTCTCAAGGGCCTTCACATCCTTCCTAAAGTGCGGTGCCCAGAACTGGACGCAATACTCCAGTTGTGGCCTAACCAGCGCTTTATAAAGGTTCAGCATAACGTCTCTACTTTTGTACTCAATACCTCTATTTATATCATGTCTCCTGGAGGGGGTGTACATGTGCTGGCACTGACTGGGGAGCGGTGATGATCGATACTGTTCAGCTTGTGCGATGTGGTGGGGTGACTGGCTTCTCTTTGCTTTGCAAAGACAGATAATGGTACCTTTATAATTTGGCCATTAATTTTGTTGCCCCTCCCTAAACCTCTCCGCCTCTCTACCTCTCTCTCCTCCTTTAAGACGCTCCTTAAAACCTACCTCTTTGGCCAAGCATTTGGTCACCTGTCCTAATATCCCCTTTATGTGGCTCGGTGTCAAATTTTGTTTGGTAATCACTCCTGTGAAGCGCCCTGGGACGTTTTACTGTGTTAAAGGCGCTATATAAATGCATGTTGTTGTTGTTTGTGCAGGGACTATTATGGGCTTCTGCTCAATCCCTCCGTGTATGGACACATTGGGGTCAGTTGTCAACTTGACTGGCTCGGCGCTAATCTGGTGGAGTGGGTTTCCCGCCCATTGTAGAACCCGTCTGATTATTATTTCAACGAGTGCAATGGAACGAATATGGGGCAGATTTCTATCTCAGACGGGCGATCTGCTCAGTTCACGTAACATATGGAAATCATGGAACGTCTGAATGATGAGGTGAATACAAAAAGAAAGACCTGCATTTCTGTAGCGCCTTTCATGACCTCAGGACGTCCCAAAGCGCTTTACAGCCAATGAAGTACTTTTTTGAAGTGTAGTCACTGTTGTAATGTAGGAAACGCGCCAGTCAATTTGCGCACGGCAAGCTCCCACAAACAGCAGTGATGTTGGTTGAGGGATAAATATTGGTCCCAGGACACCGAGGAGAACTCCCTCCCGCTCTTCCTCGAAATAGAGCCGCGGGATCTTTTGCATCCACCCGAGAGAGCAGACGGGGCCTCGGTTTATAATGTCTCATCTGAAAAGACGGCACCTCCGACAGTGCAGCACTCCCTCAGCACTGGCACTGGGAGTGTCAGCCTGGATTTGGCGCTCAGGTCCCTGGAGCGGGACTTGAACCACACAAGCTTGTGACTCAGGTTCGAGGGTTGCTGCCCACTGAGCCACAGCTTGTAAATGGCTTGCATCCTGCCTGAAAGAGCAGGGAAATGGGATTAAAGTAGAATGGTCCAGGTGAAGCGGTAGCACTGACACAGCGGTGATGGGATGACTTGGTGCGCTACGATTGTTATGAAATGGAGTTGCACGCTTGGAGTGAATAGTTAACTTCCTTTACACAAACAGAAATCGCTGGGAATGCACCGCAAGGCCGTCAGCAATAAAATGATAAAATGGAGGGGGGGGGGCGGGAGTGAGGAATTAACGCGTTGGGTCTAGATTGTTTGTTACAATTGAATTGTTGCAATAGATTTTGTTCGGAAATGGCATTAAGGGTTACGAAGCCAAGGTGGGTAGGTAAGAATCCAGATCAGCCATGAGCTTCTGGATTTAAAATCATTGGCAAAAGATCGAGAGGGGAGGTGAGGAGAAAGTTTTTCACTCGGAGAGTTGTCGGGATCTGGAACGCTCGACCTGAACAGGTGGTGGAAGCTGATTCCATAAATAATTTTAAAAGGGAGTTGGCCAGGAACTTGAGGATGAGGAACTTACAGGGTTACGGACAAAAAGCGGGGGTGGGGTGGTGGGACTAAACACGACTGCTCTTTCAAAGAGCCTGCACAGGCTCGAGGGGCCGAATGGCCACCTTGTATGATTCTATGATCTAATTGAATGGCAGAACAGGCTCGAGGGGCCGAATGGCTACCTTGTATGATTCTATGATCTAATTGAATGGCGGAACAGGCTCGAGGGGCTGAATGGACTACTACAGTTCCTATGTTCCTTACCTTGCACTTGTACAAGCGCTGAGCAGCACTAGCCGGGAGTGAATTGTGACTTTGTAACTTGATACGTGTACTGTGCACGTACAGGAGCCGCACAGTACCAGCCAGGAGTGAGCAGCTTCCTTGTTCCCCTGTGCGCGTGCGCTGTAATTGTTCCTATCGCTTCGGTATTTACTTGTTTTATTTGGTCTTTGGCGCCAGTCAGCGCTCTCCTGCTCTTGAACAGATTGAGGTGGAATGTTGGCCTCCAAACAACTGCAGGACTGTTTAGGAAACCAGCAGGTTCGGAGACTAAAATGATTCTGGAAACCCAGAAGGTCTGCAAGCATTGAAAATTTAGAGCAAAGTGGAAACAAATAAAGTAAGGACAGATCTCCGTTCGAGCCCACACAGTCTGAGGTCTCGCATGGGTTGTAGCTGAGGGAAACATCAGCCAACTGATTCGTGTTACAATTGTAAGTGGCTATAAATATCGAAACAATTTATTTATCCCCCCCCCGAGGACATTTGTCTACGTTGGCTGTTGTTCAGGTTTACCTTTTTTTTTTAAATGTCAGAGAGTCATAACGGCACAGAAGGAGGCCATTCGGCCCATCGAGTCTGTGCCGGCTCTCTGTAGAGCAATCCAGTCAGTTCCAGTCCCCTGCTCTATCCCCGTAGCCCTGCAAGTTTATTTCCCTCAAGTGCCTATCCAGTCTCCCCTTGAAAACATTGAGTGTCGCCGCTTCCACCACTTCCGTCGGCAGCGAGTTCCAGGTCCTCACCACTCGCTGCGTAAAAAAGTTTTCCCTCACATCCCCCCTGTATCTCTTGCCCAAAACCTTAAATCTGTTTCCTCTAGTCCTTGTACCATCAACTAGTGGGAACAGCCTATCCAAACCCGTCATAATCTGGTACACCTCCATCAAATGTATCTCGAATCATAGAATCTTACAGCACAGGAGGAGGGCATTCGGCCTGTCGTGGCTGTGCTGGCTCTTTGAAAGAGCTATCTAATTAGTCCCACTCCTCTGCTCTTTCCCCATAACTTTTCAAGTATTTATCTAATTCCCTTTTGAAAGTTACTATTGAATCTGCTTCCACCGCCCTTTCAGCAGCACATTCCCGATCACAGCAACTCGCTGCGTTAAAAAAATGTCTCCTCCTCTCGCCTCCGGTTCTATTGCCAGTTACCTTTAAATCTGAGTCCTCTGGTTGCTGACCCACCCACCAGTGAAAACAGTTTCTCCTTATTTACTCCATCAAAGTCCCTCATATGGATGCAAAACTTTGAAGAGCAACAACAACATCAATGTGCATTTATATAGCGCCTTTAACGTAGTAAAATGACCCTCGGTGCATCACAGGAGCGTCATCAGACAGAATTTGAAGCCAGTTGTGGCACTCCCGGCTCTGTGCTGGCTGAGGTCAGCTGCCTCGGCATAGATTGGGGATCAAACCTGGGACCCACCTGCTATGTGCGGCTGAGTACCACACCGCGTGCGCGCATACCCACCAAGCCATAAAGCAAGCCGATGCGGAACAGGCTAGAGGGGTTGAATGGCCTAGTCCTGTTCCTATAGAAGTCATGTTTCTTGTGGGGGGGGGGGGGGGGGGATTTGCTGTTAGCTATTTTCTCTGGTTCAATGTCACGGGCCTCTCCTGTCAGTATCGGGCAATGACCCAGAGCGTGCCATAATAAGCCTGATCTGTCGGTAAATGATGGCGAGACGCAAGGATCACCATAGAGAACAGGGTACTGAGTTTGGATGATCAGCCACGATCTCATTAAATGGCGGAGCAGGCTCGAGGGGCCGAATGGCCTACTCCTGTTCCAATCTTCTATACTTTGTATACCCGCTACAGAAATGTGCCACCGCGTGATTCTTCCCTTTGTGAAAAAAAAACGACTAAATATACACTCATCGGCTCTAAGCCAACAGATGGTTTACTTAAATAAAACCTCTAAATGAGCAGCATAAAACCAGTGACTCATACACTCCACCAGTCGCCTTGATATATATAATAATAATAAATACGCTTTCTCCCTTTACATGCACTTTAAAACAGAAGCTCATTTCTTTTATTGTTAACTGGGCCCCAGCTTCCACACCGACCTATCTTCTCTGCTGCTCGGCACAGTATTAAACACAGACTGATGCTGCTCGGGCTGGTAAGATGAAATTTGCTCCTAACCGAAGGACATGAAGGCCAATTTAATCCAGTCGTTGGTGACCCCCCGGCCACCGAGTTGTCCAGCAACGAGAACTACAGACAATTATTGACCCTGTTCCCTTCTCAAAGGTCTGTGCCAAGGAATACATCTACGAACCTGTCCAAACAGAAGATCCTAATGTAATGGACTGCCATTCCTTTATCAGTATGAAACTGATAGCCAATCAATGGCAAGGAAGTCAGTGATTGAATATGATGGCTCCACTCAGTTAGACATTTAATTCCGGGTCTGAAATTGTGTTTGAAAATGCCTGAGGTGGGGGTGGGGGGGGGCGCGGTGGGAGAAAGCAGCTCCCAAGAAGGGCGCCACGAATGCCTTGAATAAAGCGCCAGCAAAGATCGGCAAGGGGAAAGAGAGTTACTCCATCTACACCTACAAAGCACTGAAGCAGGTTCACGCCAGCATCTCCTCCAAGGCCATGGGCATCACGAACTCCTCTGTGAACGATATATTCGAGCGCATGGCGGGTGAGGCTTCTCTCCTGGCCCACTACAACAAGCGTTTGACCCATCAGTGGAGATCCAGACCGCTGTGGGCCTGCTGCTGCCTGGGGGAGCTGGCCGAGCGTGGCATTGTCAGAGGGGACAAAAGCTGTGACCAAGTGCACCAACCAAGTAAAACTCCATTGTGTGCTTAAAAAAAAGTACCTTAAACTCCCTATTGGACTTTCCCCAAACACAGTACAGCTTGTGAAGTGTTCTGGAGCCAGCCTGTCAGCTCTCTCAGCTCATGACTATTCCTTTGAGTAGTATGCTATGTGTGTGCTTGGAGCTGTACTTGAAGACTGGAAGATTGCCTATGTAATCCCAATATTTAAAAAAAGAGTAAAGCATGAACCGGATAATTATAGACCAGTTAATCTGACATGTGTAATTGGGACAATTCTGGAGGGTCCTTTATGAGATGCTATTAATGACCATTTAAATAGTAATGAGGCAACTTTAAGCTCTCGCATGCAGTCCCCAGCCATAAAGAATCCCAATCGAAAATTGAATACAGAGAAAAAGTACATTCTTGTCACTCTGCATAAGGGTTAACGCAATGGGGTGGAAATCCGTCTGGGCCGCAGACTCGGAGGTGTGCAGACAGCGTGCGCCCCAACTCAGAAGCCCAAGGCCAGCCCGACATTGGGCCTCGGTCCTCATGAACGTCTGATGCGTGAGCTGCCAGCGCCTGTCTCTCCTCCACGGGCAGCTCATGAATTTGAGACCACGGGTGGTGGGCCGCTTGCTTTGTCAGGGTGGGGGGGGGCAGGGATGGAGAAGAGAGAAGGTGACCGGGGTGGTAATTCAGTGCCAAAGGCAGAGCTAAGTCTGCCGTGAGGGGTGCCAACTACATGTGAGGTAGGGTAGTGAGAAGTTGACATCTCTCACACTGGCGCTGCATATTTGGAGAAGAATGATGACTTACCGGAAAGGCTCTGGCTTCAACCTCTTGTGGACTGGCATAAGATGCCCTGTAAACATTGAAAAATTAGGCTGCAACATCTGAGAACATGAATTGTAAAGGCCTTTCAAATTGTACTCCTGGGACATCTGCCAGGAAGGTTTTGGACCAGTAACCTTACATTCAACTGGCTAAGATTCAAGATTCAGTCACATTTTGTTGACATTGGAACTGAGGCATAGATAGAGTTCATGAGCATGTGGTAGAAGAAAGTGGTTCAGCTTTCTCCTCCCCACACACTATTTTATTAAATGTAACCGCTCGGGTAGTGTTTCTGCTGACTTGCGGAGACGGGGATTGGAAGCCCACATCCAGCCAAGTGCCATGTGTTCAGTCCCACAGGCCTGTGCTCTTCGGGCCTCATTTTGTTTTTTATAAAACGTAGGCGGCTTGCAAGTCTGTACGCACAATATTCATGCGAGTAGCTAGTTGACGCCGCCCCTTCCTCTCTGGTTTCGTCCTCAAAACACCGACCCAAAAACCAAATGGAACAAAACCACTTCCACAATTGGGGGCAGTGTCAGGGGCGAGATTTAAGGTGGGAACGAATTGCAAGGCCATCTAAAGGTGAATTTTGCGTTTTCGGCTTCTGGTGCAGAGTCTCTTGCACCTGGAGCGCGCTTTGGAAATTCCGGTGCGGAGGTCATGGACGGGGTATCTCACGGGGCCGTGCCGACTTCTGTGCCTGAATTCCCAAGGTGCGCTCACGGTTTGCGGAAGTTCTCTGACAGAAACATGGATTGAGAACATCCACCTTGTGGAACTGAGTCAAACTTTAAAGAGGGAAAATGGGACACATTTTTTAAAGCAAAAATGAGTGAGCATCGCACCAAATTAACAACACTTGAAAAGTGTGGCCTAGAGAAACTCCGATTGACTACAATTCTTAAGCTTTCTGTTTGTTTTATGCACCAGTTGATCTCCCGTGGTGGAGACCAAAGTGAAACAGCGTTAGCGGCCGGGGGAGGTTTGGACCAGCGAGCACAGATGTAACTTACTCACTGCTTTATAGTCATACGTTCGGTCTTTATTTTAATATTTGCACCACCAACACCTCAATTTAAAAATTCTTACCCTCCTGTTCAAATCCCTCCATGGCCTCGCCCCTCCCTATCTCCGTAACCTCCTCCAGCCCAACAACCCTCCGAGATCTCTGCGTTCCTCCAGCTCTGGCCTCTTGTGCATCCCCCCCTTCCTTTGCCCCACCATTGGCGCCCGTGCCTTCAGTCATCCGGTCCCTAAGCTCTGGAATTCCCTCCCCAAACCTCTCCACCTCTCTACCATTAAGAAGCCGCTTAAAACCTGCCTCTTTGACCAAGTGTTTGGTCACCTGCCCTAATATCTCCTTCTTTAGCTCAATGTCAATTTTTCAGTCTGATTATGCTCTCGTAAAGCGCCTTGGGACATTTTACTACGTTAAAGGCGCTATATAAATGCAAGTTGTTGTTATAAATTCCAAGTTAACATTTATAATGGAAACTTCTGATGTAAATTTTCACATTGTAATGACATACTTCCACCACTGGTGGCACTGTCACCAAAGAAAGAAAAAACTTGCATTTATATAGCGCCCTTCACAACCTCAGGACGTCTCAATGAAGTAGAATCACTGTTGTAATGTAGGAATCGTGGTCGCCAATTTGTGCACAGCAAGCTCCCACAAACAGCAATGTGAAAACGACCAGATAATCTGTTTTAGTGATGTTGGTTGAGGGATAAATATTGGCCAGGACACCAGGGATAACTCCCCTGCTCTTCTTTGATGTAGTGCCCACGGGATCTTTTGTGTCCATCTAAGAGGGCAGATGGAGTCTCTGTTTAACGTCTCATCCGAAAGACAGCACCTCTGACAGTGCAGCACTCCCTCAGCACTGCACTGAAGTGTCAGCCTCAATGATATACTCAAGTCTCTGGAGTGGGACTTGAACCCACAACCTTCTGACTCAGAGATGAGGGCACTACCCACTGAGCCACAGCTGACGCCTGTAGCAGTCAGGTATAATTACAGTGGGACCGTTTTACATTCGCAGCTCCCATTATAAATGTGGACGCAGGAATTTTTAATGGCAAAAGTTGACAGGAAGTGTGGACTGATGTAAGATTTTATAATGTTTATAGATTGAATGCTGATGACATTGCTGAGGGAATTGGCTTGGCGGAGTTACGGCGCTCTGTGATGCAAGAGGCTTGAATAATCCCACGCGGCCCTAATGACGAGGTCATTAAAGCATCAATAGCTTCATTGATATTAGTTCTATTTCCTTGCCCTGTTGGCTCACTAACTCCCCTGAATGTTTCCATTAGGACTCGCTGCTTAAGCCATTACTTTTTCTTCAAAATTGCATGGGAAATAAAACACCAATCACAGGTCCAATAAATCTTGCAGTTCTTAAAAGGGGATCTCTGGTGGTTGCGGTTGTGGTTACCTTTTGACTGTGAAAGTTCAAAGTCCAAATACACAACGCTCACTAAAGGAATGGATTAAAGGCACCTGGTCTGCTCTTTATAAATTTTAGTCTGTTTTAAGTCTGGGGCCCTGATATATCTGGAGGAGCGAGGGGCCATCTCCCCTGTCACAAGGATATTAAGGGATATAGAACCAAGGCGGGTAAATGGAGTTGAGGTACAGATGAGCCGTGATCTAGTTGAATGGCGGAACAGGCTCAAGGGGCTGAATGGCCTCCTCCTGTTCCTAAGTGAGTCTGAGCAGAAAATTGCTCAGAGCTGGAGAACCATTCAAAACCTCGGGGACGGGATCATTTGCGTGACTAGGGGGCCGCTATAGTGCGCCTGCGAGGGCACTTCAGTGATGCCTGAAAGGCAGAGCCACCTGAGGTGCCCCCAGCCCCTTCTGAGCCAAAGAAAAAACTTTGGCCAAGACGGTCTTCATCTCCTCTGGAGCCATTGACGGAGGGAAGGCCATTGATGAACCAGCTGAAGAACCTCTGAGGAACCTGAGGAACCCCTGCAGCGATGCCCTGGCGCTGCGATAGCTGGTAGGAATGAGTTGCTCTTGGTGATGGACAATGTGAACCTGCCACCCACAGTACGTGTTAGGCCCTTGCTTCCCTCAGTGCTTCGTCTAAGTGACGTTCAACATGGAGGACTCCTGATTCATTGAATGAGAAAACTCTGAAATGTTTTCTTATTTCCCTCATCCCCCAAATCCAAGGAGATGGGTAAACCTCAACCCACAATTGATACTATGACTGGCTGCATTTCATATCTGATGGTCCTAACATGACTAGGGCTGTGCTGTTCAGTAGAATATTGATCATCTATATCTATCTCTAGAACCATCAGTTTTACATGTGTTAAATATAAAGCACAAAAACAGGCCATTTGGCCCAACCAGTCTATGCCGGCGTTTATGCTCCACTCGAGCCTCCTCCCGTCTTTCCTCATCTAACTCTATCAGCATAACCCTCTATTCCCTTCTCCCTCATATGCTTATCTAACCGCCCCTTAAATGCATCTATACTATTCGCTTCAACCACTCCCTGTGGTAGCGAGTTCCACAGTCTCACCACTCTTTGGGTAAAGAAGTTTCTCCTGAATTCCCTATTGGATTTCTTGGTGACTATCTTATATTGATGGCCTCTAGTTTTGCTCTTCCCCACAAGTGGAAACATTCTCTCTGTATCCACTCTATCAAAACCTTTCATAATTTTAAAGATCTCTATTAGGTCACCCCTCAGCCTTCTCTTTTCAAGAGAAAAGAGACCCAGCCTGTTCATCCTTTCCTGATAGGTATACCCTCGCATTTCTGGTATCATAAACAGTTATTCACTCAGCCAGCTCCTGGTGTCAAGCAGCACAGCATTAACTGCTGGTGGTGGCCGTTTAGTCCATCTATTTGCAACTCTATAGCACAAATAATCTCCATCTGGCTTGTGTCTTGTTAATGTTGAACTCCTGTGATCACAATTTATATTCAGTGACCGGTTTATATTATCTGATTCAGGATCTCCAGCGTTCCAAGGACCTGCTTTTATTCCTCGTGTCGCCTCCACTTAGTTTTGCTCTTTGCCTGAAAACAACACAAAAAGTGTTTAAAAGTAAACATGAGGCTCCCTGTCGCTGTTCAAACACACAGCATTTAGTGGCTACACAGTGCGAGTTTCCCCTCGCCCTTCATGATTTGCGTGGAGAGTGTTTATTACAAGAGGATTTGAGTATAAGAGTAAAGACGTCTTACTGCATTTATATAGGGCACTGGTGAGACCACACCTGGAGTATTGTGTACAGTTTTGGTCTCCTTACCTAAGGAAGGATATTCTTGCCATAGAGGGAGTGCAACGAAGGTTCACCAGACTGGTTCCTGGGATGGGGGGATTGTCCTATGAGGAGAGATTGAGTAGCCTAGGCCTATATTCTCTAGAGTTTAGAAGAATGAGAGGTGATCTCATTGAAACATACAAAATTCTTACAGGGCTTGACAGGGTAGATGCAGGGAGGATGTTTCCCCTGGCTGGGGAGTCTAGAATCAGGGGTCACAGTCTCAGAATAAGGGGTTGGCCATTTAGGACTGAGATGAGGAGAAATTTCTTCACTCAGAGGGTGGTGAATCTTTGGCATTCTCTACCCCAAAGAATGTCGTTGAATATATTCAAGACAGAGATCGATACATTTTTGAATATTAAGGGAATCAAGGGATATGGGGATAGTGCAGGAAAGTGGAGATGAGGTAGAAGATCAGCCATGATCTTATTGAATGGTGGAGCAGGCTCGAAGGGCCAAATGGTCTACTCCTGCTCCTATTTCTTATGTTCTTATGTTCTCTTTTACAACTTGGAGCTGGTCTGTGTTTCACGTAATATGAATATACCAGATGACTATTCACAGTGGACATTATTGTGTTACAAGTGAATGCTGTCAGACACTTGGGGGGAATTTTAACCCTACTCGGTCAGCAGAAACCTGGTGGGTGGGCAGTTAAAATCGCCGCGGCTCTTACCTGTCCGAAACCCGCCATGATCGCAATTTTAACCTGCTCTCCTGAGCAGGCAGCAAGGACATGCGCCCGGAGCCAACAGAGGGGTCCTTCTTTACATATGCATGTTGCGGCCCGATGACATCATTGAGACCCGTCTGCATTTTAACTCAGGCCTGAGCAGGGAATCCACCTAGGGTTAAATTCAGGGCCTTTACAGTGGGCAAGTATTTGAAATGTCATTTTCCCATTGTACGCTGATGGCAGGGAACCATCACAGCTAGTAGCGCATATCGGTAAAACCGTGGGCGCACTGCTGGTGGATGAGGTTCCCCGCCAGTGGGTGCTTGGAAAAATCGGTAGATAGTGAACTCAATTTTTTGAAGTTTTTGTTGTTTCCGGTACTGCCTGTCTAATGGTATTGGGCCATGGTGCGGTACCACTACTGCCTGTCCTATGATATTGGGCCATGGTGCGGTACCAGTACTGCCTGTCCTATGGTATCTGGCCATGGTGCGGTACCAGTACTGCCTGTCCTATGGTATCTGGTCATGGTGCGGTACCAGTACTGCCTGTCCTATGGTATCTGGCCATGGTGCGGTACCAGTACTGCCTGTCCTATGGTATTGGGCCATGGTGCGGTACCAGTACTGCCTGTCCTATGGTATCTGGCCATGGTGCGGTACCAGTACTGCCTGTCCTATGGTATCTGGTCATGGTGCGGTACCAGTACTGCCTGTCCTATGGTATCTGGTCATGGTGCGGTACCAGTACTGCCTGTCCTATGGTATCTGGCCATGGTGCGGTACCAGTACTGCCTGTCCTACGGTATCTGACCATGGTGCGGTACCAGTACTGCCTGTCCTATGGTATCAGGCCATGGTGCGGTACCAGTACTGCCTGTCCTATGGTATCTGGCCATGGTGCGGTACCAGTACTGCCTGTCCTATGGTATCGGGCCATGGTGCGGTATCAGTACTGCCTGTCCTATGGTATCGGGCCATGGTGCGGTATCAGTACTGCCTGTCCTATGGTATCTGGCCATGGTGCGATACCAGTACTGCCTGTCCTACGGTATCTGGCCATGGTGCGGTACCAGTACTGCCTGTCCTACGGTATCGGGCCATGGTGCGGTACCAGTACTGCCTGTCTAATGGTATCTGGCCATGGTGCGGTACCAGTACTGCCTGTCCTATGGTATCTGGCCATGGTGCGGTACCAGTACTGCCTGTCCTATGGTATCTGACCATGGTGCGGTACCAGCACTGCCTGTCCTATGGTATCTGGCCATGGTGCGGTACCAGTACTGCCTGTCCTACGGTATCTGACCATGGTGCGGTACCAGTACTGCCTGTCCTATGGTACCTCACCTACATGGCCAATTTTCCTGTGAGAGTCTTGACAGTGAGTGTTGGCAGGATATTTGACTGTGGAGTTATCTTATTGTGCCAAAGCCTCATTTTCATCAGTTCCTGTAAAGTCTGAAGCCTGCGCTCTGAGCGAGTGTTTGAGCCCAGCTGTAATGCACTTGGATTGATAAGAAGGCAGCCTGGTAGCACCCAACTGACCGCGAACACCTTGAGTTCTGAGACAGTTTGTGATAAATTGCGGGGAATATAACATAGCTTTACCAAACAAAGGTTGTGTTATACAAACACGACTTCTACATTTTGTGAAACCAAGGACAGACTGTCGATTGGATGACGTCAATTGGAAATCGGTAGCTCAGCTTTTGTTCTGAACCCTACAGCTCCTGAAGAGAAGGAGCAGCCTCCTGATGGATTTTTGAAAAGATTGGGCCGTAATTTGCGGCTCCTAGGGTGCGTACGAGGCGCGCACACGCCCGTAGGGGCCGCGCAAGTCCCGGGTTTTACACGCATGCGCTTCACGCGTAAAACCCGGAACTTGCGATCTGTCAAGAATCCCCGGGAAAAGGGCCTCTGCGGGCGGAGAGTTGCCCAACGTCTGCCCAGCGAATGCCCGTGAAATTCTTACGCCTGGTAAAAGCCTGCGTAGGGCCTGCTTTTCCCAGCGTAAGAGTTTAAAAAAACATTTAAATAATTTTTTTTCAATCGTTTATACATTAAAAAACCTGTGCAATAAGGTAAAGTTATTTTTAGCCCCATTTAAATCTATTTTTCAAAAAATTTAATTTTTGTTTAAAATATTTAATTAAATGGCATTTTAATTAATTTTAAATATGTGATTTTTTAAAAAAATTATTTGATGTGTAGATGTATTTTGGGGGGGATTTCCATTCATGCTTACGGGCTTTCCGTCCATACGGAATCCCCATAAGCATGAATGGGATTCTCTTCTTTCATTGGTTGGGCCAGCCCACCTGATCCCAGGGGCGCTCGCGAACCGCCTGCGCCCCGGGACACATGGGTAACCAGAGAGGCCCAGGACCGCGAGTCTCTGTACCTCCCGGACCACCGGGTACGCGGGCGTTTTATTTGCGGATCGGAGGCATTTCCCCGCGGGAAGCCTCCGACCACGAATTCAGGGCCATTATCTTTTCTCAAACAAGTGTTGTCATATGTGGCCTCCTCACCTGATCACAGCAGAAGCGTCTCCGAATCCTGCGTCTAATCCTAGCCTGCACTGCTCCTCTTTACAAACCGCTAAAAAGTGTCTTCTGAACCCTTTCATTAGATTCCAGCCTGTAACTCACCACCCCCCCCACCTCCACCCACCCCCGCCCCCGCCACCACCAATCCATTCATTAATCTATTGTATACCTTCTGAACCCCTCGAGTCGATGTCCCCTCTGGTTCTTTTGCCAGCTACCTTGAATCCGTGCCTTCTGGTTATCGACTCTTCAGCCATGGGAGACAGTTTCTTTTTATCTAAACCCTTCATGATTTAAAAAACATTCTTACACTTTCTTCATCTAAAGCCGTCACTAAGCAGGAGTAGTACAGACTAGGTGCAGCCTAAAGCTTCCTTGACCATAAATGTGCCATCGTTCTAATCTCAGAAGACATTTCCCACATAAGCTGTCATAGAATCATACGTGAGAAGTCGCACAACACCAGGTTATAGTCCAACAGCTTTATTTGAAATCACAATCAGGTGCTGACGAAGGAGCAGCGCTCCGAAAGCTTGTGATTTCAAATAAAGCTGTTGGACTATAACCTGGTGTTGTGCGACTTCTCACATTTGTCCACCCCAGTCCAACACCGGCATCTCCACATCATAGAATCATACAGCACAGAAGGAGGCCATTCGGCCCATCGTGCCTGTGCCGGCTCTTTGAAAGAGCTCTCCAATTAGTCCCACTCCTTTGTCCTTTCCCCTCAGCCCTGCAATTTTTTTATTTTCAAGCATTTATCCAATTCCCCTTTTTAAAAATTACATGAATCTGCTTCCACCAAGCTTTCAGGCAGCGCATTCCAGATCATAACAACTCGCTGAGTATAAAAAATTCTCCTCAACTCCCCTCTGTCCTCTTGGAATCTGAATTGGAGTACCGACTGATGCCAAAATAGGGGTTGTTTTGTGCTGTTGTCTCGTGGCCAAAAGGAATTGAGTTGATAATTAGATTAGAAAGAGAGAGAGAGAAACAGAGGGAGAGAGAGGCACGCGGCACTGTACATGTGTGTGAATGTGTGAGATAGAGAAACCAGGTCTATGCCCGTCAATCTGGGTTCACTTAAAAAGAAAAAAGAAAGACTTGCATTTATATAGCGCCTTTCACGACCACCGGACATCTCAAAGCGCTTTACAGCCAATGAAGTACTTTTTTGAAGTGTAGTCACTGTTGTAATGTAGGAAATGCGGCTGCCAATTTGCGCACAGCAAGCTCCCACAAACAGCAATGCGATAATGACCAGATAATCTGTTTTTCTTTTAATGATGTTGATTGAGGGAAAAGTATTGGCCAGGACACCGGGGATAACTCTTCTTCGAAATAGTGCCATAGGATCTTTTACATTCACCTGAGAGAGCAGACGGGGCCTCGTGTTATCTTCTCATCTGAAAGACGGCACCTCTGACAGTGCAGCACTCCCTCAGTACTGCACTGGAGTGTCAGCCTGGATTTTTGTTAGGACCCAGGTGCTAAACGTGAAAGGTAGGTTTGCTTTTAGATTGTGCCACTCAGTTCAATTCATTTGGGTTTGCTTTGTTCCTGGATTAGAAAAAAGGTCAACTATTCCCACTTGCACTATTTGGTGGATGCGAAGTCCTGCCACATCAGCGTAACAGGGGATTTGGTACCTGACCAGGGAGAAAATAAAAACTTTTGGCTCACAAAGAGTTAAATAGGAGACTTGTGACCAGCCTGCCGCTGCTGGGTGGAAACATTTGCTTTGCCGATAGGGAAAGCAGAGTTTGCGTTACAGCTGGGAGAGCTGAGGAGACACGATTCTGTTTGGCCTCACTTGTTTGGCAGTACGCCCTCAATGACATACAAAGGCTACAAACGATTGACAGCTTCACTTTGGAGCCACCATCAACAACTACCGCCTCCCCCCCCCCTCACCCCACCCCCACCAACCCCAACCCCAACCCCATCTCAGTCATCCTTTCCAAGAACTAACTGCATTCATCGAAGAGCAATGGGCACGTCAAAGGCTGCATCACCTGCTGTCCCAGCTTACAAATAAGTAGGTACTTAAACATTGGACTTCGTATCTTTATGCTTTTTTCCGCGCGTTAAATGCCAAGACTGCATCTTTATTACTTCCAAATGACTCGAAGGCAACTGGGCGGGAGGGCGCTAGTGGTGTGTATCTCTGCCCCATGGTTAAATGTGCTTTATACCGCGCTGCTAGATCATTGCCAGTGAGTGCAATAACTACTGACAGAGGCATGCTGAAAAGCAAGGGGCTACTATTAGGCACACTTGTAAATTCTACCAAACTTGAAAAGGGATCTTTCCCAGGGGTTGGGAGGGGGTGAGGGGAGGGCAGGGGGGGGGTGGCGCGGGAGTGTTGTGCATTTAACAGAAGTGATGCAAAACAGTGTGCAAGAGAGGCAGTCGCAGGCAGGGAAGATGTCGATCTATTGAGAAGGGAGGGAAGAAGCAATATTCTATTTCATTAGCTTTGCTGTTTTTGTACGTGTGTGTGTTAGTTTGGGGTTGGGGGGTGCGGGGGGGGGGGGGAGGTAGGGCTTTCCTTGACCTTTGCGTTGTACACTAGTAAACTTGTTCCTCCCTGTGATTGCTGAATTGTAGCTGGTTACGGCTCATTTCCCTGCAAGAGTTTAAAGAAACAGGTAATTATCCTTCAGAATGATGGATGTATCTTTGTGAGGATTAAGGCTTTCCACCGGTCACTAAGAAACTGTTTCTATGCGCCTAACATGTGCGGCCAATAGTCAGAAGGAACAGGAGGGGGGGAACAAAAACCCAGCTGGTCTCAGAAGTATCCATAGGGGATATTATAAGGACTGTAGGGAAAGCGATAGGAGTAATGAGATCTCAAATGGCAAGAAGGAGGGAGGGAAAGCAAACATCCGGACATGTGGGACCTGAGTATCTTCAGCCCCCACACTCACCCCCCAGCTCCACTGCAATAAACATGGTGGAGCGGAAATTCTGCCCACCCGCTATCTGTGCCCTTTTCCCATCCCAGTTCCCAGGGTCTCCTGTATCTACAACACCCGCATCAGGTAGAAGGCTGAAAACTTGCCTTGACGCATTGTGCAAGAGGGCCGTAGGATCGTCTGAAGAGCTTCAAAAAATGCTTTTTTAAGTGCCTCGTTTGTTTTATGGGCTGCTTTCTATATTAGTTGATCGCTCTGTGATCGATTCTACAGCACAGGAACAGGCCATCCGGCCCAACTGGTCTGGGGCCAGTGTTTATGCTCCACTCGAGTCTCCTCCCACCCCTTTTCATCTAACCCCATCAGCATAACCTTCTATTCCTTTCTCCCCCATGTGCTTATCTAGCTTCCCCTTAAATGCATTTGTGCTATTTGCCTCAACCACTGCTTCTGGTTCCACGTTCTAACCACTCTTTGGGTAAAGAAGTTTCTCCCGAATTCCCTGTTAGTGACTATCTTGTTCTGGTCTCCTCCACAAGTGGAAACATCTTCTCTACGTCTACCCTATCGAACCCTTTCATTATCTTAAAGACCTCTATCAGGTCACCCCCTCAGCCTTCTCTTTTCTAGTGAGAAGAGCCCCAAACCTGTTCAATCTCTCCTGATAATTATCATCACTCAAATCGAATGCAGTAGGAACAGTTTGGCCTTTTAAATTTGAAAATCCCTTGGGCGCAAAGACACTAATGGTTAGAATGACATTGTGCGACGTCACTCCTCACTTGCAAGGCCATCACGACCCACGAGACCCCCGACCCATTTGAATTATGCGCGTGTCCCCACCATTTGGCTGGACTTTCTGACAGGTGGAAAAAGAGCAAGGACTTGGCCTAACTGAGTCCCAACACAATCTCTGCCCCTACCTGCCCAGATCACGGTACTTTAACGCCAGAAAACAGAGGGGAAACTCAGAGCCATAGTTATTACTGGATGAAGTAAAATGCCAGATGTTGGCGAATTGCTTTGAAAATTGGTACATGTATCACACTGGGGTTATAGTTAAACCCTGACTTTTAATCTGACCAAAGAGAAATACTGCCCTTGTTGGTCCTCTCTCTCTTTTCTCTTTCCCCCCCCACTCCACCATCTCGGGGTTGAAGGTATGACTGGCCTCCACTGTGCAGGCTCTTTGTGCTCCAATGATACCATTGTATAGAATTACATAGAATTTACAGCACGGAAACAGGCCATTCGGCCCAACTGGTCTCTGCCGGCGTTTATGCTCCACACGAGCCTCCTCCCACCCTACTTATCTCACCCTATCACCACTGTTCCCTGTGAGCCGCGCTTTGTTCTGCGAGGCCTGTACCTTTAAATGCGCGGTCCCTTTAAATTTCTGCGCATGGGCGGTATTTACAGTGTAAAAGCCGGTGAGCGGCCTGCGCGGGACCTTTCAGATTACTGCGCGGCCGTGCGTGCGTGCGCGCACCTTAGTGGGAACATTGGCTATTCCTTTCTCCCTCGTGTACTTATCCAGCTTCCCCTTAAATGCATCTATGCTTTTCGCCTCAACTACACCGTGTGGGAGCGAGTGCCACATTCTCACCACTCTCTGGGTAAAGAAGTTTCTCCCGAATTCCCTACTGGATTAGTAGGAAGTCCTGAAAATTCAGCAAGAGTAATTCTTCAAAGGGGCTGGGACCGAGGGTGTAGACTGTGTAACAAAGCGTTTCATGTTGTGTGGAAAGGAATTACGACAACCTGATCATTAATGTAACGACTGTGCCAGATTTAACACTAATGATTTTAAAATGTATGTATTTTTCCAAGCTTTGTACAAAGATCAAAGGATATACGAGACCCAATGTAGAGAGGTTGAAAATTACTAACCAGTAAAAAGCGAAAACTATAATAAAGGGTTTAATTTGTCATGGAGATGTAGCCATGCCAAGTACAAGTAGACTTTTACTTTAAATTGTAGAGTACATTTCATCCCCAGGAGATTCAGTCACTAAGTACCTATTCAAAAGGGTCAGAACTCCTCTTTCATAGGAAGAAGGGAAGTCTAATACTCTCCAAGGAGAAATAAATGATGTATGGAAAAGCAAAATACTGCGGATGCTGGAAATCTGAAATAAAAACAGAAAATACTGGAAACACTCAGCAGGTCCGGCAGTATCTGTGGAGAGAGAAACAGAGTTAATGTTTCAGGTCGATGACATTTTGTCAGAGTTCTGACGACAGGTCATCGACCTGAAACGTTAACTCTGTTTCTCTCTCTCCACCGATGCCGCCTGATCTGCTGAGTGTTTCCAGCATTTTCTGTTTTTATTTTATATTAAATGATGTATGGAGTGGGCATGCACTGCAAAGGGAGGTAGAAGGTATATAGAATGTATATGGAGCTGAGGCACAGATCAGCCTTGATCTAATTGAATGGTGGAACAGGCTCGAGGGGCTGAATGGCCTACTCCCGTTCCCGTGTAAGTTGCGATATTAGTAATTTACGCATTAACACATTTGTTTGAACTTTCTCCCTCTACTATTGTTAATGGGTTAAAGCCTTCCTTCAATAACAAATGAGGAATGTCACATGAACGTGCCAACATGCTCAATACAAATATCCCGGTGTGATTCCAGCTTCACTTTGTTTTTAGTTCCCTCACAAAAAGTAAATTCCTGTAAAATAGCTTCAGCTGCACTTCTCGTCTTAATATGCTTTTTGCAGGACTTTGACATGATGACCGAAGGGCGTCTATGTGTATCCCAGTGTCAGCTGTGGCTCAGTGGATAGCACACTCTGCCTCTAGAGTCAGAAAGGTTGTGTGGTTCAAGTCTCCTACTCCAGAGACTTGAGCACGACAATCTAGGCTGACGCTCCCAGTGCAGTGCTGAGGGAGTGCTGCACTGTCGGAGGTGCCGTCTTTCGGATGAGATGTTAAAACGAGGCCCCGTCCACTCTCTCAGGTGGATGTAAAAGATCCCACGGGCACTATTTTGAAGAAGAGCAGGGAGAGTTATCCCTGGTGTCCTGGCAAATATTTATCCCTCGACCAACATAACAGAAACAGATTATCTGGTCATTATCACATTGCTGTTTTTGGGAGCTTGCTGTGCGCAAATTGGCTGCTGCGTTTCCTACATTATAACACTTCAGAAAGTACTTCATTGGCTTTTAAAGCACTTTAGGACGTCCGGTGGTTGTGAAAGGTGCTATATGAATGCAAGTCTTTCTTTCATGAAATAAGAGGCATTTTAAAGAAAACAGTTCAAAACAAAACAGTCAATTCCTTTTAATGCTCCACTGAGTGATTCTGTGTCAGCCGCTATAGGGGAGCTGCACATTTCGCCTGCGTTTCAGCTTTACTGAGCATTAAAATGTGTGATTTTGTGTTTTTACAAAATGAAATCCTTTTGGCTTCACTGACAGGAGATCTCTAACAGTTAGATACAGTACCTGTACTAGTCCGTGAGATAATACCAGTGAGCCATATCACAATTACCAAGATGTAGAAAGTCGGACAATTCTCTAAATTGTTGAGTGTTGCTGGAGAAATCTTAACGGAATAATGCTGGACTCATTTAAGAAACAACAACAAAAAAAGAATTTGCATTTATATAGCGCCTTTCACAATCTCAGGACGTCCCAAAGCCCTTTACAGCCAATAGGGTATTGTTGAAGTGTAGTCACAGTTGTGATGCAGGAAACGCAGCAGCCAATTTGTGCACAGCAAGCTCCCACAAACAGCAATGAAGTAAGTGACCAGATCATCTGTTTTTGGTGTTGGCTGAGGGATAACTGTTGGCCAGGAGAACTCCCCTGCTTTTCTTTGAAATACTGGGGGGGAAAAATTCAGTTGGTTGCGCCTCCCGTTAGCGCCTTAAGAGGGCGCTAATGGGGCGCAAAGCATCTAGCGCCCAGGCGCAGCGATGTTTGCGCCGCTCGCGAAATTAACTAGACATTTTGCGGTGGCGCTAAACACTACCGCCACGATCTCCTGCGCCGGCAGATCGTGACGTCAGTCGAGTGCGCAACGCCCCGGTATCGCCCCGGAGCGGATATTGAGTGGCGCCCCCTGCCTTACCGCCTGACGCTAGCAACGACAGGTTGAGGGGAGCGTTTTGCAGTCATGAAGGGACTGGGGGAGTGCTATTTAAAGGCGACTGCTTCCTGCCTTTTATTGTTGGTGCCATTTTTGAACCACGCATTCTGAGAGAGAGAGAGAGAGACTTCTGAAGAGATTCAACGCTGTGTGAAGGAGTTTTGGGTACTGAGCAGTACTTTGCAGGTTCATTTTCATTTGCCATTCCTTGTATCGATTTAGAAGAGATTGTGGAGGCTGCACTCTGAGCTCTTTGCCTGGTACTCTCCATTGTTCTTTCCAGCAGATTTGATGTGCAGGTCTCTCCAGGCCGAGATTCAAGTCTGCAATGAGCAGGATATGGATGGAGAGCAAGATCAACCCTTCCCTTTAAGAACTGGCCGGGGCCATTGTGTGTGTGTTCCATTGCTGACTGACATCACATGAGCTTCGCCAGCGCTCTGAGGTAGCGCCTCGCTCCTCGGCCTTTGCGCCTTAAGACAGATGTGTAGCGCCTGATTTAGCGCTCCAATCACCTCCAGGGGCGATAAAAGTCAAGTTTGCAGTCGGTGGCAATAATTAGCGCCAGGCACTAATCTTTGCGCCCGGCCGATAATTGCGCCCCAAATGGGGCGATACTGAATTTCTCCCCCTGGATCTTTTACGTCCACCTGAGAGAGCAGCCTCGGTTTAATGTCTCATCCAAAAGATGGCACCTCTGACATTGCAGCACTCCCACAGTACTGCATTGAGAGTGTCAGCCTAGATTCTGTCCTCAAGTCTCTGGAGTGGGACTTGAGCCTTCTGACTCAGAGGTGTGAGTGCTACCAACTGAGCCACAGCTGACAGCTGAAGGCAGTAGCTCTTGCTTTCTCATTGGCGCGGTCCCCTATTGGAAACTCACCAAACTGGCCATTCTGCAAGTGCATGCCCGTATAGTGGGCAATGGGAAGTGGAAGTAGGCGGTCTTTGTGATGGTAAGGATATGGGATCGGAAGCTCAGCTAACCCCTTTTAGGCAAGAATTTGCTCCTGTCAGAGTCCTGTGGGGAAAAATGGTCAAAGAACCATGACCAAGTCCCCAAGCCACGACTTGAGTGTTTAATCTAGCAGACACACAAGTGCAGTAAAGAGGGAATGTTGCATTTTTAGAGGTGCCATCCTTTGGATGGGATGTGAACCGTTCAGCTGCTCCAGTGTTAAAGACCCAACGACACCATTCAAAGAAGACCATTCTCCTGCTTCCTGGCCAAGCAAGGGGACTGCGTGGAGGGGACCAGCCAACTTCGGGTGGGAAGGGTCATGAGAGATGTTCAATAAAAATGGAGCTGAAAGAAAGGAGCCTTCTTGTTGGTTTGAAGCAGTGGATGCGTTGCCTCTGTCGTTACAGGGTTACTAGTTTGAGAGGATGCAGTGTTAATGTCAGTGCCATGTGGTGTCGATCACATCTGGTTAAACTGATGGAACAAGTGTGCTGAGCTTGACTGAAAGCCAGTGCGGATCATAACTGAGTCATGAAGTAATGAGTACGAATGAACTGTGTGTGTGAGCCGGGGGTTTTATTGTCTAGTTAGGCCTGCTTTAAGAGCAAAAAATGCAACCTTTTCCTTTGAACTACAGATTGACCTTTCTGAAATGTGGCAGTTCCCATTGCCAGCATGTACTCATAATGTCTTCATTAACCTACTGTATTCGTAGAGAGTTTAAAGCTACAAGTTAGGCAGGGATGCGATATGGAAGGTTTTCTGTGACGGGAGGGAGACTGGGTAAGGTCCATCTCCAATGAGGTGTTTAAGATGATTAAAGGAGTTGATAGGGTCGATAGAGAGAAACTATTTCCTCTGGTGGGGGAGTCCAGATCAAGGGGCATAACCTTAAAATTAGAGCTAGACCGTTCAGGGGTGATGTCAGGAAGCACTTCTTCACACAAAGAGTAGTGGGAATCTGGAACTCTCTGTCTCAAAAAGCTGTTGAGGCTGGGAGTCAATTGAAAATTTCAGAACTGAGATTGATAGATTTTTGTTAGGCAAGGATATTAAGGGTTATGGAACCGAGGTGGGTAGATGGAGTTAAGATACAGATCTGCCATGTTCTAATTGAATAGCGGAACTGGCTCGAGGGGCTGAATGGCCCGCTCCTGTTCCTATCGACCTATGATATCAAACTTTGCTAAGCAGGAGATGAATGGAAGATGAGGAACCCAGTGAAGCAGAGAGAGGGAGTAGGTTAGAGGTGTGGACATTCGATTGAATGATACTTGGGAGCAACGCTCCCTCTTTGAACTTTGAATGGGCCGCGCACCCAAAAACAAATTAGGGGGAACATTGCTTGGGAGGCAAATTTTAAAACAAAATTTAAAAATGTAATTAAAATGACAGAAGATTTTGAGTTGACTGCTGCGGAACCTGCTTCATCGCCACCTTAATCAACCCGATTGTGTGAGGTACAGTACTGGCAAATGGGACTCACCACTGAAACAGTACTGTAGCTGTGAAAACTGCCTCTCCATTTGGGGGATTGGAGCGGGCAGACACTGGAACATAGGAACAGGAGTAGGTCATTCAGCCCCTCAAGCTTGTTCCACCGTTCAATTAGATCATTGGCTGATCTGTATCTTAACTCCATCTACCAGACGTTTAATGTATTTTGAATGTATTCGCCCAGTCTAAAGTAAAATACGAGAGCATATTTTGTTCACACTTGTACTACATCTTTGGGGGAGTATGCCTTTAATACATTCTTGGAACCTCTGGGAACATTCTCCTGAACTATCAACTGCACAGTATGCAACAAGCCTTGCCAACGGGAAATAGTTACATAATCGTGGCAGCTTAGAGCCAGTTAAAGGAACATTGCCATGTGGACTTGAGGAGTATGTGTCCATAAACTATTTGCCCCACTTTCAAAATATAATTCAGAATTGTACAGCGAATGCTGCAACATAGAATGACTCTCCTGGCTGACGTGGGAGGACTTAAACTGAGATTACCGTTGAATTACACTCCATTTTAAAGCCTAACCTATTATCGGCCCGCCTCTAAGGCAAAAGAGCCAGAGGTGACATGAGGAGAATCTTTTTTACGCAGCGAGTTGTTATAATCTGGAATGCACTGCCTGAAAGGGCGGTGGAAGCAGATTCAATGGTAACTTTCAAAAGGGAATTGGATAAATACTTGAAGGGGAAAAATTTGCGGGGGCTCTGGGGGAAAGAGCAGGGGGGGCAGTGTGGGACTGATTGGATCGCTCTTTCAAAGAGCCGGCACAGGAACGATGGGCCGAATGGCTTCCTTCTGTGCTGTAAGATTCTATGATTAATTTACTTTACAAAAGGCTCCGTTTCTGTTGGTAATTCATGCCAATCAGAGTTTGTCCCACTCTCTCCTTTCTGAAGGAGTGCGCTATAATTAGCGAGTATCTCTTGTGCGATAACACGAATGACGTGCATTTATATAGCATCTTATCACATGCCTCAAACATATCTAATCGCTGTACATACAGTGAAATACTTTAATGTGCAGTAAGTGCTGCTATGCAATCAAACATAGCAGCCATTTTGCTTATAGAAAAAGAAAGACTTGCATTTCTATCGCGCCTTTCACGAGCTAAAGATGTCACAAAGCGCCTTACAGCCAATGAAGTACTTTTTAAAATGTAGTCACTGTTGTAATGTAGGACACACGGCAGCCAGTTTGCGCTGAGCAAGCTCCCACAAACAACAATGTGATAATGGGCAATAAATGCTGGTCTTGCCAGCAACGCCCACATCCCATAAAAACGAATTTTAAAACAATGACCAGACAATCTGTTTATAGTGCTGTTGGTTAAAGGATAAATATTGGCCCCAGGACACCGGGGAGAATTCCCCTGCTCTTCTTGCAATCGGGCCATGGGATCTTTAAGGTCCAGCTGAGAGGGTTTGACATCTCATCCAAACAGACAACAACAAGATGAGCGAGCAGTTAATCTGTTTTCTGTTGGTGGTGTTGGTGTGGGGGGGGAAAAAAGGACGGGAAAGAAACAAAACAACAAACTTTTGGAAAGGGGGTATTTTCGAACGAGGTCCCTTTATGCAAGGATAAACTGACTGGATTTGAATCGGACGTTTAGGTTTGTTTGGTTCGACCACATCGAGTTTGGATTCTCAGTAAACAAGTCGAGGTCCTGAATAAATACCACCACATTTGTATAAATTTCCACACACAACTGTTGGAAACATGATGCTAGAAATGTGACTGTCTTAAATAAATATTTCTGCCAGTTGTATTTTTTTCCTTCTAAACATGTTTGCTCTGAACTGGACTGGCAAAGATTTTTCATTTGTCTCCTTTCCAAATTTGGGGGAGAGCGGTGCTGATTTGAAGTTCAGTACTGAGTGCTGCCCCTGCTCTGGGTTTTTCCAGGGCTTGTCCTGTATCGTTACTCTCCGCGTGTGAACTGCCTAAAGGATATTTTTGCAGAAGTTACAAATTATCTCAATCAAAACAGTTAACAGGGCATGGAAATCCAGCATGTGTTGCTGAATTCTATTGTGCAGTGACCTTCAACTATCCCATTCTGTTAACATAAACGTCGTGCCATTATCATGCTTGACACCATTTAAAGGGGCATTGACCCTTAGCTAACACCTTGGGAGAAACGTGTTTACCATGTTCCTGTGCACGGGGGGGGCCCACAGAGCTGTGGTCGGAGATGTGATGTGTGAGTTGCAAATTAGCTTTGAAAGCAGTTTTAACAAAAACTTAAGATAATCCATAACAGCGCTTACGAAAGTTCGCGATGAGCCAGTATGTTTTCCAGGAGTAGGGAGAGTGCTGAGTGCTAACAGCACTGCTTAGCACTCTTTAGTTGTGTGAAGAATTGATCTGTAGCAGTGGACATGAGCAGCGATGTGAATCACAGAAATTTACGGCACAGAAGGAGGCCATTCGGCCCATCGTGTCTGTGCCGGCCGAGAAAGAGCTATCCAGCCTAATCCCACTTTCTAGCACTTGGCCCGTAGCCCTGTAGGTTACGGCACTTCAAGTGCATATCCAAATACTTTTTAAATGCGATGAGGGTTTCTGCCTCTACCACCCTTTCAGGCAGTGAGTTCCAGACCCCCACCATCCTCTGGGTGAAAACATTTCTCCTCAACTCCCCTCTAATCCTTCTACCAATTACTTTAAACCTATGACCCTGGTTATTGACATCTCTGCTAAGGGAAATAAGTCCTTCCTATTCACTCTATCTAGGCCCCTCATAATTTTATACACCTCAATTAAGTCTTCCCTCAGCCTCCTCTGTTCCAAAGAAAACAACCCCAGCCTATCCAATCTTTCCTCATAGCTAAAATTCTCCAGTCCTGGCAACATCCTCGTACGATGCCACCAGTTACGTTATGGCTTCCCCCTCTTGTGTTCAATAACAGGAGAATATCTAAGCGACACTGTTCCTTTCAAAAATTGGAACAATAAGGATTTTTACACTGCTGCCCCAGTTTTGGGAGAGTAAGGGCAGATTTAATAGAGGATTTCAAAATCATGACGGGTTTTGATAGAGTAAAGAAGGAGAAACTGTTTCCAGTGGCAGAAGGGTCGGTAACCAGAGGACACAGATTTAAGATCATTGGCAAAAGAATGTGAGTTGCTGTGATCTGGAACGCGCTGCCTGAAAGGGCGGTGGAAGCAGATTCAAAAGTAACTTTCAGAAAGGAATTGGATAAATACTTGATGGGGAAAAATTTGCAGGGCTACGGGGAAAGAGCAGAGGAATAGGACGAATGGATAGCTCTACCAAAGAGCCGGCACTGTCACGATGGGCCGAATGGCCTCCTGCTGTGCTGTATCATTCCATGATCCTCGCCTCTTCTGCCATTTACATTCCCATCAAATACCAGCCGAAAATGGAGGAGTTAAATCCAGCGGCTTTTCACAGAAATGGATGGGTGTCTTCATTACTGTCGTAATGAGGCAGATCGCCCCTTGTAGAGAAAGAAAGACTGACTTGCATTTATATAGCGCCTTTCATGACTCATGATGTCCCAAAGTGCTTCACAGCCAATGAACTACTTTTGAAGTGTGGTCACTGTTGTAACGTAGGAAACGCTGCAGCCAATACTCCCAAGTGTAGCCGATAGTGAGAAAAAACACCTGCCTGTCGTCAAGGTTAACTTTTATAATGCAGGGGTACCTTTTAGCTCCCATCTGGGAGAAAAGTGAGGCGTTAAGAATTGCTCATTGCTTTATTAGGAAGTAACACAATTACTTTACCCCCACCTTAATCTTATACTTTATGAGCATAGTGATAACATTCCCATTAACTAATTCCTGGTAACACTTACTCACAGCTAATGTGTCTTCAGCAAGCCCTTGTTTTGACCTGAAGCTAGATTTATTTAATAACTTGAGGCACAGTGTGGGTTTGCTTGTTGGTGAGACAGTTCAGGCTGTGCATATGAACAGAACGTTCTGGAAATGTGTGGCAGATGGCTCAGCGTCTGAACACTACAGGCTGTCCCCAGAACTTCAACCTGTCACCTCTCTCTCTCTCTCAGCATATCCAACATTTTCTAGTTTTTATGTCCAATTGTTCGCAATTGCAGTTTTCCTTTTGTTTAAACTGTTATGCATCTGAACTGTCTCACTTCAGCTCCAGAACAAGGGGGTGCAGTCAGAGGCCAGGGGTAGAAATTCATATTTGGTAGTCAGGTGATCACTTTTCAGCTTGGCGCAGTTTGGTGGCACTGAGACAGAAGGGAGGGCCTGAGCTCTTGATCTGTGGGCGTTACGCCAGTGCATCACTGAGGCAGTAGCTACACTGTCAACAGATGCAATCCTTCCGACACTAAGCCGAGGCCCTGTCTGCTTGGCCTGGTGGGTCAGGTGGATGTTAAAGATCCCGCGGCACTATTCGAAAAAAGAGCAGCCAGTTCTCCCAGTGTCCTTGCCAACATTCCTCCCTCGAGCAACACAGATTTAACTGATCGTTGCTCTTATTGTTTTTGGGGATGGATCTTGCACATAACATGGTTGCTGTGTTTAGCTGCATAACAGCAGTCACTGCTCTTCAAGATAATTCATTGCAGGCGAAACCGTTGAGACGTTTCTGAGGGATGGGATGACGTGTCATATAAATGCGAGTCCTTTTATTAGCCTGTTCAGTTCAGCCGCCTGATTGCACTGTAAATGAACCCATTCAGTGTCAGCTGTGGCTCAGTTGGTAATACACTGGCATCTATCCGACAATGTGGAAAACTGCCCAGGTATGTCCTGTCCACAAAAAGCAGGACAAATCCAACCCGGCCAATTACCGCCCCATCAGTCTACTCTCAATCATCAGCAAAGTGATGGAAGGTGTCATCGACAGTGCTATCAAGCGGCACTTACTCACCAATAACCTGCTCACTGATGCCCAGTTTGGGTTCCGCCAAGACCACTCGGCTCCCGACCTCATTACAGCCTTGGTCCAAACATGGACAAAGGAGCTGAATTCCAGAGGTGAGGTGAGATTGACTGCCCTTGACATCAAGGCAACATTTAACAGAGTGTGGCATGAAGGAGCCCTAGTAAAACTGAAGTCAATGGGAATCAGGGGGAAGTCATACCTAGCACAAAGGAAGATGGTTGTGGTGGTTGAAGGTCAATCATCACAGCCCCAGGACATCGCTGCAGGAGTTCCTCAGGGCAGTGTCCTGGGCCCAACCATCTTCAGCTGCTTCATCAATGACCTTCCCTCCAACATAAGGTCAGAAATGGGGATGTTCACTGATGACTGCACAGTGTTCAGCACCATTCACAACTCCACAGATAATGAAGCAGTCCATGCCCGCATGCAACAAGACCTGGACGACGTTTAGGCTTGGGCTGATAAGTGGCAAGTAACATTCGCGCCACAGAAGTGCCAGGCAATGACTATCTCCAACAAGCGAGAGTCTAACCACCTCCCCTTGACATTCAATGGCATTACCATCGCCGAATCCCCCACTATCAACATCCTGGGGGTCACCATTAACCAGAAACTTAACTGGACCAGCCACATAAATACTGTGGCAACAAGAGCAGGTCAGAGGCTAGGTATTCTGCGGCGAGTGTCTCATCTCCTGACTCCCCAAAGCCTTTCCACCATCTACAAGGCACAAGTAAGGAGTGTGATGGAATACTCTCCACTTGCCTGGATGAGTGTAGCTCCAACAACACACAAGAAGCTCGACACCATCCAGGACAAAGCAGCCCGCTTGATTGGCACCCCATCCACCGCCTTAAACATTCACTCCCTCCACCACCGGCGTACCATGGCTGCAGTGTGTACCATCTACAAGATGCACTGCAGCAACTCGCCAAGGCTTCTTCAGCAGCACCGCTCAAACCCACGACCTCTTCCACCTAGAAGGACAAGGGCAGCAGGCGCATGGGAACACCACTACCTCCAAGTTCCCCTCCAAGTCACACACCATCCTGACTGAGAAGTATATCGCCGATCCTTCATCGTCGCTGGGTCAAAATCCTGGAACTCCCTCCCTAACAGCACTGTGGGAGTACCTTCACCACACGGACTGCAGCGGTTCAAGAAGGTGGCTCACCACCACCTTCTCAAGGGCAACTAGGGATAGGCAATAAATGCTGGCATTGCCAGCGATGCCCTGATCCCATAAACGAATTTTAAAAAATACCCTCGTCTCTGAGTCAGAAGGTTGTGGGTTCAAGTCCCGCTCCAGAGACTTGAGCACATAAAGCTAGGCTGACACTCCAGTGCAGTACTGAGGGAATGCTGAGGGATGAGACGTTAAACCGAGGCCCCGTCTGCTCTCTCGGGTGGACGTAAACAATCCCATGGCACTATTTCGAAGAAGAGCAGGGGAGTTCTCCCCGGTGTCCTGGGCCAATATTTATCCCTCAATCAACATCACTAAAACAGATGATCTGGTCATTGTCACATTGCTGTTTGTGGGACCTTGCTGTGTGCAAATTGGCTGCCGCGTTTCCCACATTACAACAGTGACTCCATTTCAAAAGTACTTCATTGGCTGTAAAGCGCTTTGAGACGTCCAGTGGTTGTGAAAGGCGCCATAGAAATGCAAGTCTTTCTTTCTTACTCGCCTTTGGATTTCTCTTCTGTTAGTCTTTTCCTTTTGCTGATCCTCGTGTGCCTTTCCCTGGCCAAGAGAATAGACTGAAGACCTGCTCCCAGGCCCCGCTCTGTAACCAGTCAGTAGGAAGCACGCGAGAGCGGGACAGGGGAACTCATTTGCTGACCCTGTTATATAAATGAAAATACATAATACACAGCAAAAAAACAATGACAATTACCCCAGCCTGCTGAAAACAACTCAGGCTATTAGATCAGCTAAAAGGTTAATGGAAAAGAAAATTGTGGACAACTGCGATAGCAATGGGAAAAAGAGTCAGAGGAGGACCATCAAAGGCTGTATTGGGCCATTGAAAGATGCTCAAGAACAGGTCAGAAAGGACTCTCGAGGTATCCCAGAGATACTAAATGAGTACTTGGCGTTGTCTTCACTCATAAAACCTACCTCGTTGACCAAGCTTCTGGTTGTCCGCCCTGGTATCTCCTTCTGCGGCTCGCTGTCAAAAATATTTTTTATTGATAATGCTCTCGTGAAGCGGCTTGGGACGTTTTGCTACGTTAAAGGCCCTCTATAAATGCAAGTTGTTGTTGTGAATATGATGCGCAACCGACAGCTCGAAATGGTGCTGTTCACAGTAACATTGCTCACATTACAATCGATGAAGATACATTCCCCACCACTTAAAACATCCACGCTTAAAACGGGCGGTCGCTTACATCGGCCAACAAAGCGATAACCATGATCCATTTACATTAACATCAGTTTTGAAGTTGCCAGTTATGGCGTCTTAAATGCTCCGTTTATTTCAGACAGACTGACCGAAGCACAGGGAGAGAACTCATTGGGGGAGAAATTGAGTCAAACTTTGCCGGGGGTGGGGGGGCTACTTTTAGCGCCCCGGAAAAATTAGCGCCCCTGCAGCCGAAATTGAGTGGTAGCGCCCCAAGAGGGAAGCCGGGGCGCTGCTGGAAGTGCCCCGCCTCCCTCTTGGGGCGCTGCGAGGGAACATCGCGGCGCTACGTGCCGCAGCATTGCAGGCCTTCCTCCCCTTCTAGGCCACCGGGGATCGGAGTGCCGGCAAAAGAACCTGGCACTCAAGAGAAGTGCCGAGCTCATGGCGCGCAGCCGGCACTCCGCCGGGTGGGGGGGGGGGCGTCAGGAGGCCGGGGGCGGCAGAGGGGGCAGGTGCTGGCAGGCGGCCAGCAACAAAAATGGCCGCCCAGCACCTCGCCTTAAAATAGCGCCGCCCCGGCTGCAGGTAGGCCCCCCTGACCCCGGCGGACATAGCGTCTAGCGGTAAGTCAGGGGGCGCTACTGAAGATCGCGGCCGGGGCGCGAGCGGGGCAGTTAGGGCGCTAACGGGAGGCGCAAAGCAACCGAATTTTTCCCCCAGTGAATTTGTGCTTACAGCCTGTCCGCTAAAATGAAACAGATGCAATCACACGTTGAATCATTACTGTCTGCAATTAAGTTAGTAATATCCAGATGTGTAGTCATCCGAAACATCAGCCCATCTGTTCTCATTCAGGTACTGGCAGGCCTGTTGTGTTTTTTTCCCGTATTTTTGTTTTTATTAATGATTCAGCTATTGCTATCACGTGCCACAGCATGAATTTTAACTGTCCTCTCTCTGGCAGCTGTAATTGAAATGATTTTAAAATGTTAACTCTACCTTGTTAGACTGGCCATCGCGTATAGCGGGCAAATTGTGTTCGCCCCCATAAGCGGTGGCGACTGTATCATTTTAGAAAGAGTAACGAACCTTAAAATCGATCAGGGCCAGATGCCGGTCCAGGGCTGCCCCAGAGGGCTGTGGACGCTCAGTCGTTGAGTATATTCAAGACTGAGATCGATAGATTTTTCGGCGCTAAGGGAATCAAGGGATATCACTGGACCAGCCACATAAATACTGTGGCAACAAGAGCAGGTCAGAGGCTGGGTATTCTGCAGCGAGTGTCTCACCTCCTGACTCCCCAAAGCCTTTTCACCATCTACAAGGCACAAGTCGGGAGTGTGATGGAATACTCTCCACTTGCCTGGATGAGTGCAGCTCCAACAACACTCAAGAAGCTCAACACCATCCAGGACAAAGCAGCCCGCTTGATTGGCACCCCATCCACCATGTTAAACATTCACTCCCTCCACCACCGGCGTACCGTGGCTGCAATGTGTACCATTTACAAGATACACTGCAGCAACTCACCAAGGCTTCTTCAGCAGCACCTCCCAAACCTGTGACTTCTACCACTTAGAAGGACAAGGGCAGCAGACGCATGGGAACACCACCACCTCCAAGATCCCCTCCAAGTCACACACCATCCTGACTTGGAAGTATATCGCCGGTCCTTCATCATCGCTGGGTCAAAATCCTGGAACTCCCTCCCTAACAGCACTGTGGGAGTACCTTCACCACACGGACTGCAGCGGTTCAAGAAGGTGGCTCACCACCACCTTCTTGAGGGTAATTAGGGATGGGCAATAAATGCTGGCCTTGCCAGCGACGCCCACATCCCATGAACAAATTTTTTTAAAATATGGGGCTATGGCGGGAAAGTGGAGTTGATGTAGAAGATCAGCCATGATCTTATAAAATGCAGGCTTAAGGGACCATATGGTCCACTCCTGCTCCTAATTCTTATGTTCTTGTATCCACCTGAGAGTGCTTAAGGAGATGGGACAGGTGCTGTCTGAGCCCCCTGCCCATCTTTTTAATGGCTCCCTGGAGTCTGGGACTGCTCCCTTAGACTGGAAGAAGGCCAGCATAGTTCCAATTTGTAAACAGTAGGATAAGGCAGAACCGGTAACTATAGGCCCATTAGCTTGATGTCAGTAATAGGTAAGATGCTCGAGGGAATCATTAGGGATGCCCTATATGACCACAGAGAGAGACAAAGCCATATCAGGGACACACCACACAGCTTCCTGAATAGAAGGCTGTGTCTTACCAATTTGATTGAAGGGGTCACCAGGTTAGCAGATGAGGGTAGACATTGTCTACTTGGACTTTCAGAAAGATAAGATACCTCACAAGAGGCTTTCGTACAAGATAGCATCTTGTGGAATTAGTGGTAATCGGCTGCGGTGGATTGAGAACTGGCTGAATGTCCGAATTGGTGCCTCCTTCATTTTGGAGCTGTTTGTGTGACATCTAATTTGATATTTGACCACACGTGTACACTTTACAGCGGGTGTCATTGGATGGAAATCAGCAACAGGAACCGAGCATCCCATGTGCTATTCTGGCTAAGATTAGTTAACTCAGCACAGATGTGGATCAAACTTTCTGGTTTGGACAACTAAATATAGTACCAGGCGGTGCCTTTCCATACTAAGGTTTTGGAGGAACTTCAAAGTCTACATTTTCACTCGATATTAAAGAAACGACTCATTAGCAATCATTTAAGCATAATCGTGTTTATGAGCCAAAATACAGCTGATCCATCAATGAGATGTTTTCCCAGTATAAGCTGTTCTGTCTCTCTTCTGTTTCACTCTGGGGCACACTCTTGTTCCTAATTGTACTTCAGTCTATCTACACTCCCCACAGGCTATTTCCATCCAATTTACTCCAATTTCTCCTTAATGAAGGGTGAAGTTACTTGATGGTCAGTGTAAACAGTGTCGAGTTCAGTCGAATGTCACAACTGCCTTGAAGCAGCGCGAGTCAGGGGGTGGATAACGCTACCCTGTGTAAAATCTTCAGCTGGCAGGTGTACAGTACAGGGCTCACATCATTAGTATTGGAGATACATATCATTAGTAGAGGAAATGGACACCAATTGTAGAGGAGATGTAAGGAGCTTATATACGAGGTTATTGCAAATTGCCGTGGCAGATGGATCTTATGTGCTAATGATGAGTAATGCTGGGAATGCAAAGTAGTGCAGATTTCCTGACTGTTTATCTCATAGAATCTTACAGCACAGAAGGAGGCCATTCGGCCCATCGTGCCTGTGCCGGCTCTTTGAAAGAACGATCCAATTAATCCCACTCCCCTTGCTTTTTCCCCATAGACCTGCAATTTTTTTCCTTTTCAAGTATGTATCCAATTCCCTTTTGAAAGTTCCAGTTGAATCTGCTTCCACCGCCCTTTCAGGCAGCGCACTTCAGATCACAACCACTCATGGCAGCAAATTCGCTGTGAAAGGGAAGAGGCTCCTTTGTGCTACTGCCCCGAAGGTGCATGTTCGTCCCGTTACTTCTGGGATTGTGGATCATTAGGGAAAGACTGGCCATATTCAAAGGTGCGTTATGTTTCCAACAACCATTACACTGGGTGTTGCCGTGGCAGGATATCGCTTGCCTGTACTGACCAGGGAACTGCTGCGAGTATAACCTGAAGAGACTGAAATCTGTGTAAACATAGAAGCATAGAAGATAGGAGCAGGAGTAGGCCATTCGGCCCCTCTAGCCTGCTCCGCCATTCAATGCGATCATGGCTGATCATCCAAATTCAGTACCCTGTCCCTGCTTTCTCCCCATATCCCTTGATCCCTTTAGCCTTAAGAAATATATCCAACTCCTTCTTGAATCTATTTAATGAATTGGCCTCAACTGCCTTCTGTGGTAGAGAATTCCACAGGTTCACCACTCTCTGGGTGAAGAAATTCCTCCTCATTTCTGTCCTAAATGGCTTACCCCTTATCCTTAGACTGTGACCACTGGTTCTGGACTCCCCGACCATCGGGAACATCCTTCCTGCATCTAGTCTGTCCAGTCCTTTCAGAATTTTATAAGTTTCAATGAGATCCCCTCTCATTCTTCTAAACTCCAGCGAGTATAAGCCCAATCGACCCAATCTCTCCTCATACGTCATTCCTGCCATCCCAGGTATCAGCCTGGTGAATGTTCGCTGAACTCCTTCCATGGCAAGAACCTCCTTCCTCAGATAAGGCGACCAAAACTGCACACAATACTCAAGCTGTGGTCTCACCAAGGCCCTGTACAACTGCAGCAAGACATCCTTGTTCCTGTACTCAAACCCTCTCGCTACGAAGGCCAACATACCATTTGCCTTCTTAACCGCCTGCTGCACCTGCATGCTTACCTTCAGCGACTGGTGCACAAGGACACCCAGGTCTCGTTGCACTTCCCCTTCTCCCAATCTATTGCCATTCAGATAATAATCTGCCTTCCTGTTTTTGACACCAAAGTGGATAACCTCGCATTTATCCACATTATATTGCATCTGCCATGCTTCTGCCCAATCACCCAACCTGTCCAAATCATCCTGGAGTTTCTCGGCATCCTCCTCACAGCACACACGCCCACCCAGCTTTGTGTCATCTGCAAACTTGGAGATATTACATCTAGTTCCCTTGTCTAGATCATTAATATATATTGTGAATAGCTGGGGTCCAAGGACCGATCCCTGCGGTACCCCACTAGTCACTGCCTGGCACTCGGAAAAAGACCCATTTATTGCAACTCTTTGCTTCCTGTCTGCCAACCAGTTCTCTATCCAAGTCAATACCTTGCCCCCAATCCCATGTGCCTTAACTTTACACGCTAACCTCTTATGCGGGACCTTATCGAAAGCCTTTTGAAAGTCCAAAAAATTCCAGTAGATTAGTCAAGCACGATTTACCTTTTGTAAATCCATGTTGACTTTGTCCGATCCTGTCACTGTTTTCCAAGTGCTCTGCTATTACATCTTTTATAATGGACTCTAGCATTTTCCCCACTATTGATGTCAGGCTTACCAGTCTATAATTCCCTGTTTTCTCTCTACCACCTTTTTTGAACAGTGGGGTAACATTAGCTACCCTCCAATCCATGGGTATTGTTCCAGATTCCATCGAATGTTGGAAGATGATTAGCAATGCATCTACGATTTCTAGGGCCACTTCGTTAAGTACCCTAGGATGTAGATTATCAGGCCCTGGGGATTTATCGGCCTTCAATCCCGCCAATTTCCCTAACACCATTTCCCTACAAATACTGATTTCTTTCAGTTCCTCCCTTTCATCAGACCCTATGTTCCCCGACATCTCTGGGAGGGTATTTGTGTCCTCCTTTGTGACGACAGAACCAAAATATGTATTTAATTGGTCTGCCATTTCTTTGTTCCCCATTATAAGTTCCCCTGATTCTGACTGCAAGGGACCTACGCTTGACTTCACCAATCTTTTTCTCTTCACATATCTATAAAAGCTTTTACAGTCAGTTTTTATGTTCCCTGCAAGCTTCCTCTCATATTCTGTTTTCCCCTTCTTAATTAATCCCTTTGTCCTCCTTTGTTGAATCCTAAACTGCTCCCAATCCTCAGGTTTACTGCTTTTTCTGGCCAATTTATATGTACTCTCCTTGGATCTTATGCTATCCCTAATTTGCCTTGTTAGCCACGGTTGAGTCACCTTTTTTGTTTTATTCTTATGCCAAACTGGGATGAATAAATTCTGTAGTTCATCCATGCGGTCTTTGAATGTTTGCCATTGCCTATCCACCGTCAACCCTTTGAGTGACATTCCCCAATCAATCCTACCCAACTCGCGCCTCATACCATTGTAGTTTCCTTTATTTAAATTCAGGACCCTAGTCTCTGAGTCAACTACTTCACTCTCCATCTTAATGAAGAATTCTATCATATTATGATCGCTCTGACCCAAGAGGCCTCGCACAACAAGATTGCTAATTAATCCTTTCTCATTACATAATACCCAGTCTAAGATGGCCTGCTCTCTGGTTGGTTCCTCAACATATTGGTCCAAGAAACCATCCCGTAAACACACCAGGAATTCCTCCTCCACAGTATTGTTACTAATTTGGTTAGCCCAATCTATATGTAGATTAAAGTCACCCATGATGACTGCTGTGCCCTTATTGCACACGTCTCTAATTTCCCGTTTAATGCCATCCCCAACCTCAGCATTACTGTTTGGGGGTCTATATACCACTCCCACTAACGTTTTCTGCCCCTTGGTATTTCTCAGTTCTACCCATACAGATTCCACATCATCAGATCTAATATCCTTGCTTACAATTGTGTTAATCCCCTCTTTAACCAGCAATGCTACGCCACCTCCCTTTCCTTTTTGCCTATCTTTCCTGAATATTGAATACCCCTGGATGTTGAGTTCCCAGCCTTGGCCACCCTGGAGCCATGTTTCTGTAATCCCAATCAAATCATATTCATTTACCTCTATTTGCGCAGCTAATTCATCCACCTTATTCCGAATGCTCCTCGCATTAAGACACAAAGCCTTCAGGCTTGTTTTTTTAACGCTCTTAGACCTATTAGAATTATTATTTACTGTGGCCATGTTTGATTTAAACAGTTGATTTCTCTGACTGCCACTTTTGTTTCTCTCCTTCCTATCTTTTGCTTTTATCCTTGTTTCCCTTTCCTCTGTCTCCCTGCTCAGGTTTCCAACCCCCCTGCCATTTTAGTTTAAACCCTCCCCCAGAGCACTAGCAAACACTCCGCCTAGGACATCGGTCCCAGCCCTGCCCAGGTGCAAACTGTCCGGTTTGTACTGGTCCCACCTCCCCCAGAACCGGTTCCAATGTCCCAGGAATTTGAATCCCTCCCCCTTGCACCATTCCTCTAGCCACGTATTCATCTGAAATATCCTTCTATTTCTACTCTGACTAGCACGTGGCACTGGTAGCAATCCTGAGATTACTACCTTTGAGGTCCTATTTTTTAATTTACCTCCTAACTCCCTATATTCAGCTTTTAGGACCTCATCCCCTTTTTTACCTATATCGTTGGTACCTATATGCACCACAACAACTGGCTGTTCACCCTCCCCTTCCAAAATGTTCTGCAGCCGCTCTGAGACATCCTTGACCCTTGCACCAGGGAGGCAACACACCATCCTGGAGTCTTGTTTGCGGCCGCAGAAACGCCTATCTATTCCCCTTACAAAAGAATCCCCTATCACTATAGCTCTACCCCACTTTTTCCTCCCGTCCTGTGCAGCAGAGCCACCCCTGGTGCCAGGAAGTTGGCTGCTGCTGCCTTCCTCTGATAAGCCATCCCCCCCAACAGTATTCAAAGTGGTATATCTGTTTGAGAGGGGGATGTCCACAGGGGACTCCTGCACTACCTGCCTGCGCCTACTACTGTCTGTTGGTCACCCATTCCCTTTCTGCCTGTGCATCCTTTGCCTGTGGTGTGACCAACTCGCTAAATGTGATATCCACGACGTCCTCAGCATCGCGAATGCTCCAGTATGTATCCAATCGCAGCTCCAGCGCCGCAATGCAGTCTGCCAGTAGCTGTAGCTGGATACACTTCCTGCACACATGGTTGTCAGGGGCACAGGAAGTGTCCCTGAGTTCCCACATAGCGCAGGAGGAGCATACCATGGGGCCGAGCTCTCCTGCCATGACTTACCCTTTAATTAATTCAAATTAAATTAAATCAAATCAATCCCACCAATTACACTACAGTTAAATGATATACTTAAGGGCCCTGGTTTACCAAAAGTCCCCGCTAAACCACAGAGAGCTTAGAAACTATAAACCACAGAGTTTAAGTTTAAAAAGTGAGAAATACTCACCAACCAATCACAGTAGGTCTGGCACGTGGTGCTCCCCCAGCTTTGGACTTGGCCGTGAAAGGCCAGCAAGAACTTGCATTTATATAGCACCTTTAACATAGTAATGGGGCAGATAATGCGACACAGGTTAGCAAGGCCATAAAAAAAGCAAACCAAGCACTCGGGTTTATTTCTAGAGGTATAGAATTGAAAAGTAGGGAAGTTATGCTAAACCTGTATTGAACCTTGGTTAGACCACACTTGGAGTACTGCGTACAGTTCTGGTCGCCATATTGTAAAAAGGATATAGAGGCACTGGAGAGGGTGCAGAGAAGATTTACAAGGATGATACCAGAAATGCGAGGGTATACATATTAGGAAAGGATGAACAGGCTGGGTCTCTTTTCTCTTGAAAAGAGAAGGCTGAGGGGTGACCTAATAGAGGTCTTTAAAATTATGAAAAATTTGATAGAGTGGATACAGAGAGAATGTTTCCACTTGTGGGGAAGAGCATAACTAGAGGCCATCGATATAAGATAGTCACCAAGAAATCCAATAGGGAATTCAGAAGAAACTTCTTTAACCAAAGAGTGGTGAGAATGTGGAACTCACTACCACAGGGAGTGGTTGAAACGATTGTATAGATACATTTAAGGGGAAGGCTGGACAAGCATATGAGGGAGAAGGGAATAGAGGGTTATGCTGATAGAGTTAGATGAGGAAAGACAGGAGGAGGCTCAAGTGGATCATAAACGCCGGCATGGACTGATTGGGCCGAATGGCCTGTTTCCGTGCCGTATATCCGATGTAATCCTATGTAGATTTTGCAGTGGGTATGACGGTGTGCTCCGAGAGTGCGCCGTCATTCCACCTTTGAAATTGACCGCAAGTTGGGGATTTCCACATGCGCTTGCACACGTGCTCAATCCCGAACTTGCGATCTGTCAAGGTGCGCCTCGACAGATGATCCGCACCGACTGGGGAAATACTCATTGCTGGCGCAGAGTCGGGCTAATTGCCCACCAACTGCCCGGCAATTACGTCCGAAAATGTTACGGTTCGTGAGAACAGGCGCAGGAGCCTGCTTCACTGTGAAAGGAACCCATTCGTATTGAACACTGAGAGCAAGCAGCGGATATAGTTGTAAGCAATACACCTTTTACCCTAAAACGAGCAAAATCTGCAAATTGTTCGGTAACTTTAAATAAAATTGAAATGATACCAAGTATAACTCAAACGTTACCAGAAAACCACCCACGGAAACAAACCACTTGTACTGAACACATACCACTTTTATTAGTGTCCTGCACCAACAGGCCTGGTTTGTAAATGATATGGAGCCGTGGCAGACCCGGGGCGTCTAACTTACACATGAAATGTTTAATTACGTTTATTGCCCATATACCAAATATCCACACATTTTATAGAACTATATATAAATATCTATGTGCGAGAAAGCAGAGATTGTGACAAGTACATTAGACATAGCTGCCCATGAACATCATACGGAGTAGGTGGGAAAACACAACTACTTTTTGATTCAGTTGGCAAGTGTTACAGAACATAGTCGTCCCCTTTACTGCCCCCACTCCCACCGAAGCATGTTTTGATTCTGAAAACCTAGCAGGAGTTTTTTGGCTATGACCTTATACAGATGGTGCATTTCAAAAATCAACATGGGGCTAGTCAACACTGAGGAGGACTGCAACAAGTTACAGGAGGACATTAATAAACTTGCAGAATGGACATATAATTGGCAAATGAAGTCCAACACAGATAAATGTGATGTATTACATTTTGGTAGGAAGAATAGGGAGATCACTTATCACTTGGAGGGTGCGAGTCTAGGTGGGGTAGAGGAACAAAGGCATCTGGGAGTACAAATACACAAATCACTAAAAGTTGCGACACAGGTTAGCAAGGCCATAAAAAAAGCAAACCAAGCACTCGGGTTTATTTCTAGAGGGATAGAATTCAAAAGTAGGGAAGTTATGCTAAACCTGTATCGAACCTTGGTTAGACCACACTTTGAGCACTGTGTACAGTTCTGGTTGCCATATTATAAAAAGGATATAGAGGCACTGGAGAGGGTGCAGAGAAGATTTACAAGGATGATACCAGAAATGCAAGGGGAAGAGCATAACTGGAGGCCATCAATATAAGATAGTCACCAAGAAATCCAATAGTGAATTCAGAAGAAACTTCTTGACCCAGAGAGTGGTGAGAATGAGGAACTCGCTACCACAGGGAGTGGTTGAAGTGAATAGTATAGATGCATTTAAGGGGAGGCTGGACAAACGTATGAGGGAGAAGGGAATAGAGGGTTATGCTGATAGATTTAGATGAAAATGAGAAGTCGCACAACACCAGGTTATAGTCCAACAGATTTATTTAATTTTACATGAGGTTTAGATGAGGAAAGACGGGAGGAGGCTCGTGTGGAGCATAAATACCAGCATGGACTGGTTGGGCCGACTGGCCTGTTTCTCTGCCGTATATCCTATGTAATCCTATATAATGTTGGTATTTTGTTACATAATTTTAACAAATTCTGATATATGAAATAAATCCAAGTACCAGTTTAATTAAAAGTTTTTAAGAGTTTTTAAAATGTAATTTCAATGCAAGAGACTGAGAGAAGTTTCTGTGGGCGTGTCTTCTCTTGCGCTGCGCTCCTGTCCTCTGTGATGTAATACACTGCGCAGAACTCTGCCGCGCCCAACAGCAAGTCTGCATGTGGGGCCTCGCACAAGGTAAGCTCGTATTCTTTTCGGAGGTCGGCGGCGTACTCAGTAGCTACGCCGCCAGCCGCAGTTTTTGGGCCTAAATTTGACACCGAGCCACATAAGGAGATACTGGGACAGGTGACCAAAAGCTTGGTCAAAGAGGCAGGTTTCAAGGAGCGTCTTAAAGGAGGAGAGAGAGTGGAGAGGCGGAGAGGTTTAGGCAGGGAATTCCAGAGCTTAGGGCCCGGGCAGCGGAAGGCACAAGCAAGAAAAGACTGCCAGAGATATGAGAGAGCGCATGAGGCATAAGAAAGAACTTGCTTCCAGCCTGGACCTGCAAAGGTACAAAATGATGGCCCAAAAATTCGGCCGAATACGGGAGAGTACCCGCTGCGTACTCACCCGTATTCGGTCCCGAAGTGCCGGTTTCCTGCATGCACTGCGCATGCGCGGGAAACCGGAACTTCCGGTATGGCGAAGGGGGCGGTTCCTAGGTGAACCGCATGCGCACTAGAGGCTGCACGCACGCAGCACACTTAGGTTTTTTTTCAGGTTTCAACGCGAGGGTAAGTATGGAAGATTTTACACAAGTAAAAAGGAGGCGTGAGACCCCCTTTTAACAAGGTAAGTAGTTAATTAAGTATAATTTTAAAATTTTTTCAACAGGTTTATCTTTTTTAGAGACTTTAAAGAAAGGTAAGTTTATTTTTATAACTTTTAAAAAGAATTTAAATTTTTTCAAAAATTTTAATTTTTGTTTAAAGTGGTTAATTTATTTAACTATAGTTATTTTATTAATGTGATGGTTTTTTTTTAAATTTATTTGAGGTTTAGCTGTTCTTTTGGGGGCGATTTGTATTCATAGATTTGACAGGTCTCCTGTCAAATCTATGAATGAAAGATGGTCTGCTGCCATTGGCTCTCCATGGCCCACGTGATCCCAGGAGTCGCATCGCACTAACTGCGCCCTGGGACACGCAAGCACTGCGCGCCGGCACTAGGGAGAGGTCCAGGACCCGAAGTTCCTGTGGGCCGAAAACACAAAGGCAGGCGCGGTAGGTAAGATCGCGCGCGATCCTTACCCCCGCGGCAAGCCTCCGAGTCAAATTTCTGGGCCAATATATATTTGTTTTATTTAACTACAGTCCTCTTATAAAGACATGCCTGGAAGACTAGTGCAACAGGCACTAATACATGATCTATTCCATCAGGTGCCCAAGTTGCCCTATATCTGAACTCTATTGTGCATATCTACAGAGTAAACTGCCCGTAACATCTTCTTCTGCTACAGTTTCCTGCCCACTTCCGCAGTTACGATCTATGCCCCTCTTTTGCTGGGCTCATGCATTATTCTGGTGCAGTAAGAAAGAAAGGCTTGCATTTCTGTAGCGCCTTTCACGACCTCAGGACGTCCCAAGCACTTTGCAGCCAATGAAGTACTTTTGAAGTGTAGTCGCTGTTGTAATGTAGGAAACGCAGCAGCCAATTTGCGCACGGCAAGCTCCCATTAACAGCAGTGTATTAATGACCAGATAATCTGCTTTGGCTATGTTGATTGAGGGATAAATATTGGCCCAGGACAACAGGGATAACACCCCTGCTCTTCTTTGAAATAGTCCACCTGAAAGAGCAGACGGGGGCCTCGGTTTAACGTCTCATCCGAAAGACGGCACCTCCGACAGTGCAGCACTCCCTCAGCACTGCTCTAGAGTGTCAGCCTAAATTTTTGTGCTCAAGCCTCTGGAGTGGGACTATGAACCCACAACCTTCTGACTCAGAGGTGAGAGAGAGAGCGGCCCACTGAGCCACCGTGACAAACAAATACTCAGCACCATGTTCACATCAAGCACAGCGCACCTATTTAATCCATTGTGCGCTCTGTGAATGTTACCAGCGTGCTTTGCTCTGTTGCTGCCTCTTGATGCTTGGTGGTTTGTTTTTTGACTTGACATCTCATCAACTACTCCTTCTGAGTGACTCCCTGGGGGAATGAGGAATGAAATCAATGGGATGAAAATCGGCCGGGTTCCACAGTGGGCAGGCGGTGAAGCGGACAATTACCCCCAGAGTGTTGTGCGGTGCTAGCTGCCATGGAGACATGGCGGTGGATTGGCTGTGTTCCTCCATTCCTAAGGAAACATGCTGCTTCATATAAGGACCTGGAAGTATTACTTCTATTGACTGATACTCTGTGATGTTGCTCAAGCTGTGTATACCATAGAATTACATAGAATTTACGGCACAGAAACAAGCCATTCGGCCCAACTGGTCCGTGCCGGTGTTTATGCTCCACACGAGTCTCCTCCCACCCTACTTCATCTCATCCTATAAACATATCCTTCTATTCCTTTCTCCCTCATGTGTTTATCTAGCTTCCCCTTAAATGCATCAATGCTATTCACCTCAACTACTCCTTGTGGTAGAGAGTTCCACAATCTAACCACTCTGTGGGTAAAGAAATATGGGGTATGGTAGCATGGTGGTTATGTTACTAGACTAGTAATCCAGAGGCCTGGACTAATGATCTATGAGGCATGAGTTCAAATCCCACCATGGCAGCTGGGGAATTCAAATTCAGTTAATTAAATACATTTGGAATAAAAAGCTAGCATTAGTAATGGTGACTATAAAACTATCAGATTGTTGTAAAAACCCACCTGGTTCACTAATGTCCTATAGTGGAAGGAAATCTACCTGTCCCTGTCTGGCCTATATATGATTCTTAACTGCCCTCTGAAATGGCCTAACAAGGCACTCAGTTGTATAAGGTGGCTCACTGCCACCTTCTCAAGTGCAATGAGGGATGGGCAATAAATGCTGGCTGTGCCTGTGAATGAATAAAAAAAAGTCCTGAATTCCCTAGTGGATTTATTAGTGACTATCTTGTATTTATGGCCCCTAGTTTTGGGCTCCCCCATCTATGTCAGGGGTCTATAACAGGGGTTTAAATGCCTCATCACTGTAGTTAACTCCTCTGCATATGGCTCCCACTGGATGCACTGTGTGACCATTTAAGGAACCCTCAATGCTCCATTAACCCTTGTCTGGCTCACTGGAAAGCGGCTGGTGCCCATGGAATCATACCCAACCCTGATTCAGTCTTCAGGAGGGGTTGGAAGAAAAAAGCTCTCCTGTTTCTGGATGTGTCTTTAATCTGGAGCCTCCTAACCCAAAGGCAATTTATTCTCTACAAGAATAGTCTACTATGTTTAACTCAACTTAAGGGTCTTTTTTGTTCCTGCTTATTGGACGGGGGTGGGGGTTCTGTAATTACTGTTGACAAGTCAGCCTGTTAAAGATAATGGTTTCAGAGTTACCAACACTTGGATAGATTCCAGGTAGAACAGTGGATGCACTATGACCCTTTCTTTCATCGCTCCACCATAGGTGGCCATGTCTTCAGCTGCCGAGGCCCTAAGCTCTGGAATTCCTTCCCTAAACCTCTCTACCTCTCTCTCCTCCTTTAAGATGCTCCTTAAAACTCTTTGACCAAGCTTTTGGTCACCTCTCCTAATAACGCCTTATGTGGCTCGGTGTTAAATTTTGTTTGATAACGCTCCTGTGAAGCACCTTGGGATGTTTTACTATGTTAAAGGCATTATATAAATGCAAGTTGTTGTTGTTGAAGGATGCCTCAGGAAGGATGTATTGGCCTTAGAGGGGGTGCAGTGGCGATTCACCAGAATGATAGCGGGGCTAACAGGGTTAAATTATGAGGACAGGTTGCACAGACTAGGCTTGTATTCCCTCGAGTATAGAAGGGAGGGAATTCCAGAGCTGAGGGCCTAGGCAGCTGATATATCCTTCCTGCGTATACCCACAGGAAGAGGGTAAAATAATTAGGAGCAATAATTCCGTTAAATAGTTTGTTTTAGCAGAGTAATTTCGCCTTGTGTTTGGGAGCTGAGATGGGCCTGTCTGCCGTTCTCCTGCCTGCTTCTGTTGGACACGATCAAAGGAGGTTTGGCGAGTTGCTGCAGTGCACCCTGTAGTTAGTACATTTTTCTGGTAGAGTGGATATTAAGCGGTGGTGAAACCCGAGGTGGTGAGTCTCCCAGCAAGCAGTACATCCCTTCAGGAGAGATGGGGATGGAGAGACAATGAGCAGAAAGCGAAGGAGAAAAGAACGTTTAAAAAAGAAATGATCTGCTCCTATTCTGCGGGCCTCAGTCTGATACCAGACCACTTGTGTTTTGCTTTCTCCTCGAATGTGACCCCTTCTCTGTAACGTGCCCTTTACTGTAACACAGCATTGTTTTTCCTTTTTTTTTAAATGGTTGGACCCCAATTTAAGCGAGCCCCACAGACAGACCTCACTTTGTCACGGCTAGAGCTGAAACCATTCATTGCCCTGACAAGTTCAAGGAGTGAATGGCGACCCGAGTGAAACGTTTACTAACCATGATACTCATGATTTCACAAAGCCTGCCCCTGGGCTTCAGTACATTGTTAAAAGGTACAATCCGCTCCATTGTCACATTGGAAGCCGGCAATGTTATGTGGTAATAATGTACTGTTCGAAGATGCCTTGGGCTCTTGATTGGCCATGGGAATATGCATGGGGGCAACCCACTATTTTCCCTCTGATTTGCTTGAATATCAGCAGAGCCTCAATAATTAACCTGGGGTTAATTATTGGGGTTAATCAACATAACAAAAACAGATTATCTGGTCATTATCACATTGCTGTTTATGGGAGCTTGCTGTGCGCAAATTGGCTGCCGCGTTTCCTACATTACAACAGTGACTACACTTCAGAAAGTACTTCAGTGGCCGTAAAGCGCTTTGGGACGTCCGGTGGTCGTGAAAGGCGCTATAGAAATGTAAGTCTTTCTTTTGGGATGCTTTGTTTCGACTGGGTACGTCGCCATTACTGGGATTGGTAACTCCTCCAAACCCGTGCCCCCTTTGATGTTATCAACAAATGCAGAGGAGGGATTGAAAATCTGGGAATGCTGGAAATCGGAAACGAGAACAGAAAATGTGGGAAATATATGCCGGTTAGTCACCTTGTATTTTCTAGGTTGGTTTAAATGAGGGTGGGTGGAACCACCCAGATTGTTAATCTGTGGCTTCTCGTTGAGCTGCTGATTCACCTGCACCGTGTTTCCAGTATTTTATGACTGTCGTCAAAGAGGCGGCCCGCATTATATTGGCTCAGCGCTAAGGAATGAATTCACAATACAAAGTGGGATTCGGAACACCCTGCCCTAAGTCCAGCACAATTCAGATTCTTAAGGATTCAGTGTAGGGTTGCCAACCCTCCAGGATTGTCCAGGAATTGAAGTTTAATCTCCAGGACACTGCTGTGAGCAACCCGGGAGAAAAATCTCAGGGGCCGTTAAACAAAAATTGTGTGGCTTTTTTCATTTTCTTTGAACACTTCTGTTAATTAGTTCTAAAAATACTGGCGATGGGGAAAAAACGGCTGTTTGACTGAGAGTCAAGAATCGTCCAATCCGGTTACAAGGAGACTGTTTGCTTTCCAATTGGTGTGGGGTGAGCAATGGCGGGAGCGTGGGGGCGGGGCAGTGGGAGGCAGAAGGTCAGGTGAAGAAACCTCCGGGAACACATTCAACCAGAGTTAGCAATCCTGGTCAGTGGTAACTATGTTAGTCTTCATGGATGGTTCTTACTAGGATTCCTCCAAGAACTCCGATCATTCTTTTCTAAAATATTTGTTGGCATAACTCTCTTTCTGAATGTGGAGATGCCGGTGTTGGACTGGGGTGGACAAAAGTGAGAAGTCGCACAACACCAGGTTATAGTCCAACAGCTTTATTTGAAATCACAAGCCATTGCTCGCCCCACACCAATTGGAAAGCAAACAGTTAGAAAGATTAACTGTAGTCGTCTGGCATTGTTCTCTGTCTATATATGCTGTGCCTATTTGTATTTCTTCACTTCACCTGACGAAGGAGCAGCGCTCCGAAAGCTTGTGATTTCAAATAAAGCTGTTGGACTATAACCTGGTGTTGTGCGACTTCTCACTTTTCTCTTTCTGAAGTAACCCTTTCCTTCTAAATGGGGGGGATAGTCAATACTGAGGAGGACTGCAACAAATTACAGGAGGACATTAATAAACTTGCAGAATGGGCATATAATTGGCAAATGAAGTTCAACACAGATAAATGTGAGGTATTACATTTTGGTAGGAAGAATAGGGAGGTCACTTATCACTTGGAAGGTGCGAGTCTAGGTGGGGTAGAGGAACAAAGGGATCTGGGAGTACAAATACACAAATCACTAAAAGTTGCGCCACAGGTTAGCAAGGCCATAAAAAAAGCAAAGCAAGCACTAGGCTTTATTTCTAGAGGTATAGAATTGAAAAGTAGGGAAGTTATGCTAAACTTGTATCGAACCTTGGTTAGACCACACGGAGTACTGCGTACAGTTCTGGTCGCCATATTATAAAAAGGATCTGGAGGCACTGGAGAGGGTTCAGAGAAGATTTACAAGGATGATACCAGAAATGCGAGGGTATACATATCAGGAAAGGATGAACAGGCTGGGTCTCTTTTCTCTTGAACAAAGAAGGCTGAGGGGTGACCTAATAAAGGTCTTTAAAATTATGAAAGGTTTTGATAGAGTGGATACAGAGAGAATGTTTCCACTTGTGGGGAAGAGCATAATTAGAGGCCATCAATATTAGATAGTCACCAAGAAATCCAATAGGGAATTCAGAAGAAACGTCTTTACCCAAAGAGTGGTGAGAATGTGGAACTCGCTACCACAGGTAGTGCTTGAAGCGAATAGTATAGATGCATTTAAGGAGAGACTAGACAAGCATATGAGGGAGAAGGGAATAGAGGATTATGCTGATAGAGTTAGATGAGGAAAGACGGGAGGAGGCTCGAGTGGAGCATAATCGCCGGCATGGACTGGTTGGGCTGAATGGCCTGTTTCTGTGGCGTATATCCTATGTAATCCTATGTAAACGTGACATGGCATGCTTGAAATTCCAGCGCTTCAGATTGACGCTTGCTTCGTTAAATGTTGCAGAGAAAACTCTGGTCGAACCCTAACACGTTTGCCCCGTTGATAGTACGGACCATGCTTCCATCCTGACCATCTCTCAAAGCCAACTGAAGCGCATAAAAAAAGGAAATGTACAGATTACCAGATAGGGGAAGGATGCGGAAGGAGTAGGCCGGAGCAAGGTGAAAACAGTCTGTGCGGAGGATTCAAACGTTGAGGGTGGGCTGGATAGGTTGAGTTGTCTTTTGGGTTTGCTACCTTTTTAGGATGAAAATGAGAAGTCGCACAACACCAGGTTATAGTCCAACAGATTTATTTTAAATTACAAGCTTTCGGAGCTGTTGCCCCTTTTTAGGATGAGATTTTAAACTAAGGCCCTGTCTACCTGTTCAGATGGGTAATAAAGGTCTCACACGGGCGGGTTTCCTTCCCGTGAAGCAGTTTGCTTTTTATGACGATCCGACAGCTGTTGCTATAGTTACAGCGTCAATGTAGTACCAATAACATTTGTGCCATAGTTATACCACATTTATATAATTTTACTGGTCACTTTTACTGGTACCAGCTTTTTCTTTCCAGATTTTTAGTTGAACGCACATTCTCTGGATTATTAGCACTCTTGTTGAACTTGGTAGTGTGCTGCACTTTGGTCTTTGACCCTTCACCTTGCTCTCTTAAATAACAAAAATTGCAAATTTCATCTGTGCTATACCTGACCTGGAAGTTCTTGGTGTTGATGCTGGATGCAAAAGATGGAAAAATATTCTATTACACAGTTCCAACTCTCACCTCAATGGGCACAACCATATCATTGGGATATTATCAGGCCTGGCTTGCAAACAGGAGATCTGAGATACACTTTCCTTACATCTGGTATTAAGATTAAATGAATGTTTTCCAGTAACAGCCTATTTGGGTGAGAGCATCAAAAGAAACTCTGCCTGGAGGCCATGGAACCCCAGGTGAATCGATGTCAAAGAAACTGAATTGGTTCCAACTCTGCTCCCTGTGTCATTCCACAGCTGCCTCGTGCCTCTGGTTGGCCTGGTCTACCTCTCGAAATAAATAAACATAAAATTCCAATTTTCCATTTGATTCTATGAGAGATCTTAGTGAATTGCAATGTTTTCCGTTAGTGGCACTGTATTTTAGGAACAAGTAATTCTGGGCTGGTTACAGGTGGGTTAGATGCTACGGTCCCTCCACCCCGCCCAGCAGTGAGCTCATACTGTAGCTCCACAAAGCACCCACGCTGACCGTTTTATCCAGTTTCACATCAGCTCTTCCCTGATTGACAATTAGTCCTGAATTGTGGGCATGCTTTTGCTGTGGACTCGGGCCCTCCAGGAATTAGATAGCCTGTTGAAACTGCCCTTAATAAAAAAAAATCTTTGAACACGCACTTCCTTTTTTCCATGTTCGGCCCTCCCCCTACCTCCCCACAACTTGGATCATTCCCTGGGTAAGGTGGCCAAGTAGTAGGAGAAACATTTGCTCGTGTTCATTAGCGAAACAGTGAAAATGCGAGCTGCTTCGCTGATGGCCATTGAGAGCAGAGAGGCACAACAAACGGGGTTCTTGTTCAGACAGTGTTGGAGCCAGAAGATGTAGGTGGGGTTTTAAATGAATATTTTGCATCTGTGTTCACTATGGAGAAGGACGATGTAGGCATAGAAATCAGGCAGGGGGATTGTGATATACTTGAACAAATTAGTATTGAGAGGGAGGAGGTACTAGCGGTTTTAGCGGGCTTAAAAGTGGATAAATCCCCAGGCCCAGACGAGATGTATCCCAGGCTGCTGTGTGAGGCAAGGGAGGAGATTGCAGGGGCTCTGACACAAATTTTCAGAACCTCTCTGGCCACAGGGGAGGTGCCAGAGGACTGGAGACAGCTAACGTAGTATCATTATTCAAGAAGGGTAGTAGGGATAAACCAGGGAATTACAGGCCAGTGAGCCTAACATCAGTGGTAGGGAAATTATTGGAAAAAATTCTGAGGGACAGAATTAGTCTCCACTTGGAGAGGCAAGGATTAATCAAGGATAGTCAGCATGGCTTTGTCAGGGGGAGATCATGTCTGACCAATTGGATTGAATTTTTCGAGGAGGTGACTAGGTGTGTGGATGAGGGTAGTGCAGTTGATGTAGTCTACATGGACTTCAGTAAGGCTTTTGACAAAGTCCCGCATGGGAGACTGGTCAAGAAGGTAAAAGCCCATGGGATCCAGTGCAACTTGGCACATTGGATCCAAAATTGGCTTAGTGGCAGGAGGCAGAGGGTGATGGTCGAAGGTTGTTTTTGTGACTGGAAGCCTGTGTCCAGTGGTGTACCGCAGGGATCGGTGCTGGGTTCTTTGCAGTTTGTAGTGTACATTAATGATTTAGATATGAATGTAGGAGGTATGATCAGTAAGTTTGCAGATGACACGAAAATTGGTGGGGTGGTAAATAGCGAGGAGGGAAGCCTCAGGCTACAGGACGATATAGACGGGTTGGTCAGATGGGCAGAACAGTAGCAAATGGAATTTAACCCTGAAAAGTGTGAGGTGATGCATTTTGGGAGGACTAACAAGGCAAGGGAATACACAATGAATGGTAGGACCCTAGGAAGGACAGAGGATCAGAGCGACCTTGGTGTGCATGTACATAGATCCCTGAAGGCAGCAGGACAGGTAGATAAGGTGGTTAAAAAGGCATATGGGATACTTGCCTTCATTAGCCGAGGCATAGAATATAAGAGCAGGGAGGTTATGATGGAGCTGTACAAAACGCTAGTTAGGCCACAGCTGGAATACTGTGTGCAGTTCTGGTCGCCACACTATAGGAAGGATGTGATTGCATTGGAGAGGGTGCAGAGGAGATTCACCAGGATGTTACCTGGGCTGCAGCGCTTCAGCTATGAAGAGAGACTGGACAGGCTGGGGTTGTTTTCCTTAGAGCAGAGAAGGCTGAGGGGGGACCTGATTGAGGTGTACAAAATTATGAGGGGCATAGATAGGGTAGATAGAAAGGAACTTTTCCCCTTAGTAGAGGGGTCAATAACAAGGGGCCATAGTTTCAAGGTAAGGGGCAGGAGGTTTAGAGGGGATTTGAGGAAAAACTTTTTCACCCAGAGGGTGGTTGGAATCTGGAACTCACTGCCTGAAAGGGTGGTAGAGGCAGGAACCCTCACAACATTCAAGAAGCATTTAGATGAGCACTTGAAACACCATAGCATACAAGGCTATGGACCAAGTGCTGGAGAATGGGATTAAAATAGACAGGGCTTGATGGCCGGCGCGGACACGATGGGCCGAAGGGCCTCTTTCTGTGCTGTATAACTCTATGACTAAAGAAAGAAAGGCTTGCATTTATATAGCCTCTTTCACAACCTCAGGACCTCCCAAAGCGCTTTACAGCCAATGAAGTACTTTTGAAGAGTAGTCACTGTTGTGATGTAGGAAACGCAGCAGCCAATTCGCGCACAGCAAGCTCCCACAAATAGCAATGAGATAAATGACCAGATAATCTGTTTTAGTGATGTTGGTTGAAGGTTAAGTATTGGCCAGGACACCGGGGAGAACTCCCCTGCTCTTCTTTGAAAAGGTGCCATGGGATCTTTTGTGTCCACCTGAGAGAGCAGATGTAAGAATGAGGTTGTGCAGTCGTAGCGTTAAAGTGCATGAAGTGAACACCAAAACCTGGGCTGACTCGCATGCCCCCTATGTATGTAGATCATTTTACACTGACTGATTCCAGACAAACGTTTACACTGAACGCCCTCCGCGTCCCCCACCCCCAAGATTTCATCTGACTCATTCTGTTGAAGCCAACCACATTGAGCAGTTCATTGGTTTCATGGGACACAAAGCCCAATGCAAAAAAAATAGCCTTGCATTTCTATAGCGCCTTTCACAACCACCAGACGTCCCAAAGCGCTTTACAGCCAATGAAGTACATTCGAAGTGTAGACACTGTTGTAATGTAGGAAACGCGGCAGCCAATTTGCGCACAGCAAGCTCCCACAAAACAGCAATATGATAATGACCAGATAATCTGCTTTTGTTATGTTGATTGAGGGATAAATATGGGCCAGGACACCGGGGAAAACTCCCCTGCTCTTCTTCGAAATAGTGCCCATGGGATCTTTTACGTCCACCTGAGAGAGAGCAGACGGGACCTCGGTTTAACGTCTCATCCGAAAGCCGGCACCTCCGACAGCGCAGCACTCCCTCAGTACCGCACTGGAGCGTCAGCTTAGATTTTTGTGCTCAAGTCTCTGGAGTGGGACTTGAACCCAGAACCTTCTGACTCAGAGGCGAGAGAGTGCTACCCACTGAACCACAGCTGACACAATGCCTAAGTAACAGTGACTGCACTTCAAATTGGTTGGAAAGTGTTTCGGAATGTCTTGAGGACACAAAAGGCATTTACCGAAATGCAAATTAGTCGTAGGGCTGAAAACAACAACAACTTCCATTTGTATAGCGCCTTTAACTTAGTAAAACATCTCAAAGTGCTTCACAGGAGTGTAATCAGACAAAAATTGATACTGAGCCAAAGAAGGAGACATTAGGATATTTGGGTCAAAGAGGTAGGTTTTAAGAAAGGTCTTAAAGGAGGATAGGGAAGTGAAGAGGCAGGGAGATATAGGGAGGGAATTCCAGAGCGTAGGGCCGAGACAGCTGAAGGTACGGCCGCCAATGGTGGTATGAAAAAAGTGGGGGCTGGATAAGAGGTCAGAGGTGGAGGAACGTGGAATTCTCAGTGGGTTGTGAGGCTGGAGGAGGTTACAGAGATAGGGAGGGGCGAGGCCATGGAAGGATTTGAGCACGAGGATGAGAATTTAAAAATCAAGGCGATCGGGGACCGAGAGCCTATGTAGGTCAGCAAGCACAGGGGTGATGGGTGAATGGGAGTGAGCAACCAGGCTGCAGAACTTTGGATGAAATTAAGTTTATGGAGGGTGGCAGAAGAGAGGACGGCCAGGAGAGAATTGAAATAGTCCGGTCTGGAGGTAAGAAATGCAAGGATGAGGGTTTCAGCAGCAGATGAGCTGAAGCAGGGATGGAGACGGGCGATATTACGGAGGTGGAATTCGGCGGTCTTGGTGATGGAGAGGGCATTACAACTATGACTACACCTCAAAAGTACTTCATTGGCTGAAAGGCTCTTTGGGATGTCCTGAGGTCGTGAAAGGATATACTTGCATTGGAGGCAGTTCAGAGATGATTCACTAGGTTAATTCCAGAGATGAGGGGTTTGACTTATGAAGAAAGGTTGAGCAGGTTGGGCCTATACTCATTGGAATTTAGAAGAATGAGAGGTGATCTTATTGAAACATATAAGATACTGAGGGGGCTCGACGAGGTAGATGCAGAGAGGATGTTTCCCCTCGTGGGGAAATCTAGAACTCGGGGGCATAGTTTCAGAATAAAGGGTCGTCCTTTTAGAACTGAGATGAGGAGGAATTTCTTCTCTCAGAGGGTCGTAAATCTGTGGAATTCTCTGCCCCAGAGAGCCGTGGAGGCTGGGTCATTAAATACATTTAAGGTGGAGATAGACAGATTTTTGCAAGATAAGGGAGTGAAGGGTTATGTGGAGCGGGCAGGGAAGTGGCTTTGAGCCCAAGATCAGCCATGATCTTATTGAATGGCGGAGCAGGCTCGAGGGGCCAAGTGGCCTATTCCTGCTCCTGTTTCTTATGAAAGGCGCTATAGAAATGCAAGTCTTTCATTTACGGCTTCGGAAGCTCAGCTCAGGGTCAAGTAGGGTGCCAAGGCTGGTTCATCCTCTGGGCTGCAGTAACCCCGACAATCGGATAGCCTGCCGCGACTCCGCGGTCTAGGGTCAAGAGTGAAGAGCGGTCACTAGGGCACAGTAACGGCTGGAGGCTGAGGCCAATGGAGCCGTAACAGTCGTAACTTCGGGAGAGGAGGGAGGGGGAAAAAAACCACGAACTAACAAAACCGAACGAAAAGCAAGTTGAAAAATAATCCCGAACCTGGTAAAACCATTTTCTGTGCAACTGTTGAGAAATCCCTACGGCCCCAGGGGCTGAGAGTTTACAAACGTGGCTGGCAGCCAGAGAGATTTGACTTCTTAGCCTAAACGCTACAGGGTCCAGGGCTCCCAGTTCCCAGCCGTGCCTCGGAATACGCCACCCTGTTAACATGGGAGCCATCAGGGATAGAAACAGAGCAGGTTTCTTGACGATTGCACAGAGGGGGGGTTTTTTCCCTCAACAAAGTGTTTTTTTTTTCTCGTCATCATAATAATGAACGGCAAGTCTTTGATATCAAATCTGTTTATAATCTGCACCAGGTTCAGTACTGGTTCAAATTTCCTCTTTGGAATAACACGCATCAAAACCTTGTTAGATCTCCAGGGTCGAGGTTTGGCCATCCAGGGAAGGCTCAGGATTAAAAGGCGTGATTTCATCGGAAATGTCACTATATTACTGTATTAATACACATTCCTTACAAATCCTTTCTGCACCTCCTCAGGTTCTCCCCCTGCTACACATGCCATACCTTTGATGAAAGAACGGGCCACCTGATCTCTTCTAAGGCGCCTGCTAATGTTATTCTTGTGTATTCAACCACTATGAGGCTCCATCTGGGGCTGACTCTGGAGACACCCACCTCTTACGTTCCCTTATAAAGCTCTTATAACCCCCTTTTGCCTTGCCCCATCAGCCCTTTTGTCATTTACAACAGTGACTACACTTCTAAAGTACTTCATTGGCTGTAAAGTGCTTCGGGACGTCCTAAGGTCGTGAAAGGCGCTATATAAATGCAAGTCTTTCTTTTTTTCCCTTTTAAAAGCAATTGTGGATTTGATGTCAATGGTAGCCTCTCTACTACTACCCAGCTGAGAGCACAGAACTGATTTTATTCAAATATATTTGTTAAAATGGATACATTTATATATATTTTAAAGAAAGATGATACTTTATATTTTACAAAATAACCACCAGGGGACAGTGGGCACAGATTATGTACCAATTATACTGATGATCCCCAGTGTGTGAGAAGACATCAGCCTTTCAAGGAATACCGTGATCATTGATCTCTGAATCTTCCTCTTTTCTTCCTCCTAAACTCCGTCCTGCGCTCTGCTCCTTCTCGCTGCATCCTCGTGGTGCTGAAATCAGGACTCGTCGCATCATCTCCTACTCTAACTCACCCACTGCCAGGACCTCCAAATTGTGGACCTCCTCACCTCCCTCGGCCTTCCCATCCTCCTACAATCTGCAGGCTTTTAAAAGCCAACCTTGGAGTCGCTCGATCAGACTTCATTTCTCCCGTAGTGGGAGATTTTCATTAAGAAAAGAAAGACTTGCATTTATATAGCACCTTTCACGACCACCGGACGTCCCAAAGCACTTTACAGCCAATGAAGTACTTTTTGAAGTGTAGTCACTGTTGTAATGAAGGCAACGCGGCAGCCAATTTGCGCACAGCAAGCTCCCACAAACAGCAATGTGATAATGGCCAGATAATCTGTTTTTAGTGATGTTGATTGAGGGATAAATATTGGTCAGGATAACTCCCCTGCTCTCCTTCAACATAGTGCCAAGGGATCTTTTATGTCCACCTGAGAGAACATAAGAACATAAGAACATAAGAAATAGGAGCAGGAGTAGGCCAATCGGCCCCTCGAGCCTGCTCCGCCATTCAATAAGATCATGGCTGATCTGATCCTAACCGCCAATCTACTATCTATCACAGAACCATCTCCTGTATCTAACAGAATTGCACACACGAAATAGGAGCAGAATCAGGCTACACGGTCCCTGGGCCCGCTCCACTACCCACAGGACCATGACCGATCCGAACCTAGACTCATGTCCAAATTCCTGCCCGCTCCCCGTAACCCTTAATGCCCTTTACTTCTAGGAAACTGTCTATTTCTGTTTTAAATTTATTTAATGATGTAGCTTCTACAGCTTTTTGTGGCAGCATATTCCATGGACCTACCACCCTCTGAGTGAAGTAGTTCCTCCTCATCTCAGTTTTGAAAGAGCAGCCCCTTATTCTAAGACTATGTCCCCTAGTTCTAGTCTCACCCATCATTGGGAACATCCTCCCCGCATCCACCCGATCCAACCCCTTCACAATCTTATATGTTTCAATAAGATCGCCTCTCATTCTTCTGAACTCCAATGAGTAGAGTCCCAATCTACCCAACCTCTCCTCATATGACCACCCCCTCATCCCCGGGATTAACCGAGTGAACCTTTTTTGCACTGCCTCGAGAGCAAGGATGTCTTTCCTTAAGTAAGGACACCAAAACTGTATGCAGTATTCCAGGTGCGGTCTCACCAATACCTTGTACAACTGAAGCAATACCTCCCTATTTTTATATTCTATCCCCCTAGCAATGAAAGCCAACATTCCATTTGCCTTCTTAATCACTTGCTGCACCTGCATACTAACCTTTTGAATTTCGTGCACCAGGACCCCCAGATCCCTTTGCACTTCAGTACTCTCCAGTTTCTTGCCATTAAGATAATAAATTGCTCCAGGATTTTTCTTGCCAAAGTGCATCACCTCACACTTTCCAGTGTTGTATTCCATCTGCCAAATCTCTGTCCACGTACTTAGCCTGTCTATGTCCCCTTGCAGGTTTTTTATGTCCTCCTCACTCACTACTTTCCCTCCCATCTTTGTATCATCTGCAAATTTTGATATGTTACACTTGGTCCCTTCCTCCAAATCGTTAATATAGATTGTAAAGAGTTGGGGACCCAGCACTGACCCCTGTGGAACACCACTAGTTACTGATTGCCAGTCTGAGAATGAACCATTTATCCCAACTCTTTGCTTTCTGTTAGATAGCCAATCCTCTATCCATGCCAGAATATTACCCCCAATCCCGTGATTTTTTACCTTAAGCAATAATCTTTTGTGTGGCACCTTGTCAAATGCCTTTTGGAAGTCTAAATACACTACGTCCACTGGTTCCCCTTTATCCACTCTATATGTTACTTCCTCAAAGAACTCCAGCAAATTTGTCAAACATGACTTCCCCTTCGTAAAACCATGCTGACTTTGTCCTATTAAATTATGATTATCCAAATGTCCTGTTACTGTTTCCTTAATAATGGACTCCAAAATTTTACCTACCACAGATGTTAGGCTAACCGGTCTATAGTTACCAGCCTTCTGTCTACTGCCCTTTTTAAATAAGGGTGTTACATTAGCAGTTTTCCAGTCTGCCGGGACCTTAGCGGAATCCAGGGAGTTTTGAAAAATTATTACCAATGCATCTACAATCCCTACTGCCACTTCCTTCAAGACTCTAGGATGTAAGCCATCAGGTCCAGGTGATTTATCCGCCTTGAGTCCCATTATTTTACCGAGTACCACTTCCTTAGTGATTTTGATCGTGTTTAGCTCCTCTCCCCCTATAGCCCCCTGTTTGTCCAGTGTTGGGATATTCTTAGTGTCCTCTACTGTAAAGACTGATACAAAATATTCATTCAGTGTTTTTGCCATCTCCATATTTCCCACCATTAATTTCCCGGTCTCATCCTCTAAGGGACCAACATTTACTTTAGCCACCCTTTTTCTTTTTATATAACTATAAAAACTCTTACTATCTGTTTTTATATTTTTTGCTAATTTACTTTCATAATCTATCTTCCCTTTCTTAATCAATCTTTTTGTTATTTTTTGCTGCCTTTTAAAGTTTTCCCAATCCTCTGTCCTCCCACTAGATTTCGCTACCTTATATGCCCTTGTTTTTAGTCGAATACTATCCTTAATTTCTTTACTTAGCCACGGATGACTGTCCTTTCTTTTACACCCTTTTCTTTTCAGTGGAATATATTTTTTTTGGAAGTTGTAAAATAACTCCTTGAATGTACACCACTGATCATGTGTCATCTTACCCTTTAATCTATTTTCCCAATCCACTCTACTCAATTCCGCTCGCATACCTTCATAGTCTCCTTTATTCAAGCTTAGCACGCTTGTTTGAGATCCAACCTTCTCACCCTCTAATTGAATATGGAATTCAACCATGTTATGGTCACTCATTCCAAGGGTATCCTTTACTAGGACATTTTTAATTAATCCTGTCTCGTTACACAGGACCAGATCTAAGGTTGCTTGCCCCCTGGTCGGTTCAGTTACATACTGCTCAAGAAACCCATCCCTAATACACTCAATGAACTCATCCTCAAGGCAGCCCTGCCCCATTTGATTTGTCCAATTAATATGATAGTTAAAATCCCCCATAATTATAGATGTTCCCTTATTATATGCCTCAACTATTTCCTGATTGATACTCCGTCCAACAGAGTTGCAACTGTTCGGAGGCCTATAGACTACGCCCACTAGTGTTTTTTTCCCCTTATTATTCCTTATCTCCACCCAAACTGTTTCATTATCATGATTTTTTGACCCAATATCATTACTCTGTATTACAGTGATTCCTTCCTTTATTAACATAGCCACCCCATCTCCCCTTCCTTCCTGACTGTCCTTCCTGATCGTTAAATAACCTGGTATGTTTAATTCCCAGGCATTGTCACCCTGCAGCCATGTTTCTGTAATGGGCACAATATCATAACCATATGTAGTTATTTGTGCCATTAACTCGTCTATTTTGTTACGAATGCTACGTGCATTCAGATAGAGAACTTTCAAATATGCTTTGTGGCACTTAGTTCCTGCTTTTTCACTTTTTACCACTTTACCTTTTACTCCACACACTCTGTCCCTTCCTGCCACGCTCTGATTTGTGATTCCCCTACTGCTACCTATGTCTATGACCCTCTCTGTTGTCATTTTTATTTTTTGCTCTCTTGAAACCTCCCCCCCACTAATTAGTTTAAAGCCCTCTCCACAGCCCTAGTTATTCGATTCACCAGGACACTAGTCCCAGCACTGGCCAAGTGAAGTCCGTCCCAACGGAACAGCTCTCTCCTGCCCCAGTACTGGTGCCAGTGTCCCAAGAAGCAAAACCCATTTTTCCCACACCAGTCTTTGAGCCACGCATTCAACTCCCTGATTTTATTTACCCTAGCCAAATTTGCTCGTGGCTCAGATAGTAATCCAGAGATTATTACCCTCGAGGTTCTGCTTTTTAATTTGGCCCCTAGCTGCTCAAACTCCCTCAGCAGAACCTCTTTCCTTGTCCTATCTATGTCATTGGTACCAACATGGACCACGACAACTGGATCCTCCCCCTCCCACTCCAAGTTTCTCTCCAGCCCAGAGGAGATGTCCTTAACCCTGGCACCGGGCAGGCAACACAGCCTTCGGGACTCTCGCTCTTGGCTGCAAAGAACCCTATCTATCCCCCTAATGATACTATCCCCTACCACTACAACATTTCTTTTTACTCCCCCCACTTGAATGGCCCCCCTTACCACGGTGCTGTGGCCAGGTTGCTCATCTTCCCTGCAGTCCCCGCTCCTATCCACACAGGGAGTAAGAGCCTCGAACCTGTTGGACAAGAGCAAGGGCTGCGGCTCCTCCAACACTACCTCCTGGATCCCTGTACCTGCCTCACTCGTAGTCACACCTTCCTGTCCCTGACCACGGGCTACTTCTGAATTAGTTACTCTAATTGGTGTGAAAAATTGGAGAGAGCAGACGGGGCCTTAGTTTAACGTCTCATCCGAAAGACGGCACCTCCGACAGTGCAGCGCTCCCTCAGTACTGCACTGGGAGTGTCAGCCTAGATTTTTGTGCTCAAGTCTCTGGAGTGGAATTTAAACCCACCTCCTATCTGACCCAGAGGTGAGAGTGCTACCCACTGAGCCATAGATGACACCTTGGACAGCTTGGCGCAGGAGAGAGTCAATGCTGTCAAGGTAAAGGAAGACTGAGGTGCTGCTTGGGTGTCAGGTTCCAAATATCCTTATGATTTGTTTTCCAGGAGAACTGTGACACCAGGTTCCTTCTGAAACACCTGGAGGTAACAAAGTTGTGAATCCGCTTTGTGTTTAAACAAAAAAAAAATTAATGTCTCCATAAATTTGAGAGGAGGTGCTGGCTGCAGCGTGCACGTGGCCGCAAATCCCAGAAAACAATGTCCCCCTGTGACTGTTAATCATTAAAGTTCCTCACACATCATGTGCTCAAAGCCTCAAGCCAAAGAAAACAGGAGAGTGTGCCATTACACTCAAATATGCTGAGATTTGGTCAAGCTCGCTTAGTAGTGCGGCAGTGCATTCCCTTCTGCTTCAGAAGCTACATTTGGATTGAGTTGTTTTTATTTCTGCAGGGCTGAGGCCACGAATTACAACAGTTTTTCCAATAATATAATGTCGTTTGACGATTGGAAAAACAACAGCGCCATGTCATTATAATACAACAAGGGGCCCTCTTCACCATAATAAACACAGGGTCTTTTATTCACTATATTATATACATAGTCCGCTAATCATGATAATATATACAGGGTCTGTCATTCACTATAATATATACAGGGTCTGCTATTCACCATTATATATACAGGGTCTGCTATTCACTATAATATATACAGAGTCTGTCATTCACTATAATATATACAGGGTCTGCTATTCACTATAATATATACAGGGCCTGCTATTCACCATAATATATACAGAGTCTGTCATTCACTATAATATATACAGGGTCTGCTATTCACTATAATATATACAGAGTCTGTCATTCACTATAATATAGACAGAGTCTGTCATTCACTATAATATATACAGGGTCTGTCATTCACTATAATATATACAGGGTCTGTCATACACTATAATATATACAGGGTCTGCTATTCACTATAATATATACAGAGTCTGTTATTCACTATAATATATACAGGGTCTGTTATTCACTGTAATATATACAGAGTCTGTTATTCACTGTAATATATACAGGGTCTGTCATTCACTATGATATATACAGGGGCTGTCATTCACTATAATATATACAGGGTCTGTCATTCACTATAATATATACAGGGTCTGTCATTCACTATAATATATACAGGGTCTGTTATTCACTATAATATATACAGGGTCTGTTATTCACTGTAATATATACAGGGTCTGTCATTCACTATAATATATACAGAGTCCGTTATTCACTATAATATATACAGGGTCTGTTATTCACTGTAATATATACAGAGTCTGTCATTCACTATAATATATACAGAGTCTGTTATTCACTATAATATATACAGGGTCTGTTATTCACTGTAATATATACAGGGTCTGTCATTCACTATAATATATAGAGAGTCTGTTATTCACTATAATATATACAGGGTCTGTTATTCACTGTAATATATACAGGGTCTGTCATTCACTATAATATATACAGGGTCTGCTATTCACTATAATATATACAGAGTCTGTCATTCACTATAATATATACAGAGTCTGTCATTCACTATAATATATACAGGGTCTGTCATTCACTATAATATATACAGGGTCTATCATACACTATAATATATACAGGGTCTGCTATTCACTATAATATATACAGAGTCTGTTATTCACTATAATATATACAGGGTCTGTCATTCACTATAATATATACAGAGTCTGTCATTCACTATAATATATACAGGGTCTGTTATTCACTATAATATATACAGGGTCTGTCATTCACTATAATATATACAGGGTCTGTTATTCACTATAATATATACAGGGTCTGTCATTCACGATAATATATACAGAGTCTGTCATTCACTATAATATATACAGGGTCTGTTATTCACTATAATATATACAGGGTCTGTTATTCACTATAATATATACAGAGTCTGTCATTCACTATAATATATACAGGGTCTGTTATTCACTATAATATATACAGGGTCTGTCATTCACTATAATATATACAGAGTCTGTCATTCACTATAATATATACAGGGTCTGTTATTCACTATAATATATACAGGGTTTGTCATTCACTATAAGATATACAGGGTCTGTCATTCACTATAATATATACAGGGTCTGTCATTCACTATAATATATACAGGGTCTGTCATTCACTATAATATATACAGAGTCTGTTATTCACTATAATATATACAGAGTCTGTCATTCACTATAATATATACAGGGTCTGTCATTCACTATAATATATACAGGGTCTGTCATACACTATAATATATACAGGGTCTGCTATTCACTATAATATATACAGAGTCTGTCATTCACTATAATATATACAGGGTCTGTCATTCACTATAATATATACAGGGTCTGTCATACACTATAATATATACAGGGTCTGTTATTCACTGTAATATATACAGGGTCTGTCATACACTATAATATATACAGGGTCTGTCATTCACTATAATATATACAGGGTCTGTCATTCACTATAATATATACAGGGTCTGTCATACACTATAATATATACAGGGTCTGTTATTCACTGTAATATATACAGAGTCTGTTATTCACTATAATATATACAGAGTCTGTTATTCACTATAATATATACAGGGTCTGTTATTCACTATAATATATACAGAGTCTGTTATTCACTATAATATATACAGGGTCTGTCATTCACTATAATATATACAGGGTCTGCCATTCACTATAATATATACAGGGTCTGTTATTCACTGTAATATATACAGAGTCTGTCATTCACTATAATATATACAGGGTCTGTCATTCACTATAATATATACAGAGTCTGTCATTCACTATAATATATACAGGGTCTGTCATTCACTATAATATATACAGGGTCTGTCATACACTATAATATATACAGGGTCTGCTATTCACTATAATATATACAGCATGTGTCATTCACTATAATATATACAGAGTCTGTTATTCACTATAATATATACAGGGTCTGTTATTCACTGTAATATATACAGAGTCTGTTATTCACTATAATATATATAGGGTCTGTCATTCACTATAATATATACAGGGTCTGTCATTCATTATAATATATACAGGGTCTGTCATTCACTATAATATATACAGAGTCTGTTATTCACTATAATATATACAGGGTCTGTCATTCACTATAATATATACAGGGTCTGTCATTCACTATAATATATACAGGGTCTGTCATTCACTATAATATATACAGAGTCTGTCATTCACTATAATATATACAGGGTCTGTCATTCACTATAATATATACAGGGTCTGTCATTCACTATAATATATACAGGGTCTATCATTCACTATAATATATACAGAGTCTGTCATTCACTATAATATATACAGAGTCTGTCATTCACTATAATATATACAGAGTCTGTCATTCACTATAATATATACAGGGTCTGTCATCCACTATAATATATACAGGGTCTGCCATTCACTATAATATATACAGGGTCTGTCATTCACTATAATATATACAGACTCTGTCATTCACTATAATATATACAGGGTCTGTCATTCACTATAATATATCCTGGGTCTGTCATTCACTATAATATATACAGGGTCTGTCATTCACTATAATATATCCTGGGTCTGTCATTCACTATAATATATACAGGGTCTGTCATTCACTATAATATATACAGGGTCTGCTATTCACTATAATATATACAGGGTCTGTCATTCACTATAATATATACAGGGTCTGCTATTCACTATAATATATACAGGGTCTGTCATTCACTCTAATATATACAGGGTCTGTCATTCACTATAATATATACAGGGTCTGCCATTCACTATAATATATACAGGGTTTGTCATTCACTATAATATATACAGGGTCTGTCATTCACTCTAATATATACAGGGTCTGTCATTCACTATAATATATACAGGGTCTGCTATTCACTTTAATGTATATATAGACTCAGCTATTGTTTTGGGGGACAGAGGTTCCATTGTAAACCCGGCCTGCTGGAAACTGGCTCGGAATGGAATGCTTCCCAGGACTCGATGAAGAGGGACTCAGAAAACTGAACTTGTTTTCCTCAGAGAAACGTGGAGACATGATCCAGGGTTTTTTTTGGAAATGGTGACAGGAATGGATAATGTAGATGTGGGTAGGCAATTGGACTTTGACAAAGTATACAACTAGAAGGCACGCGTTCACAATTAACCAGGTTCAAGTAAAATTAGAGATTCAGAGATTTATTTTCCTGCAAAGTAGTCAATATAACTAGAACAGACCCCTTGGGACAAAGTAATTGATGCTGTTTTGGTTTTACCCCTTCAAAGATGTGGATGAAGAATTGGTTGGGAGAAGGACTGAAGGTTAGAGAGATCGGTGTAACCTGCAATGATGAAATACTCCCCTGGATATGATGGTTGCTGTGTTGGGACAGGATTGGAAGTGGAGGGTAGGTTGTCTCTGGAGTATAATCTAGAGTTGAATAATGGCGATGTGGGGATGAATAGGCATACTGCAGTTTGGTTTGGTCATTTTTGAGATTCGTGGCGTATTCATACAAAGCTTTTAGAAGTGGTGTAGAGTTTGTGAAAGGGTAGATTATACGTGGTATTGAATGGGCTTTTCTCGTTCCATGCTTTCCGTTCCTGTGATGTGGGAGGGGTGCAGAATGGAGAATGGGAAAGCTCTTCATGAGATGGAGGAACAAACATGAGACTTGGCGGAGTAGGAGATTAGAACTTGGGGAAGGAAGGAACAAGAACGGAGGAGGTAGATTGGCTCAGTGAAGTGCCGTACCATTGGAGTTTGTGAAGGATAGATTCCTTTAAGATGCAGCAAAGGAATTTTTCTGCACAATTGAAAATCAGGATTATTTCTGATAAATCATGGGGGGAGAAATTGGATGCGTTTGCGCCTCCCGTTAGCGCCTCCGGGGGTGCGCCAAAGGGGCGCCACCGACTTTGCGACCGGGCGCGGCGCTAGTACCGATGGCCGCGAGATTGAGCTGGAGGTTTGAGGCGGCGGTAACTGACATGAATCTGTCATTCATGAAAGAAAGACTTATGAAATAATACTGAGCGGCCTGCGGGTGGCGCTGTCCAGGGAGAGTTAAATACTCGGGCACAGGCCCAGCTTGCGCAGGACATTCTTAACAGGAACTAGTGAAGGACACAACTCGATCTCCATGTTGTAAAACAGTTGATTAAAGCTTTGTTTAATGCTTAGACCAAGTGCCTAGTAGTTTTCTTACGTCAGTAACCACTTGCGCCACGATCTCCTGCGCCTGGAGATCATGACGTCATCTGGGTGCTCAGCTCCCCGGCGCAGAAATTCACTCTCGCCCCCTGCCTGAGTGCCTGCCGTTAGCAACGACAGGTACAGGAGGCGGTTTGCAGTCCAATGAGCGCTGACGGAGCGCTGTATAAAGGGGTCAACTTCCTGGGGTTTTTTTGTCGGCAAACAATGCTGCCTTGTCAGTTTGACACAAGCAGACAGGCGTTTTGACCCATTTGACAACTTGAAGGAGTATTCTGGCTGAGAAAAATTTATCACTTTCATTTGGGTTGCATTTGATAGAGCAACTTTTCCATCATTTCATGGGGGCTGTACTGGCACGGGACCTCGCCCTCCAGCATCACCGTCGGAGGCAGCGGAGGCAGTGAGAAAGATTGCAAAACGTGGCCAGAGGGAGGAGGGCCAACAGGGCTCTCAACAGGAGACTTTTCCCTCCCAGGGTATTCCGGGAGCAGTTCTCCTACATTCATCTCTCAGAGGAGCAGTGCCTTAGAAGGCTCTGCTTCAGCAAGGAGGTGGTCACAGAGCTCTGCCACCTCCAGCAGCCAGACCTCCAGCCTCAGCTCAGGATCAGGACGTCTCTCTCAGTGGCAGTGAAGGTCATAGTCGCTCTCAATTTCTACGCCAGCGGCTCCTTCCAGGCTTCAACAGGGGATATTGCAAACATTTTGCAGTTTGCCATCCATTGCTGCATCAGGGAGGTGACAGACTCTTTCTACAGAAGGAGAAGGGAGTACATCTCATTCCTCATGACCAGAGAGAAACAGGATGAACGCTCATGTGGCTTTGCAAGGATAGCGGGCTTCCTTATGGTTTAGGGCGCCATTGACTGCACCCACGTGGCATTGCGGGCGCCTCATCACAATGCAGAGATGTTCCGAAACCGCAAGGCTACCACTCTCTGAACGTTCAGTTGGTGTGCGACCACAGACAGCGCATCCTCGCCCTCAATGCCCACTATCCTGGCAGCAGCCAAGATGCATTCATCCTGCAAGAGAATGACAGCATTCCTGTTCCCACCACTGTCACTCCGCCATTGCACTTGTCGCAGCCTGTAACCCAGCCATCCCAGACTGCTGCCGCCCATGTTGAGGTGGTGCAGTGGTGTCCCAGCACTGTTCCACCCACCACATGAAGCTCGCGGCTGGCTGCTCGGAGACAAGGGTTATCCACTCGCCACCTGGCTGATGACACCCCTCCGCAACCCCAACACTCCTGCTCAGCACGCATACAATGACAGCCATAGCGCCACCAGGAACCTGATCGAACACACTATCGGGGTGCTAAAGCAACGGTTCTGCTGCCTTGACCGCTCTGGAGGAGCCCTGTAGTACTTCCCTGATCGAGTCTCCCTTTTCATCGTTGTGTGCTGCATGCTGCACAACCTGGCCATTCTGAGAGCCCAGCCATTGCCACCAGGGATTGCAGGTCCACCTCAGGAGGAGGAAGAGGGAGAGGAGGAGGATGAGGCAGAGGTAGAGGATGAAGAGGAGAGGGAGCAGCAGCAATGCAGGAGGGAGCCACTCAATCTTGCTTCTGCAAGGGCCGTTTGTGAGTGCCTCATTACACAGCGCTTTCAATAAATGAGAGAGCACATGGCATTTGCACAGAACCACCACATCATTACAGCCAGCTCGCAGCCCCTATCACCGGGCAAAGGTCAAATGAGAAACATCACAAAATGTGCAACGTCAAATTAACAATTTATTATCGAACACAACACTCTCTTATGAAACACAACTATTCATAAAGAAACACAACAATATATTTACAAACACATCAATTTATTAACACACTCTACCCCCATTTGCTAATAAAGTATTCTTTATTCCTCTTCTTCAATGATTTCCCTCCCCTTTGCAATTCCCCCCTCCCAACCCTACTGCTCCTCCGTAATGTGGCCCCAGTGGCTGCAGCAAGGCTGGCGGAAGGCTGCTGAGTCTGGGAGCCAGAGACTGCAGCTGGCCTTGCAGGACGCCCTCGACCAGCTCTGGCCCTGGAAGGCCCGGCTGCAGACTGCACCACCTCAGGCTGGGCGGCAGCAGACTGGGCTGGCTGCGTTACAGGCTGCGACAAGTGCAATGGCGGAGTGACAGTGACAGTGGTGGGAGCAGGAATGCTGTCATCCTGAGAGAGGACAGCATCTTCCTGCTCGACTGACACACTGCCACTCTCCCGGGGCAGAACCTCAGCATCCGGAGCAATCTGCTCGAGCACAGATTGCTGGCACCGTGAGATCCCCGGTGGACTGTGGGCGACCCAACGAGGATGGCAGCAGCCAGAGCTTGCATGGCATCAATCTGAGACTGCATGAGAGCAGTCTGAGATTGCATGCCAGCAACCACTGACTCCATTACAGCACTAAGCTGTTGCGTTGCTTCAGCCTGTGCTGCAATAGCTGCTGCGACCTCACCCATGAAACGCGGCATGAGGTCTGGGTTCCCAAGGTCTCTCTGCGAGGCAACCATCCTTGGCAAACTGCCAAGGATGGGCTCGATGGTTTGCGCAGAGATGCGAGCAATGCTGGAGGCGGACTCCTCCACGCTCTGAGCCAGTGCATCCATGCTCTCGGGCACCCTTGCCATTGCACCCATGAGCTCGGTGTGCATGCCCATCGCCCATCTGGTCATCGCCTCCACATTGAGGTCCTCATCTGAGTCCTGTGCAGCAGAACTCGCGCACGAACTCACCCTCTGGGGAGATGGCCCCCGAGCTTCCCTTTCCCCATGGCATTTCTGCAGACCGCTGGGTCCTGAAGCTTCACCCACATCAGACCCATGTACTCGGCTCCCCTCCAGAGACCGCATCGCCTCATTATCGGACCTAGCACCTTCGGAAGACACAGGCAGTGAGGCTCTGGCTTGTTCTTCCTCCTCCTCTCCCACATCGCTGCCACAGGGAGGCTGAGGGACAGGCTGGTCATGTGGTGGCTGATTATCTGAAAGCATAAAGGCACAAGAGTGGGGAGTGGGGCAGGAAGGGAGCAAGGAATGGAGGCAGTATACTTAGATGGAAAGTGGGAAAGGCTTGTGGTGTGAGGGGGAAGTGGTATGAGAGAAGAGGGAGGGGTGATGAACATACCGTTGTTGTCCCCAAGGGGGTCGATGTCTCCGAAGGCCACAGCGCCCACGACCTGGGCGGCAGTGATGCGACCCACTCGCCCCTCCAGGTCTGTAAGGGGGTGCAGGTCCGCCTCACCTCCTCCCGTTCGTAGCTGCTCCCTCCTGTTGTGAGCAAGCTTGGCCTGCAAGAAAAAGGAAAGCGTATGAGTGAGTTTACAGCTATGTATTTGGCATATGTGCCTACCATAGTTGAATAGCTGTTAATGTATGCAAGGCGTGAGATGTGCATGTCACTTTTAGTAGGTGGGCATAGTTGGTGGGTGAGAGTTGGGGATGTGGCGGTTTACCCAGTGTGTGCACAGAATGAGGTCGAGATGGTGACATGTGGAGGTATTTGAAGTATGTACTCACCCTGACCACCCGAGTGAGGTGGTTGAATTTCTTCCGGCACTGGGTGGGAGTTCTGGGGACCACTCTTCTGGCCAACACGTGCTGGGCGACCTCCCTCCACATCCTCCTAAAGGCCTGTGGCAATGGCCTCCTGCCAGTGTCCGGGAAGAGCACTGCCCATCGGCATTCCACGGCCGCGACCAGAGCCTCCAAGGCGTGGTCGCTGAACCGGCGAGCTCTCTGTCTGGGTGTCAGATCAGCCATCAGTTGCTTGAATGAAGGCTTGCAGCTCCTTGCAGGCCCAGTTCACAAGCAGCAATGATCAGAGTGTGGCTGTGCAGTGTGATTGAACCTCCCCTTTAAGAATTGGAAGGCGCCAGTCTGTCTGAGGACTTTCTCCTTGACAGCGCCGGAACTTGATTAGCGCTCTGAAGGTAGCGCCCCGCTCTGCGACGTTAGCGCCCTAGGAGAAGTGTGTAGCGCTTGATTTAGCGCTCCACCTCCCTCTTGGGGTGCTAAAACTCAATTTCACGTTCGCCGGCCGCTAAAGTTAGCGCCCAGGCGATGTTAGCGCCCCAAAATGGTCGATAACAAATTTTTCCCCCATGGTCTTTGCAAATATGTTACAAACACAAAGAGAATGATAGTATTAAAAGATGAAACTGCATTTTTTTCATATAAACAGGCTAGCTTGTTGAGCAGAAACCTTGATGGCGGTGGGTTGGCGGTGGGGTGGGGGTGGAAGAGGCCGAGGAAGGGTTTCTCAAATGTCCCAGGTACACAGAGATGGAAGAGTGCATGCAGGTCTCCCTGCCATCGGTGTGATTAATCGGGAATGCTGCATTTTAGAGCAGAGTTCTTAATGTGGCTAAAGTTTCAAAGTGACTGGTTCTGTTTGTTGTGGAGCTATTGATTTCAGCACCGTTGGGTGATAAAGAGGGACTGCTTGGACACTGGGCTGCTCGACAGAAACGGGGCTTTGTTGCGGCCAGTTTGAATTTCAGATTTCCCAGTGGTGCACCAGTTGCTGAATACTCGCTAGAGGCTAGGATTCTCCTGATGGAGTGTTTGGGGCCCGGCCATTTAAAGAGCTGTGGATCATTGTGGCTGAAGGCAAAATATTTAAAAAGGGAAATTACTCTTTAGCATTACAAAGGAAAGGCAAGGTTTTCAAATGGATTGCATCAGGCTAAGACCAGATCTGCTATTCTTGTTTTGTTGAAAATACAATAGTTACAGCCCGAGCTGTCTGGTTTTGATCTGGACACTGATATTTTGAGCAGGCTACTTAGGAAGTTCTAAGTTGTAATCTACACATTAAGAAAAACTTGTTCTGCTCACTACGTGTTCGCAACATTCCTGTCAGTGCCACTGTAAATATTGTGGGAAGATTCCTCTGCTCGCTACGAGTTAGCGAGATCGTGAGCCTAGTGGGAAGATTCCCCTGCTCGCTACGAGTTAGCGAGATCGTGTGCCTAGCGGGAAGATTCCACTGCTTGCTATGAGTTAGCGAGATCGTAAACCTAGTGGGAAGATTCCCCTGCTCGCTACGAGTTAGCGGCTTCGTAAACCTAGCGGGAAGATTCCCTTGCTCGCTACATGTTAGCGAGATCGTAAACCTAGCGGGTAGATTCCCCTGCTCGCTACGAGTTAGCGAGATCGTGAGCCTCGCAGGAAGATTCCCCTGCTCGCTACGTGTTAGCGAGATCGCGAGCCTAGCGGGAAGATTCCCCTGCTCGCTACGAGTTAGCGAGATCGTAAACCTAGCGGGAAGATTCCCCTGCTCGCTACGTGTTAGCGAGATCGTAAACCTAGCGGGAAGATTCCCCTGCTCGCTACAAGTTAGCGAGATCGTAAACCTAGTGGGAAGATTCCCCTGCTCGCTACGTGTTAGCGAGATCGTAAACCTAGCGGGAAGATTCCTCTGCTCGCTACGAGTTAGCGAGATTGTGAGCCTAGCGGGAAGATTCCCCTGCTCGCTACGTGTTAGCGAGATCGTGAGCCTAGCGGGAAGATTCCCCTGCTCGCTACGAGTTAGCGAGATCGTAAACCTAGCGGGAAGATTCCCCTGCTCGCTACGAGTTAGCGAGATCGTGAGCCTAGCGGGAAGATTCCCCTGCTCGCTACGTGTTAGCGAGATCGTAAACCTAGCGGGAAGATTCCCCTGCTCGCTACGTGTTAGCGAGATCGTAAACCTAGCGGGAAGATTCCCCTGCTCGCTACGAGTTAGCGAGATCGCGAGCCTCACGGGAAGATTCCACTGCTCGCTACGAGTTAGCGAGATCGCGAGCCTAGTGGGAAGATTCCCCTGCTCGCTACGAGTTAGCGAGATCGTGAGCCTCACGGGAAGATTCCCCTGCTCGCTACGAGTTAGCGAGATCGTAAACCTAGCGGGAAGATTCCCCTGCTCGCTACGTGTTAGCGAGATCGTGAGCCTCGCGGGAAGATTCCCCTGCTCGCTACGTGTTAGCGAGATCGTGAGCCTAGCGGGAAGATTCCCTTGCTCGCTACGAGTTAGCGAGATCGCGAGCCTAGTGGGAAGATTCCCCTGCTCGCTATGAGTTAGCGAGATCGTGAGCCTCACGGGAAGATTCCCCTGCTCGCTACGAGTTAGCGAGATCGTGAGCCTAGTGGGAAGATTTCCCTGCTCGCTACGTGTTAGCGAGATCGTGAGCCTCGCGGGAAGATTCCCCTGCTCGCTACGAGTTAGCGAGATCGTGAGCCTAGCGGGAAGATTCCCCTGTTCGCTACGTGTTAGCGAGATCGTAAACCTAGCGGGAAGATTCCCCTGCTCGCTACGTGTTAGCGAGATCGCGAGCCTAGCGGGAAGGTTCCCCTGCTCGCTACGAGTTAGCGAGATCGTGAGCCTCACGGGAAGATTCCCCTGCTCGCTACGAGTTAGCGGCTTCGTAAACCTAGCGGGAAGATTCCCCTGCTCGCTACATGTTAGCGAGATCGTGAGCCTCACGGGAAGATTCCCCTGCTCGCTACGAGTTAGCGAGATCGTAAACCTAGCGGGAAGATTCCCCTGCTCGCTACGAGTTAGCGAGATCGTAAACCTAGCGGGAAGATTCCCCTGCTCGCTACGAGTTAGCGAGATCGTGAGCCTCGCGGGAAGATTCCCCTGCTCGCTACGTGTTAGCGAGATCGCGAGCCTAGCGGGAAGATTCCCCTGCTCGCTACGAGTTAGCGAGATCGTAAACCTAGCGGGAAGATTCCCCTGCTCGCTACGTGTTAGCGAGATCGTAAACCTAGCGGGAAGATTCCCCTGCTCGCTACGAGTTAGCGAGATCGTGAGCCTAGCGGGAAGATTCCCCTGCTCGCTACGTGTTAGCGAGATCGTAAACCTAGCGGGAAGATTCCCCTGCTCGCTACGAGTTAGCGAGATCGTAAACCTAGCGGGAAGATTCCCCTGCTCGCTACGAGTTAGCGAGATCGCGAGCCTCACGGGAAGATTCCACTGCTCGCTACGTGTTAGCGAGATCGCGAGCCTAGTGGGAAGATTCCCCTGCTCGCTACGAGTTAGCGAGATCGTGAGCCTCACGGGAAGATTCCCCTGCTCGCTACGAGGTAGCGAGATCGTGAGCCTCACGGGAAGATTCCCCTGCTCGCTACGAGTTAGCGAGATCGTAAACCTAGCGGGAAGATTCCCCTGCTCGCTACGAGTTAGCGAGATCGTAAACCTAGCGGGAAGATTCCCCTGCTCGCTACGTGTTAGCGAGATCGTGAGCCTCGCGGGAAGATATCCCTGCTCGCTACGTGTTAGCGAGATCGTGAGCCTAGCGGGAAGGTTCCCCTGCTCGCTACGTGTTAGCGAGATCGCGAGCCTAACGGGAAGGTTCCCCTGCTCGCTACGAGTTAGCGAGATCGTGAGCCTCACGGGAAGATTCCCCTGCTCGCTACGAGTTAGCGAGATCATGAGCTTAGCGGGAAGATTCCCCTGCTCGCTACGAGTTAGCGAGATCGTGAGCCTCGCGGGAAGATTCCCCTGCTCGCTACGAGTTAGCGAGATCGTAAACCTAGCGGGAAGATTCCCCTGCTCGCTACGAGTTAGCGAGATCGTAAACCTAGCGGGAAGATTCCCCTGCTCGCTACGAGTTAGCGAGATCGCAAACCTAGTGGGAAGATTCCCCTGCTCGCTACGTGTTAGCGAGATCGTGAGCCTAGCAGGAAGATTCCCCTGCTCGCTACGTGTTAGCGAGATCGTGAGCCTAGCGGGAAGATTCCCCTGCTCGCTACAAGATGGCATCATTAGTGGGAGGATTTACTTTGCATTGTTTTGTTTTAATTATATTTGAAACCTAGCAGTAATATTTCCTTTGCTCACTATTTCTTGAGAAATCCGGAGTAAGCAGAGCAAAATTTCCCCAAAAATGCCTACATTTTTAAGATGGAAGTCCATTTCTGTATCATATTTTGCGGTGATTTCAGTTATTAAGATTTTAATTGAATTTTCAGTAGCACTAGTAAATAAAATATCAGAACCAAACCAAGATCCCGCCCGTCTCCTGCTCTAGTCTTGATTTGAAGTTGACTAAAAGTGGCGCAGGGTGTTGAGCGACATTGAGCTAACCAATGGGAGTAGGGCGGCATGGATTTATCAACATGGGCATGACTTCTTGAATTTGGCCGTACAATCATGGGGAGGTACTGAACAAGGAACATAAGAACAAGAGTAGATGGTTCAGCCCCTCGCGCCTGTTCTGCCATTCAATTATATCATGACTGATCTGTACCTCAATTCCATTTACCCACCTTTGCTCCATATCCCTTGATATCCTTACCAAACATAAATCTATTGATCTCAGTCTTCACATTTTCCACATCCACCTAGTCTTTTGGGAGAGCGAGTTCCAGATTGCCACAACATGATGCTTTTCCGAGAGGAAAGTAGGGTAAGAAACGTCTAAAGAAAGAAAGATTTGCATTTCTATAGCGCCTCTCATGACCACCGGGTGTCCCAAAGCACTTTACAGCCAATGAAGTACCTTTTGAAGTGTAGTCACTGTTGTAATGTAGGAAACGCGGCAGCCAATTTGCGCACAGCAAGCTCCCACAAACAGCAATGTGATAATGACCAGATAATCTGTTTTTTAGTGATGTTGGTTGAGGGATAAATATTGGCCCAGGACACCGGGGGGGGGGAACTCCCCTGCTCTTCTTCAAAATAATGCCATGGGATCTTTTACGTCCACCTGAGAGGGCAGACGGGGCCTCGGTTTAACGCCTCATCCAAAAGACGGCCCCTCCGACAGTGCAGCACTCCCTCAGTACTGCACTGGAGTGTCAGCCTAGATTTATTGTGCTCAAGTCTCTGGAGTGGGACTATGAACCCACAACCTTCTGACTCAGAGGCGAGAGTGCTACCCACTGAGCCACAGCTGACACTGGGTAAATTCATCCACTTCCAGCCCTCGGGCCACTCTCTTGTCCCTCTCAGTTGCCAAATAAAGAGACAGAGTTAGCCTGAGACCAGATTGCTGGCCGTCGCTCTCCTTCCCTAATGTCCCTAATGACCAGCAATCTCACCTGGAAGTGGACATAGGCCCTTGCGCTATTCAATTATCCACCACTGGAGAAGGTGCAAAATAGATTTACAAGATTGATACCAAAACTAAGAGGCTATAACAATCAGGAAGTACTGACCAGACTGGGGCTCTTTTCTCGAGAAAAGAGAAGGCTGAGGGGTGACCTGATAGAGGACTTTCAGATTATGAAAGGGTTTGATAGGATAGACATAGAGAAGATGTTTCCACTTGTGGGGGAGTCCAAAACTAGGGGCCATCAATATAAGATAGTCACTAATAAATCCAATAGGGAATTCAGGAGAAACTTCTTTACCCAGAGAGAGGTTAAAATGTGGAACTCGCTACCACAGGGAGTGGTTGAGGCGAAGAGCATAAATGCATTTTAGGGGAAGCTAGATAAGCACATGAGGGAGAAAGGAATAGAGGGATATGCTGATAAGGTTCGATGAAGAAGGGTGGGAGGAGGCTCGTGTGGAGCATAAACACCGACATGGACCAGTTGGGCCCAATGGACTGTTTCTGAGCTGTAATTTCTATGTAATTCTATGCCATTCCCTTTGGACCTGAGTCTAGCTGTAAACTGAGGCGAGGAAATGTGGTTTCTTTCCATTGTTGAGTCACGAACTGGGCCAAACCATCACTGCTATGTGGTTTGGAATGTGTGGCCAGGCACTGTGCAAGTGCTTTAATGACCATCGGCCCTTTGCACAGACTAGAGTAGGAAGTGTAAAGGAAGGAGAGCAACAACTGGAAGCTCCACTCAAATATTGCCAACTCTCAGATTTTTTGACAAAAAACGATTAATTTGTAAACTCTTTACGTGCTTGGATACAAAACTCAGGGCTAAGACGTACAGGAAATGTGGAAATAGTTAACACATCGATCGTTACGACGAGGAGAATTTTTTTTACGCAGCGTGCTGTTATGATCTAGAAGCAGATTCAATAATAACTTTCAAAAGGGAATTGGACAGAAACTTGAAAAGAAAGAAAAACAAAGACTTGCATTTCGATAGCGCCTTTCACAACCTTTTTGAAGTGCAGTCACTGTTGTGATGTGGGAAACACGGCAGCCAATTTGCGCACAGCAAGCTCCCACAAACAGCAACGTGATAATGACCAGATCTTTAGGTGTTGGTTCAGGGATAAATATTGGCCAGGACACCGGAAAAGAAAAAACATTTGCAGGGCTATGGGGAAAGAGCAGGGTAGCGGGACTAATTGGACAGTTCTTTTAAAAGAGCCAGCGCAGGCACGATGGGCCGAATGGCCTCCTTCTGTGCTGTGTCATTCTATGATCTCAACACCGACAAAATAAATTGGCAGGGTGAAGATTCATCTTCAGAACCAGGCACCTCTGGGAGGGGGATGGGGTCAGTCGGGATCAGTGGGAAGCTGAAATCCTGCTCAGTGGCATTCCTGAAGAAGGCAAATATTTTCTTGGCAAATTGAGCTCTTAAGGAAACAATCTTGTGAGATGTAAAGAGTTTGCATACAGGTAAGAAATCAAAACTGCGGTGAAAGCCCTTCGGACACCAGCCCAGTAGCCAAGCTCGCGGTTTTCGTGGTGATGTCCTGTCGGTGGATTGACAGCGCCATCCCTCTGGTGGGCATAGGACATCTGTGTGCCATGTAAACAGATCTGGTGCCCCTCTGCCGGGCAGGAATCCTCCGGTGGAGTGAAATGGATTAAGCTGATCGTGTGTTTAAACCTTATTTAAGGTCCACATAAACTTGGCATCCGTTACGGAAAAATGTAGGGATTGAAATTGGTCTTTGCCAGTAGGGCAAAACGGGCCGTAAAGCATCTGTCGCCCGTTATACTCCCCGCCCAATAATCAGTTCCATTCAATTCAGGAGAACTGAATATCAAGTGGGGTGTATAACGGCCGGCCAATGCGATACTGCCCGTTTACTGCCGCCATCCAAGAGGACTTTCTACCCAGTACTATTCCAATGAGCCCAAGGGACCAGTCACACTGCACCTTCACCACACGGACTGCAACGGTTCAAGAAGGCAGCTCACCACCACCTTCTCAAGGGCAACTAGGGATGGGCAATAAATGCCGGCCTTGCCAGCGACGCCCACATCCCATGAATGAATTAAAAAAAAGGTACCAACCTGTGAAAGGTACCTGCTTTGCAGAGCCAGCAGACCTGACGTATACTACTGGCCACTACGTTCTTTGTCCAGGGATTAAAAACTCTCTTATGCAAAGGTGGGGAGGGACCACCTGTCCCTGGGGCGGGGATAAGGGAACATGACCCCACACCTTCCAATCCAAGAATCAGCTCTGATATTCCCCGAACTCTATATAAGGTGGTTGCACCTCTTCCGACATTCACCACCATCACTTAAGAAAACCCAGATGATCCGGTCATGATCACATTGCTGTTTGTGGGAGCTTGCTGTGCGCAAATTGGCTGCCGCGTTTCCTACGTTACAACAGAGACTTCACTTCAAAAAGTACTTCATTGGCTGTAAAGCGCTTTGGGATGTCCTGAGGTTGTGAAAGGCGCTATATAAATGCAAGTCTTTCTTCTTCTTCCTTCCCTCGCCAGAGCTTTCACCCCTATCCTTAATTACTTATAGAATTGGAATATCTGTTATTGTCTACAATTATTCAGTCTTGCCTGGGCTGTTGCATCCAAAATGGCCATCAGATGAGATGCCATGTCAGCCATTTTGAAGGTGATGTTTTGGGCACTGCAGAAAATGGTGGCTGCTTTTGTAGACCTGTTCTACACGTGAGCTACCGTAGAAAGTTTAATACTAGGGTCATTCATATAATCTGTTGAATGAAGCCTCTGGGCTTGAGTGCTCCTTTGATCATTAAAGAGCAAATAAAAAGGGGAAAAGGCACTTGGGGGAAAAATATATGATTAATTCTAAATGTAAGACAGTGTCTTCACAGTCTAACCAACAAGGTGATTGGTGTCTGTGCTTCGTGAAATAAATCATTTTGTGTGGGCATTTGTAGTAAAGTGAACTATTTGGATACTTCCAGTAAGCGGTACGTAAACAAGCTACAAACCCATCTCAGCTTGTGCAGGCCGCAATGGGATTGTCGGATCGCTGGCCTGTATGAACATTCCCTGATATCAGAGAGGCAACGTTGCAAACCTGACTTCAGAGCACTGGTGCCTGAGCAAGACTCCACCACATTAGTGCTCTGCAGTAAAAGGCTTTGAGAGGCGAAAAGAATTCTCTTACATCAGCGTGCACTCGACTTAACGAACTTGACTGATTCATTGCCCCCTCTCAGCTCTGACTTTAATCTTGCACAGCGCTGTCTTATCAATATATTGATTTATTGGGTGCTTTTTATCTGATGCTTGCATGAGCGCATTTGCCTGGGCCGAAGGTAGTGGACTAGCCACATTCTCAAAGTGATGAATGTCGGAGGCACTAACTAACCCTTCAGGATTTCTTTTTGTGCAAGAATGTTCTGGGTGAAACTTAAGGACCTGTCACGATAACGCTTCTCAGGCCCATCTGTAAAGATGACAACGCTATATGCTGAGGCATAACTTAAGCTGTAGGATAGACTCGCCTGTGTTTCTGACCTGTCTGATGAAATATGGCGGTTGGTTTATCACTTTGTATACAGGTGCAGCAACTCAGATTTCCCATATTTTTCTCCCCCCTTAGAACACCTAGGACTTAACCTCAAGAGACTGATGTTGAGCCTGGAGCACAAAAGCCTTGGAATGAATTATTAGCTTGCTATCCTTTCAGTTTTCAACTGGACAGCCTGGTTTTTGTGTTGTCTAAGATGTAAAATTGGCACCAAAGGTCTAATTATTAAAACTTAAATCCACATTTTATCTACTGTTGTGGAAATATGATGAAACTTGATTAAGATAAGAGCATAAGAACATAAGAAATAGGAGCAGGAGTAGGCCATTTGGCCCGTCGAGCCTGCTCCGCCATTCAATACTTCCTCTTCTTAGGCAGTCCCTCACTTATCCTGTCTATATCATTTTGCAGAGGGCTGGATTTTGATACTGGGGCGGGTTGGGGTCGTGTCATCCACTTTTCGTGTTATCCACCCGACTGCAATTGGATGTGGGAGATTGATGCGATTTTCACCTAATTGGGCAATTGAGTTCCAGCATGTGGGAACCCATGACCCAATTAGTGTTTTCAGTCTGAAAGTCGCCTCTGATGATGTCATCATTGCTGCTGCATTGAAGGTCTTCAGAGACTGCCTGGCCTTTGCTGTGAGAGGACCTGGATGCAAAATGAGCAGCAGCAGCCCTAAGTCTGCTCCCAGATATTTTTGCACTACCACTCCCAGATATGTCTCCTCCTCATCCATCCATCTAGATATGTCTCCTCCTCATCCATCCATCCATCCAGATATGCCAGCCAGCCAGCCAAATATGCCAGATATGCCAGCCAGCCAAATGTGCTCCCGCCAGGTTTCACATTCGTGGTTCAGAACAGGCGTGCTTCACGTAGAAAAAGGGTTAAAATCACAAAGGCCTTTCAAAATGGCATTATAGAGGCAATTTAGTGCTTGTTAAGGGCCTTAACAGCCTATCCCATCTCTTAAAGGCGGGACGGAGTCGGGACCAGCAGACACGATTTAATGAAAATTGCGTGGAGGCGGGATGGAGGCGGGCTTGTGCCTGCCCGCCAGTTTTCGCAATTTTAACCCCCCCACACGCCTCCAAACCCACCTCCACGGGTCAATGAAAATCCAGCCCTTTGGCTCCTCTTCACAGCTTACTTTCCCACCTAGCTTTGTATTGTCAGCAAACTGGGATACATTGCACTCGGTCCCTTCATGTAAGTCATTAGTATAGATTGCAACTGGCTGAGTCCCAGCATTGATCCTTGCGGAACCTTGGGCTTTTATTCTCATTGGTTTCTCAAGTACTTTTTCTGATATTAATTACATTAAGTTCCTCACTCTTATTAGCCCATTGGTTTCCTGTTAATTTTGGTGTGCCTTTTGTGTCTTCTACTGTGAAGATAAATACAAAATATTTGTTTAAAGTCTCTGCTGTTTCCTTATTCCCCATTAAAAATTCTCCTGTCTCAACCTTTAAGGGACCAACGTTTGCTTTTCTACTCTTTTCCTTTTTACATACTTGTCGAAGCTCTTGCAATCTGTTTTTATATTTCTTACTAGTTTACTCTCGTATTCCATTTTCTCCCTTAATTTCATTTTTTTGGTCATCCTTTGCTGGTTTTTAAAGCTCTCCCAATCCGCAGGCTTACTCTTCTCAGGCAGTCCCTTGGAACTGCCTAAGAAGACTTGCTTCCACATTAAAGTTGAGTTCTCAGGTGACTGAGTCCAATGCGGGACCTACAGTCTCTGTCACAGGTGGGGCAGACGGTGGTTGAAGGGGCGGGTGGGTGGGGTGCTTGGGTTGACGTGCGCTCCTTCCGCTGTTTGCGCTTGGCTTGCGCTTGCTCCCGGTGAAGAGACTCGAGGTGTTCGGCGCCTCCCGGATGCTTCTCCTCCACTTTGTGCGGTCTTGGGCCGGGGATTCCCAGGTGTCAGTGGGGATGTTGCACTTTTTCAAGGAGGCTTTGAGGGTGTCCTTGAAGCGTTTCCTCTGCCCACCTGGGGCTCTCTTGCCATGTCGGAGCTCCGAGTAGAGCGCTTGTTTTGGGAGTCTCGTATCGGGCATGCGGACAATGTGGTCCGTCCATCGGAGCTGATTGAGCGTGGTCAAAGCTTCAAGCTGGGGATGTTGGCCTGAGCGAGAACACTGACGTTGGTGCACCTATCCTGCCAATGGATTTGCAGGATCTTGCGGAGGCAGCGTTGGTGGTACCTCTCCAGTGCTTTGAGATGCCTGCTGTACATGGTCCATGTCTCTGAGGCATACAGGAGGGCGGGTAATCAGACGCAAGTCTGATTATTAAAACTTAAATCCACATTTTATCTATTGTTCTGGAAATATGATTAAACTTATTAAGATAAGAACATAAGAACATAAGAAATAGGAGCAGGAGTAGGCCATTTGGCCCCTCGAGCCTGCTCCGCCATTCAATAAGATCATGGCTGACCTTCGACCTCAACTCCACTTTCCTGCACTATCCCCATATCCCTTGATTGCCTTAATATTCAAAAATCTATCGATCTCTGTCTTGAATATACTGAACGACTGAGTATCCACAGCCCTCTGGGGTAGAGAATTCCAAAGATTCACCACCCTCTGAGTGAAGAAATTTCTCCTCATCTCAGTCCTAAACGGCCGACCCCTTATTCTGAGACTGTGACCCCTGGTTCTAGACTCCCCAGCCAGGGGAAACATCCTCCCTGCATCTACCCTGTCAAGTCCTGTAAGAATTTTGTATGTTTCAATGAGATCACCTCACATTCTTCTAAAGATTTGTGATGAGTTTTTATAAACCGCTAAGCAAATCTCAGATCTTACCCCCCTGAATTATCCCTCTCCTCCCCATCCCTCCCCTCCTTGTCCAGTTTTAGTTTTAACGAAAGATGGCAACACAATTGCGTTTGAATCTGATGTCCGGTGTGGGGGTGGGGGTTTAGATTGTGGTGCGGTGATTGGCTTTGGCCTCAGACATGGAAAACTTGCATTTATAAGAATGTTGAGGCTGCCGCGAAACACGAATTAAGGCTGAATCCATTTGTGTTAAACCAGAGAATTTTTAATCACAGCATGGCACAAAATGGCAGACTGAAAAGCTCCCAGAATTCTCTGGGTAAAACCTGAGGCCCCGCCCCCTTCTGCCTTAAAGGTAAGGTGCCTTAAAGGGAAGGTGCTGGAAATTTGTCCACAGACGGAAGAATGGGTTATGCCCGTTTTAGGTGGCGATCCGCCACAAGATGTTTTTTCTGTACCTCCAATGTGCTCAAGTCTGGGAATAAGTCTTGAACCCACAACCTTCTGACTCGGAGGCGGAAATGCTTTCATAGGAACAGGAGTCGGTCATTCAGCCCCTCGAGCCTGTTTCACCATTCAGTTGGATCATGGCTGGTCTGTATCTTAACTCCATCTACCCGCCTTGGTTCCATATCCCTCAATACCCTCTCCTAGCAAAAATCTATCAACGATAGCAAAATACTGCGGACACTGGAAAATTGAAACAACAACAGAAAACGCTGGAAAAACTCAGCAGGCCAGGCAACATCCGTGGAGAGAGAAACAGAGTTAACGTTTCAGGCCGAAACCCCTGACGAAGGGTTTTTGACCTGAAACGTTAACTCTGTTTCTCTCTCCATGGATGTTGCCTGGCCTGCTGAGTTTTTCCAGCGTTTTCTGTTGTTGGTTTAAAAATCTATCAATCTCAGTTTTGAAACTTTCAATGATCTAGCCTCAACAGCTTTTTTGGGGGGGAAGAGAGTTTCAGATTTCCACTATTAACTGAGCCAAGCTGACGTAGAATCATAGAATGATACAGCGCAGAGGGAGGCTATTCGGCCCATCGTGCCTGTGCCGGCTCTTTGAAAGAAGCTCTCCTATTTGTCCCACTCCCCCCTGCTCTTTCCCCAAAGCTCTGCAAATTTCCCCCCTTCAAGTATTTATCCAATTTCCTTTTGAAAGTTATTCTTGAATCTGCTTCCACCGCCCTTTCAGGCAGCGCATTCCAGATCACAACAACTCACTGAGTAATTTTTTTTCCCTCATGTCGCCTCTGGTTCTTTTGCCAATTATCTTAACTCTGTGTCCTCTGGTTACCGACCCTTCTGCCACTGGAAACAGTTTCTCCTTATTTACTCTGATCAAAACCCTTCATTATTTTGAACACCTCCATCAAATCTCCTCTCAACCTTCTCGGCTCCAAGGAGAACAGCCCCAGTTTCTCTAGTTTATCCATGTAACTGAAGCCCCTCATCCCTGGAACCATTCTCGTAAATCTTTTCTGCACCCTCTCTAAGGCCTTCACATCCTTCCTAAAGTGCGGTGCCCAGAATTGGACACAGTACTCCAGTTGAGGCCGAACCAATGTTTTATAAAGGTTCATCATAACTTCCTTGCTTTTGTACTCTATGCCTCCATTAATAAAGCCAAGGATCGAGTATGCCTTTTTTTAACAGCTTTCTCAACTTGTCCTGCCACCTTTCAAAGACTTGCGCACGTATACCCACAGGTCTCGCCGTTGCTGCACCCCCTTTAAAATTGTACCGTTTAGTTTATATTGCCTCTCCTCATCCTGACATGCTGTCACTTCCTCCTTATTTTAATATTCTGTGGACCCTCATGTAGCAGGGGCTTCTTCCACTGGGTGCTAAACCCCACTGGAAACTTGTGGGACCCAAAATGAGCAGAGATCCATCTGGACTGACCGTCAGCTACTTCTTACGATCCAGTAAGCCCTATTAGCACCTGTTTCTGGGCCGTAACGGATGATAAAATCAGGCCCGCACTGTTGAATTGGTATGTATGCAAGGGCTGCAGTTGACTCAGTTTTATATCTCATTTCCTTTTTTGGCAGATACATTTTGCCAGTCCACGCAGCTGCCCACGGTATCGGAGAGACATAAATAGGTATTGAAGCTTTGTGGTATCAAGGTGGAGCATGAAACAATCTATACATTGGTTACCTGGGATCCATTCCATACCCTGTCCAGCATAAAACAGCTCATGGAAATAAAATTATATATTCTTTTTAGATAAAATATTACACTTTCATTGGCCTCAATCAAGCCCTCCCAGGTTAGATTCAGAGTGAAATCTCCTTAGCATAAAGCAGGTCTCTGAGAGTGTGTCAGTATTTACAGGGGGTTTCCGGGAGTGTGTCAGTATTTACAGGGGGTCTCCGGGAGTGTGTCAGTATTTACAGGGAGTCTCCGGGAGTGTGTCAGTATTTACAGGGAGTCTCCGGGAGTGTGTCAGTATTTACAGGGAGTCTCCGGGAGTGTGACAGTATTTACAGGGAGTCTCCAGGAGTGTGTCAGTATTTACAGGGAGTCTCCGGGAGTGTGTCAGTATTTACAGGGGGTCTCCGGGGAGTGTGTCAGTATTTACAGGGGGTCCCCGGGAGTGTGTCAGTATTTACAGGGGGTCTCCGGGAGTGTGTCAGTATTTACAGGGGGTCTCCGGGAGCGTGTCAGTATTTACAGGGGGTCTCCGGAGTGTGTCAGTATTTACAGGGGGTCTCTGGGAGTGTGTCAGTATTTACAGGGGGTCTCCGGGGAGTGTGTCAGTATTTACAGGGGGTCTCCGGGAGTGCGTCAGTATTTACAGGGGGTCTCCGGGAGTGTGTCAGTATTTACAGGGAGTCTCCGGGGAGTGTGACAGTATTTACAGGGGGTCTCCAGGAGTGTGTCAGTATTTACAGGGAGTCTCCGGGAGTGTGTCAGTATTTACAGGGGGTCTCCGGGGAGTGTGTCAGTATTTACAGGGGGTCTCCGGGAGTGCGTCAGTATTTACAGGGGGTCTCCGGGAGTGTGTCAGTATTTACAGGGAGTCTCCGGGGAGTGTGACAGTATTTACAGGGGGTCTCCAGGAGTGTGTCAGTATTTACAGGGAGTCTCCGGGAGTGTGTCAGTATTTACAGGGGGTCTCTGGGGAGTGTGACAGTATTTACAGGGAGTCTCCGGGGAGTGTGTCAGTATTTACAGGGGGTCTCTGGGAGTGTGTCAGTATTTACAGGGGGTCCCCGGGAGTGTGTCAGTATTTACAGGGAGTCTCCGGGAGTGCGTCAGTATTTACAGGGAGTCTCCGGGAGTGCGTCAGTATTTGCAGGGAGTCTCCAGGGAGTGTGTCAGTATTTACAGGGGGTCCCCGGGAGTGTGTCAGTATTTACAGGGGGTCTCCGGGAGTGTGTCAGAATTTACAGGGGATTTACAGTGGAGCGTTAATATTTGCAGAGGGTGCCTGAGAGCGTGTCACTATTTCCAGGGCATCTGCCACAAAGGGATGTCTGAAAGCACTGCCCTACTGCACGAGTACAACACTTCCATTTCCTGCAGCAGTGAGACTCTCAGCTGATGTTGAATTGTGGACAGTGATTGTGCTGAGGGCTCATTTCATGTCTGGTCTTTATCGGTGGCGGAGAGGGAGGAAGCTTTCGTCCCACCAGGGGTAAAAGAACCATGCTCTAACCTACTGGGCTACACATTTCATTATTATCTTCATGGCAGCATTCATACAGAAGATACTGTAAAGAATTTGCAGGTTGGCTAATTTTCAGGAATGTGCACTCAGTGACTTGGTCTCCTCGCCATCTGTCAACCAGACAGCCAGATTGTCGGGAACGCAGAGTAGAGATCAATGCCATGTCTGGCTACAACGTCTGTCACTGAAACTGACCTCCTCTGGGAAAAGCTGGAAGGTGGGGTCTGCACCTTTAACTTTTAAAGGGGCAATGCTACACAGTTTGCTGGCAGGTTCAGTTCAAAGCCAATCCTCTTGTAACGGCTGCTCCATGCTGGCTGCTGTGGCAAGTTCGCACCATAGGAGGCGCTGTGTGGCGGATTTTCCTGCTCCTATGCTTGGGCCTATTCACTTACATGGACAGGAAATCGTGTGGGCCATCTTACAGGTGTGTGAAGCTCTCCACCAGATATTCCTCCTCGCACTGCTCCCAATATACCCGGGTGCAGAGGCAGGAGAATCTGCCCCATATCTCCTTGCCCTGAAATCTTTCACTGCGTAAAAATAATCTTTTGGAATGTGCAGCAACAGAGCCGGGCAGTGACGAGGTGGAAAGCACCTTTTCGTTGTGCCCCCTATTTACAACACAAGTGGACGGCCTGAGAAGATCTTGAAAGGTAATGTAGGGCACTGCAGCTTTAAAGATTGTTACCCCTGTGTTCCTTTGTCTCTGAGTGAACAGGCAAGTTAGGGAGTGGACAACAGACTTTGAGGCAGCACAGTGGAACCGTATATGCTCCGGGTGCTGTGTCACCATCTGACTACACGCCAAGTTCCTCATCTTGGCCTTTTCGCCATTGCAAAGACTTGTTCATCATATAACTCTAGCTATGACAGATATTTCCTTTCTTCTCTTGACCAATACTCCATCCAAGGCTCTATAGCCGCACTCTATATCCATCTTCGTCTTGCTCTACTTAATTGACACAGGTCATTCTTCCTCTGACCTGCCCTCTCTTCTTCTTCCTAAGTTCCCAATACACCATCCTCCCTGCTCTTCCTCCTCCTTCTGCATGCTTTATGTTGAAAATGAAAGTGTATTAGGAATACAGAAACAGGAGTAGGCCATTCAGCCCCTCGAGCCTGTTCCGCCATTCAATTAGATCATGGCTGATCTGTATCTTAACTCCATCTACCCGCCTTGGTTCCATATCCTTTAATACCCTCTCCTAACAAAAATCAACAGTCTCAGTTTTGAAATTTTCAATTGACCCCCAGCCTCAACAGCTTTTTGGGGGAGAGAGTTCCAGATTTCCGCTACCCTTTGTGTGAAGAAGTGCTTCCTGACGTCACCCCTGAACGGCCTGGCTCTAATTTTAAGGTTATGCCCCCTTGTTCTGGACTCCCCCCCACCAGAGGAAATAGTTTCTCTCTCTCTACCCTATCAATTCCTTCAATCATCTTGAGCACCTCGATTAGACCATCCCTTACTCTTCTATACTCAAGGGAATACAAGCCTAGTCTGTGCAACCTGTCCTCATGATGTAACCCTTTTAGCCACCGTATTGTTCTGGTGAATTTGTGCAGCGCCCCCCATTGCTCTCATTCATTCTGCAGCATCTCAGAGCTGTGGAATACTTTACCTCCCTTAATGTACCGGTTTTTAAAAGCCACGCTGAGTGCCATCTCGCCACTAGTTCTTGATGTTATCGATCTTCAAGGTGTCTTTTCCTCTGCTCCTTCCATCCAGGTGTTGTCCTCGACTGTGGATCTGTACCCTCGTAGAAAATATATGGACAGTTAACGTTGAATTTGACGTTGAATAAGGCACGAACAACAAATTTGCCTGTGTCTTAAATGTTGGGTCCAGTCATGTTCAATGGACAACCACCATACTATGGCATCTACCAAAGACCTTTAAGCCACGGGTAGCGCAGATGTGACTCGATATGTAATGTCCTGCCAATGATGAAATCTAGTGGTGATTAGCTGGATGCACTTTGAAATGTGATGCTTGCCATGGAGCCATAGTTAAATTAATTTTTATCTTTACCACCTTTTGAAGACAGCACCAACATCCATGCAATGTAACTTTATAGCTTTGGCCAGAGGCGCTTAATGATTTATTTTCAGGACTCCCACCCATGTTATCAATCTCCAGGAATAACGCTATCAAAATGACGGGAAGTACCTCCCCATCTCTTATCAGTGTTCCATAAATAATGAATCAACTCACGAAGGAGCAACTGAAAATATTTAAGAGCATGTCGGATGACGTATTGGGAGCTTAGAATCATCGAATCATAGAATGATAGAGCACAGAAGGAGGCCATTCGGCCCATCGTGTCTGTGCCACCCTTTGAAAGAGCAATCCAATTAATCCCACTCCCCTGCCCTTTCCCCAATAGCCCTGCAAATTTTCCCCCTTCAAATATTTATCCAATTCCCTTTTGAAAGTTACTATTGAATCTGCTTCCACCGCCCTTTCAGGCAGCGCGTTCCAGATCATCATAACTTGCTGCGTTAAGAAAGATTCTCCTCGTCTCCCCTCTCGTTCTTTTGCCAATTACCTTAAATCTGTGTCCTCTGGTTACCGACTCTTCTGGAAACAGTTTCTCCTTATTTACGCTATCAAAACCCTTCCTGATTTTGAACGTCTCCATTAAATCTCCTCTTAACCTTCTCTGCTCTGAGGAGAACAACCCCAGCTTCTCTCGTCTCTCCACGCAACTGAAGTCCCTCATCCCTGGTACCATTCTAGTAAATCTAGCTTGGGCTGAAGGAGAGAGAGAAGATCAGAGGAGGAATGTTCTGCGTCAATTAAGTAGAGAAAGACGAAGATGGATATAGAGTGAGGCTATAGAGCCCTGGATGGAGTATATATAAAATGTATTCAATTTGTTTCACCACTTATAATTCCTGTCTTTCCTCCAGTCTTGGACACAAGGCAGAAATGAGATGAACATGTTCTGTACGGGGCCAGGATCTAAATGACAGCTGAAGGGAGGTGGACAAATGGCCTTTTCTCATATCTGTTCTCATACTCTGGTGTGTGCACGTGCGTGTGTGTGCAAGCGCGCGTTTGTGTACGCCTGTGTGCATGCATGTGTACACGCATGTGTGTGTGTGTACACGTGTGTGTGTGTGTACACGTGTGATGTATGTGCCTCACAGACATAAACTAAACCTGTAAAGTAACTGTTGTAAGGACCCCTTGCAATTTGCTTCTGTGACTAAATGCCAAGGAATATTCTGAATGACTTTTAAAAAGTTGAGTTGTATTATTGCTTAGAGCAGACACTCCAGCGCTGAAAAGCAATGCTATGGTGCGTGTGTTTCAATCTTTGTTTTGATTTGTTGCGTAATGCTACGCTCCTCTTTCTGCCTTCAGGCTCCATTTAATGACTCCGTCCATTGCGGTAGTGGATACAGGGAGTCTTGAGTAACGTATTACAGGGAGCTTCTTCGTTATATATTAACGAGAATCTGCTGAGTCTAAGGAAAGGCTCCTTCCTGATGCAATTAGATGAACGTTCGGAACAGTTTTCTTTTAATGCTCAGCTGAGTTCCCTCAAGGTCAAGAACACGATTAGATTATTTGCATCACTGAGCTAAGCTGTGGGAAATGATGCTGGAAACAAAATGAAATCAGAAAAGAGCATTTGATGGAAACCAAAAATCCTTGTTATTTATGTAGGTGTTAAAATACGTTCTTGCTCACTTACTTGACCCCTCTCGCTGTTGACCTAACGCTGTCGGAGTAGAACAAGGTGCACACAATGAAATTGCTGAGCCTGCCCGGAACTGACCTTATTTTTATGTTGGAATGTTGGCAGTGGCATCCAGGATCACGAACGCCGCTGATCCCTGGGTCAACTCAACAGGAGCTGAGTTGGAGAAGGACTCAGTGCACGCTAGGGTTGCCAACCCTCCAGGATGGCCCTGGAGTCTTCAGGAATTACAGACTAATCTCCAGGAGCCTGCTGCCAGCAAACACCCGGGAGATAAATCATTGGTGCAATAAAATATTGGGGTATTTCAAAATTTTCTTTGAACACTTTTGTTCACTAGTTGTAAAAATATTGGAGATGTGGGGGGGGGGAGAAAAGGCTGTTTGACTGACAGTCAAGAATCATCCAATCGGGTGAGGAAGAGTCTGTTCATTTTCTGATTGGTGCGGGAAGGCTGGGGCACCACGAGGATGGACGTGTTAGGCGACCAATGGCGAGAGTGTGGGGGGCAGGGAGGGTGGAGGCAGGAGCTCCTGTGATGACACCTCCAGGAATATATCCAACCAGAGTTGGTGACCCTAGTTCATGCCCTGGACCTGCCAGTATGGGAGGCTGCAGGGAAGATTCTTTTCTATCAACTAAAAAGAGATTGGGGTAGGTTTTCGTCTTCACTGCCTGCATGTTCAGCATTGCTTGGGGGGAGTGCGGAGAGAAATGATGTGGGGTGGAGTGCACACCTTGTAGCGGAGCCTGCCTGATGTTTGAGGCCCAGGTGATGCTTAATGCCCAGGCGTTAAAGATGATAATCCACTTCATTATCATCTCTCGGGGAGGGCACTTTCTAACTTATTTCTCACGGTATTTATAGGGGCAAGTACGGTGGGTTTAAAATATTTCCCAGCATGGTAATGTACCCCATAAATATCACCTGTACTTCATGTCCCCAGTGGCTACAACCCAGAAATTACTGTTTGTGATGTTCGAAGATAAATGCTTAATGCCCTCATATGTTGTTCCTCTGTTTGCTGTTTAAATGCAGACATTTATTTTAAACAAATTAGCATCTCCACTGAATTAATGAAATATTATAAAAAGGATATATGGAGAAGAAGCAAAAAAAATTAACAAAGATGATACCAGAACTGAGGGGTTGTAACTATCAGGAAAGATTGAACACTGGGGCTTTTTTCTCTAGAAAAGAGAAGGCTAAGGAGTGAACTAATAGAGCTCTTTAAAATGATGAAGGGGTTTGATAGGGTAGACGTAGAAAGATGTTTCCACTTGTGGGGAGACCAGAAGTGGGGCCATAAATATAAGATAGTCACTAATAAATCTAATAGAGAATTCAGGAGGAACTTCTTTACCCAGAGAGTGGTTAGAATGTGGAACTCACTACCACATGGAGTAATTGAGGTGAATAGCATAGATGCATTTAAGGGGAATTTAGATAAATACATGATGGAGAAAGGAATAGAAGGATATGTTGATGAGGTTAGATGAAGAGGGTGAGAGGAGGCTCGTGTGGAGCATAAACACAGCATGGACCAGTTGGGCCGAATGGCTTGTTTCTGTGCTGTACATTCTATGTAATTCGGTGTAAAGGGAAGCAGAATACTAAAGTGTTTTATTTTAATTCGCTTATGGGATCTGGGCGTCGCTGGCAAAGCCAGCATTTATTGCCCATCCCTAATTGCCCTTGAGAAGGTGGTGGTGAGCCGCCTTCTTGAACCGCTGCAGTCCGTGTGGTGAAGGTACTCCCACAGTGCTGTTAGGGAGGGAGTTCCAGGATTTTGACCCAACGACGATGAAGGATCGGCGATATACTTCTAAGTCAGGATGGTGTGTGACTTGGAGGGGAACTTGGAGGTGGTGGTGTTCCCATGCGCCTGCTGCCCTTGTCCTTCTAGGTGGAAGAGGTCGCGGGTTTGGGAGGTGCTGCCGAAGAAGCCTTGGCGAGTTGCTGCAGTGCATCTTGTAGATGGTACACACTGCAGCCACGGTACGCCGGTGGTGGAAGGAGTGAATGTTTAAGACAGTGGATGGGGTGCCAATCAAGCGGGCTGCTTTGTCCTGGATGGTGACGAGCTTCTTGAGTGTTGTTGGAGCTGCACTCATCTAGGCAAGTGGAGAGTATTCCATCACACTCCTTACTTGTGCCTTGTAGATAGTGGAAAGGCTTTAGGGAGTCAGGAGTTGAGACACTCGCCGCAGAATACCTAGCCTCTGACCTGCTCTTGTTGCCACAGTATTTATGTGGCTGGTCCAGTTAAGTTTCTGGTTAATGGTGACCCTCAGGATGTTGATAGTGGGGGATTTGCCAATGGTAATGCCATTGAATGTCAAGGGGAGGTGGTTAGACTCTCGCTTGTTGGAGATAGTCATTGCCTGGCACTTCTGTGGCGCGAATGTTACCTGCCACTTATCAGCCCAAGCCTGTTGGACCACTAATTCTGGAAACAATAATTTCTAGGCTTGTCTTTTTATCCCCTTCCTTTGAACATCCAGCTTTCCCACCAACTTGGCATTGTCCGTAAACTTAGATATTTTGAGGGCAACGAATTTGCATATCTACTGAAGGTACAAACCTTGACCGGGCATGGGCTCAGGGTGCAGCATCAGCGTCACAATGTTGTAGCCCTCCTTCCGACCCGTGCTTGAGTCTAGTGAGGCTCCGTACCAGCAGCGGAGACTTGCAATTCCTGCCCTTTCATTTCAATACCTCCACATGAACATTAGAAACAGTGTGAATAGCAGCGATTGCAGGACTAATCCGCGGGGAATACGGGCGCTTGACACACAAACTTCAAAATAAAAAGTTGCTCAAAGAAAGAAAGTGGTTGCGTTTGTATTACTATATTCTTGATATTTATATTGACTACCATTGTCCACCAGCCCTTTGTTAGGATTTGGCCAATTTATTAACCTGATTTGTGACTTCCAGTTTTATCATTAAGAGCTTTCACTTTAACCATGCATTCTTTGTGAGGCAACTTAGTGGTTTTATGAACGTTAAGACACACATTTGCCACATAACCCATTATCTGTCATTATCCTCTAATTCTGTTAAATCCTCATGGAATTCTGATAAATCCGTCAGGCATGACTTGCCTTTTATGAATCTATGTTGGTGTGTAAGTATTGGCCCAGAAATTGATCTCGCTCTGTTCCCGCGGGGGTAAGCCTTCCCCGCGATGTCTCACCTCGCTTGTGCTTTTTCAGATCCAGCTCGCACGAACTTGATGTTCCAGACATCAGCTGTGCTGGGCTTGCGTATCCCAGCGGCGTAGTGAATTCGTGCGAGCTGTGGGATCACGTGACTCAGTTAGAGCCAATGGCAGCACACCATCTTCCATTCATAAGTTTCACAGCACGGCTGTGAAATCTATGAATCTTACACCCCCCAAAATAACAGCTAAACCTCAATTAAATTTTTTTTAAAAACCATCACATTAATAAAATAAGTATAGTTAATTAAATTAACCATTTTAAATAAAAAATTAAATTTTTGAAAAAATTTAATATCTTTTAAAATGTTATAAAAATAAACTTACCTGTCTTTAAAGTCTCTAAAAAAGATATACCTGTAAAAAAAAATTCAAAAAAATACTTAATTCACTACTTACCTTCTTAAAAGCGGGTCTTACTCCTCCTTTTTACATTTCCAAAATCTTCAGTACTTACCTGCGCGTTCAAAGCATGAAGTGCACAGCGTGCGCGCAGCCTGTAGCGCGCACGCGATGCACCCAGGCCCCGCCCCCTTTTCAGAAGAGCAATTGCCGGTTTTCAGCGCATGCGCAGGGCATGCAGAAAACCGGCAATTGGAGTGGGAATACGCGAGAGTACACAGTGCGTTCTCTCGCGTCCCGGGATCAATTTTCGGCCCATTATCTTCAGCCTTGCTAAATGTGCTGGTATTACTTTATTTATAATAGACTACAGTGGTTTTTGCGCAATAGATATAAAATTAACCTATTAATAATCTTACATCTGACCTTTGTAAACAGTATTCACAAGAAGTTGTTTTCTGATCCTTTTGTCTCGGCCCCTGAGTTCAGTGACCTGCTACGGCTCCTCTACTCTGGTTTCATTCTGTCGGTTACATTCCACCTCTTCCTGATGCCTTACAAATATTGAAATACACCTGTGTCAGCCGTGGCTCAGTGGGTAGAACTCTCACCGCTGAGTCATGAAGGTTATTGGTTCATAGTCCCACTCCAGAGACTTTGAGCACAAAATCCAGGCTGACACTCCAGTGCGGTGCTGAGGGAGTGCTGCACTGTCAGAGGTGCCGTCTTTCGGATGAGACGTTAAACCGAAACCCCGTCTGCCCTCTCAGGTGCATATAAAAGATCCCACGGCACTAGAAAAGCTGAGGAATTCTCCCCAGTGTCCTCAACTAACATCACTAAGAAAAAAGATGATCTGGCCATTATCTCATTGCTGTTTTTGAGACCTTACTGTGCGCAAATTGGCTGCCGTGTTACAACAGTGACTACACTTCAAAAGTACTTCATTGGCTGTAAAGCGTTTGGGATGTCTTGAGGTGATGAAAAGCGCGATAGAAATGTGAGTTTTTTCTTTCTGTGCTTTCACCCCTGTGCTCGCTGACCTACATTGGCTCTCGGTTAAAATTCTCATCCTTGTTTTCAAATCCCTCCATGGCCTCGCCCCTTCCTATCTCTGTAACCTCCTCCAGCCCCACAACCCTCCGAGATCTCTGCGCTCCTCTAATTCTGGCCTCTTGAGCATCCCTGATTATAATCGCTCCACCATTGGTGGCCGTGCCTTCCGTTGCCTCGGCCCGAAGCTCTGGAATTCCCTCCCTAAACCTCTCCGCCTCGCTACCTCCCTTTCTTCCTTTAAAGACGCTCCTTAAAACCTACCTCTTTGACCAAGCTTTTGGTCACCTGCCCTAATTTCTCCTTATGTGGCTCGGTGTCAATTTTTTTGTTTTATAACACTCCCGTGCAACACCTTGGGACGTTTTACTACGTTAAAGGCGCTATATAAATGCACGTTGTTGTTGTTGTCTCATAATCACTATTTCTTTGCTTTCCTCTATTTTGTTCAAGAACTGAGATCCCAAACTCCGCAGTGATCGGAAGAGGCCCACCACTAAGATTGCTAGCGTTAAAAACTTACGGAAATTTATAGGGGTCCGCAGACACTGTTTTGATTAACCAAGTGTTCACAAGGTACTTCCTGGCAGTCGATTAGTCCTGCTGATAACAGGCTGTTATAATCTTCCCATTACTTGATTAACATGGGTTGATGAGTTAAAATAGGTTATGTAAGGTTAAGTCAACTCATTGCCCTCAACCAACATCACTTAAAAAAAACCCAAGATTATTCGGTCGTTATCACATTGCTGTTTGTGGGAGCTTGCTGTGCGCAAATTGGTTGCCGCGTTTCCTACATTACAACAGTGACTACACTTGAAAAAGTACTTCATTGGCTGTAAAGCGCTTTGGGATGTCCCGTGGTTGTGAAAGGCGCTATAGAAATGCAAGTCTTTCTTTTTGTTCTTTCATTGGTTTAAATGTATATCTCGATAGGCAGAGTTGACTATAGTGGTCCTTGTGTTGCTGGGACCATTGATCTTGGGGAATGTATGAATATTGTAGGTTGAAACGTTCAATTGGTAATTTTTTTTTTGAACACCTTCAAGGGTCAAGGGGAAACTTGATAGTGTTTTAGTTTCTTGAAAGTTGTAGCTTTTACAGGAGATTAAATAAGTTGGGTAAGAGTCCATGACAGAACAAGTTATACATGGTTGGTCGGGAATAATGGTTTCACGAGCCAAATGGGCCTTTTTTTTTGCATTCCATACTTTATGGCCTTGAAATTATGTCGTGAGATACGAGTGTGTGAACACATAACACATTCATCTCGAATGCCTCTCTCCGCTATTGTAGCAGAGGTGGATTAATGCCTCCAACTTCAGACAATGTTTACATCCCACGGCGTAATTTCAAGGGCTATGTTCTTGTGTCAGGTCCTGTGATATGTCCGTCAGTGTTGGAGTGAGGGGCCTGTTGTCGAGCAGGTGGTTTATATATCAGAGTTCTGATGAACCCAATCTTTTCATTGTTCAGATGCAGATTGGGGCCGTTGTGTATTCTAGTACCTTTCTGCTTAGGGACTTTATACCATTTCTGTATTTGTGACGCTTATAATGTATAGTTTGGGTAATAAACAGACAGGAAACTGGAATAATTAGCAGTAGACCCAGCTTATCTGGTCATTTATCTCATTGCTGTTTGTGGGATCTTACTGTGTGCTGCCATGTTTCCTACATTACAACAGTGACTGTACTTCAACAACAAAAATGTACTTCGTTGGCTGTGAAGTGCTTTGGGATGTCCTGAGTTTATTAAAGGCGCTATATAAATGTAAGTCTTTCTTTTCTTTCTTGCTTTCCTTCTTTCTTATCCATCTTCAAGTCTTCGAAGGTCCAGGTCACGATCCTGGCCTGGGCTTCCAGATGGGCCCCACCACTGCTGGTTGTCAGAGAGGTACGCGTGATCTGGCCATAGAACGGGCCCTCTGAAGGCCTGGGATATGGGAACTCCCGAAGGAGAGATTCCCCGCATTTGGGCCTGCAACCCACCCCCCGCACCCCACCCCCGAACTCCTTTCAAAAATGGCCATGTTCGGAGCGGTCAGAGGCTCCTCCCCGCAACAGGCCATCATGCAATCCTAGGGCTCATTGTATCCAGGCCCTGGCCCGGTTTCCAGCACACACCGAGTTATGGAGGGATTACGGCAGAATGGCCATGGAATTTCGGGACACTTATCTCCAGCTTGCAACAACTTAACCTGCCATTAATTGTGCAGAGATTTGATTGGATAGTTTGGATTTTACATAGGGTTTACAGCACAGAAACAGGCCATTCGGCCCAACTGGTCTAGCTGGTGTTTGTGCTCCACACGAGCCTCCTCCCACCCTACTTCATCCAACCCTATCAGCATAACCTTCTAATCCTTTCTCCCTCATGTGTTTATCTAGCTTCCCCTTAAATGCATCCATGCTCTTCACCTCAACCACTCCCTGTGGTAGCGAGTTCCACATTCTAACCTCTCTCTGGGTAAAGAAGTTTCTCCTGCATTCCCTATTGGATTTATTAGTGACTATCTTATATTTATGACCCCTAAGTTTGGACTCCCCCACAAGTGGAAACATTTTCTCTCATAATTTTAAAGACCTCTTTGAGGTCACCCCTCAGCCTTCTCTTTCCCAGTGAAAAGAGCCCCAGCCTGTTCAGTCATAAGAGTCATAGGGCTGGATTTTGTCTTGGGGTCGGGTTGGGGTCGTGTAATCCGCATTTCGTGTTTCCCCCCGACTCCAGATTAATGTGGATGCCTGATGCAATTTTCACTTAATTGGGCAATTGAGTTGCAGCATGTGGGAACCCTTGAACTAATTAGTGGTTTCAGTCTGGAACCCACCTCTGATGATGTCATCATTGCTGACTGCCTGCTCTCAGAGATTGTCTGGCTACTGGTGAGAGAGGACCTGCCTGCATTGCTTCTGATGTGAGTGCACCTGGATGCAAATGAGAGAGAGAGAGAGAGAGAGAGAGAGAGAGAGAGAGAGAGAGAGAGAGAGAATTTTTTGCATCCAATTCCTCTTACACCAAATGCCATGACATTGAATGTAGCAGTATCAGAGGCGACTTTCACACCTGATACTACTACCTTTATCACATCTCCGTTGTAATAGTGGACTTGCAGCCAATAGTCAGCTATCCATTTGTGCTCCCGCCAGGTTTCACTGGAGTGTTTCACACCAGGCGTGCTTCACATCAGAAAAGGGTTAAACTAGCTACAACATTTCAAAATAGCATTACAGACCCAATTTAGGGCTTGTTAAGGGCTTTAATGGCCTCTCCCGCCTCCAAGAGGCGGGAGAGAGTCGGGAACCCCGCGACTGATTTTGTCAAAATCGTGTGGAGGCGGGATGGAGTCGGGATGGGGTCGGAAACCCCGACCCCGCAAATTTAACCCCCCACACGCCTCCAAACCCGACTCCATGGGTCATTCAAAATCCAGCCCATAGTCATAGAGTCATAACAGCACAGAAGGAGGCCATTTGGCCCATCGAGTCTGTGCCAGCTCTCTGTAGAGCAATCCAGTCAGTCCCATTCCCCTGCTCTATCCCTGTAGCCCTGCAAATTTATTTCCCTCAAGTGCCTATCCAGTCACCCCTTGAAAACATTGAGTGTCTCCGCTTCCAACACTTCCATCGGCAGCGAGTTCCAGGTCCTCACCACTCACTGCATAAAAAGTTTTTCCTCACATCCCCCTGTATCTCTTGCCCAAAACCTTAAATCTGTGTCCCCTAGTCCTTGTACCATCAACTAGTGGGAACAGCCTTTCCCCATCTAGCCTATCCAAACCAGTCATAATCTTGTACACCTCTATCAAATCACCCCTCAACCCCCTTTGCTCTAATGAAAACAAATCCAGCTTCTCCAACCTGTCCTTGTAGCTAAGATCCCCCATCCCCAGAACCATTCTGGTAAATCTCCTCTGCACCCTCTCAAGGGCCTTCACATCCTTCCTAAAGTGTGGTGACCAGAACTGGACGCAATACTCCAGTTGTGACCTAACCAGCGCTTTATAAAGATTCAGCATAACTTCTCTACTTTTGTACTCAATACCTCTATTTATGAAACCCAAGATCCCATATGCTTTGCTAACCACTCTCTCAATATGTCCTGCCAGCTTCAGGGACCTATGCACATTAACTCCCAGGTCCCTCTGTCCCTGCACACTCTTTAAAACTGTGCCATTAAGTGTATATTGCCTCTCCCTGTTCCTTCTGCCAAAATGCATCACCTCACACTTCTCTGTATTAAATTCCATCTGCCACTTGTCTGCCCATTCTGCTAGCCTTTCTATGTCCTGTTGCAGTCGATTGGTATCATCCTCACTGCTTGCCACACCCCCAAGTTTGGTGTCATCGGCAAATTTAGAAATTCTACTTTGTATTCCAATATCCAGGTCATTTATATATATCAAAAAAAGCAGTGGCCCCAGCACTGACCCTTGGGGAACACCACTGTCTACCATCCTTCCTGATAGGTATAACCTCTCAGTTCTGGTGTCATCCTTTGTAAATCTTTTTTGCACCTTCTCCAGTGTCTCTATACTCTTTTTGTAATATGGAGACCAGGACTGTGCACAGCACTCTAAGTAAGGATATCCAATACTCTTGTATTCTAAGGATAGCCAATCAACTAATCAGAAACAAAAATCCAACTATTACTTTGATAACAACAGAAAATGCTGGAAATACTCAGCAGGCCAGGCAGCATCCGTGGAGAGAGAAACAGAGTTAACGTTTCAGATCGAAGACCTTTTTCCAGTTCTGACGAAAGGTCTTTGACCTGAAACGTTAACTCTGTTTCTCTCTCCACGGATGCTGCCTGGCCTGCTGAGTTTTTCCAGCGTTTTCTGTTGTTATTTCAGATTTCCAGCATCCGCAGTATTTTGCTATTATGTTACTTTGATAAGTTTGAATCTCAAAGCGTGGTGTCGTAGTATGAGTTATTATAAGGGTTTATTTTCACTTAAATTCATGATGAAGGACAGCGAATGTCACCATTTGCACAGTGCATTTTGAATTTTGAAAAGAATCAAGATTTACGTTGTAAATAGGGCTCCAGTTTCAAATTCAGCCCGGGAGCTGTGCTACCCTCAGACTCTCAAGGATGGTATGTGATATTATCCCTATCAGTCTCATCTAAATAGCACTGTCAAAAGTCCAAACAATTAAACTGTAAAAGACTCTGTGAGTCAGTGCTCCACAATAAAGGTGTATTTCTAACTGAGCTGTTTATAACAGTAGAAAAAGCAAACAGTGCAGAGGTGATTTTGCCCTTGTAATCTTCTTCAGGGGAAAAGGAGGTCTTTTTTTTTAAAAAAAGGTCTACACGTGAGATTTATTTTTTACTTCAATGAGTTCTAAAATACAACGCAATAGTCAGACATTACAGGAGATGAAAGAACAGTTATGGAATCAAGGAATGTATGATAGCCTGGAATGACCTTTATTTGTTATAAATCAACACAGAGGCGGCATGAGGATAAATGTTTCTACGCAGCGAGTTGTTGTGATCTGAAGCGCGCTGCCTGAAAGGGCGGTGGAAGCAGATTCAATAGTAACTTTCAAAAGGGAATTGGATAAATACTGGAAGGGGGAAAATTTGCAGGGCTATGGGGAAAGAGCAGGGGGAGCGGGACTAATTGGAGAGCTCTTTCAAAGATGGGCCAAATGGCCTCCTCCTGTGCTGTAAGATTCTATGATTCTAACTGTATGATCTTCAGTGTCTGAGCAGATTTATATCTGGGCGCTGTCTTCGGAAGAGCCTTAGCAGGAGGGGCACTGTCTTTCTACTGGTGTTGGAGATGAGGTGATTCACTGGGGATTTCCAGAGGAGTTCAGTGTTACAGCAGGAGTCAAATCGGTCACCATGACGATATAGGAGCACATTGGTAATCCCAGTAGGGAGGGAAGATTTGGCTGGAGTTGATGATCTTGTAGGAATTGAATAGTCCTCCTTTTACAGACTTCAGTGTGGGATGGTGGCCCTGCATTCTGTACCTTTGATATCGGTTCCTCATGGATGGTCCCACCCTGGTATGTAGATAGGCAAAGCTGCAGTTGGGGAGCAGAGTGAATGGTGTTAGTTGCCTTGTACCTTTTGACCTCAGCGCAGACAGGCTGCGATTAGGAGCAGGTGCAATCTTAGCTCTTGACTTGCTGGACACAGTTCACACGCTTACATCACCTAGGAGGATTCTCCGAGAGGTTCGACTGTTCCCCCGCACTTTTGACCTCAGCGTTACCCAGGCTGTGGATCAGGGCAGGTGGTGTCTTAGCCACCCCACCCAAACCCCCCACCACCACCCTCCCTAAGGCTTATTGATAACACGAGACTCGTACTGACATGCAAAAGGGAGTAAATTCTTGGTTGCTTTGTTTAAGAACGTGCTGAGGTTTTACAGGGCTGTTAACTGCTGGCAGCTTCCTGACTTGCTCCACAGTAGATGGTTAAGATTATAAAAGGGGTTTGATGGGGTAGACGTAGAGAAGATGTTTCCACTGGTGAGGGAGACCAAAACTAGGGGCCACAAATATCAGATAGTCACCTATAAATCCAATAGGGAATTCAAGTGAAACTTCTTAACCCAAAGAGTGGTGAGAATGTGGAACTCGCTACCACAGGGAGTGGTTGAGGCAAAGAGCATAGATGCATTTAAGGTGAAGCTGGCTAAGCATGTGAGGGAGAAAGGAATAGAAGGTTATGTTGACGGGGTGAGATGAAGAAGGGTGGGAGGAGGCTCGTGGGGAGTATAAACACCGGTTGGGCCGAATGGCCTGTTTCTGTGCTGGACGTTCGATGTAACTCTTCTAGATTCGGGGTGTTTGTGTCAATAGTTGCACTCATGAGACTTTTCATAAATCCACAGATCAATAGTTTGAAAAGGATCTTTGTTGGTCCTGATTAGAAGCAGTGTTGTCAACTTTTGTCCAAACTGGATGGGGTGGGGGTGGGAGTGGGGGAGCCCAGTAGAGGTAGGGCAAGGTTTTGGGGTATGGCTTTAGTTCTGACGCTCTGCTGTTGCAAATGTTAGTACATTAAATATCTAACTGACCAATTCCGCGTTAGAATTCGTGTCCGGTTCACAATTTAAAAACGATCGGGACATCTCCATTTCAAAACTGTACAGGTAGCAACCCTGACCAGAAGGTTATGCAGGTTACATTTCCTAAGTGTGGGAAGATGGATGGACAATGGTAAGTGCCGGTAGGTCGGACCAAGACAAAACTGACAAACAGTTCATAACAATTTTTTCAGGACAATGCTTCATGAGAATTCCCCTCTCAGCACCTCTCCTCCAGAAACCTGCTTCACCTCCTTCCCAAGTCAAGAGAACTGTGCGCAGAATAGAAAGAAAGACTTGCATTTCTATAGCGCCTTACACGACCTCAGGACGTCCCGAAGCGCTTTACAGCCAACGAGGTACTCTTGCGAAACGTAGTCACGGTTGTAATGTAGGAAACGCGGCAGCCAATGTGCGCACAGCAAGATCCCACAAACAGCCATGTGACAGATGATCAGATAATCTGTTTTTTAGGTGTTGGTCGAGGAATAATTATTGGCCCCAGGACACCAGGGAAGAACTCCCTTGCTCTTCTTTTGAAAGAGTGCCGTGGGATCTTTTACGTCCACCTGGGAGAGCAGACGGGGCCTCGGTTTAACGTCTCATCCGAAAGACGGCAGCTCCGACAGTGCAGCACTCCCTCAGCACCGCACTGGGAGTGTCAGCCTAGATTTTGCGCTCAAATCTACTACAACCACAGGAATGTACAAGTTCTCACTGCCCTTAATGGACCTGATGGCACCACAGCTTCACACTGGGGGTCTCAAACTGACAGACAGCCCTTCTTTATACGTGTGCGCCACTTTGATTGAATAAACAACAGGTGGACACTAATTCAAATGACCCAAGCTGGGCTTGAGTACTGGTGCATGCAGGGCCAACTTGAGCTGTATTAATAATATTAAAATATTAGCAATGATAAGAACTACCTGCATCACTGCCTGCATAACACACGGTGAGACAATAGTCATACCAAGCTGTCTGCAACGGATACAAGTGCCTTTCTGGATGAGGGCTTCACTCTGTGTTACCCATTCTCTGGCATAGCTGAAGTGAGCGCATCTAGAATAGCTGGTGCAAATGTCCTTGTGTACCATACCTTGCGAGATATAAAGTATTGAAATACATAACCAGCGGCTTCAAACGGCTTCATGATGGCAGGGACCAGTAAAGGTCATCCAGCTGCAAGTTCCTTAGATTCTTATTGAGAAGACTATTTTCATCTCCTTATTGACTCACCTCCCAGGGTCATATGCTCCTCTCTTTGTCAATCAGGGATCTATCTATTTCCTCAATCGAGTGCTGGCAACAGCCTGTATTCACTGCGAGTTGGAGGACCACTTCTTCATTTCGTTTCCAATTTTTTTTGTCACAAAGACGTTGACTCTCGTTGGAGAGTGTTTAGCCCAGGTACCGGCATCTCCCCAACACAGTGACCATTCTCCGTGCGACAAGTTTCGGTGGACAGGCTCCGGGAACCCGAATTAAAAGAAGACCTGAATATGTTTTCTGACCTGCTCAGCCGTGGGCTCAGTGGGCGGCACTCTCGCCTCTGAGTCAGAAGGTTGTGGGTTCATAGTCCCACTCCACGGGACTTGAGCGCAGTAAATCTAGGCTGACGCTCCCAGTGCAGTGCTGAGGGAAGTGCTGTCATTCAGATGATGATGGTAAACCGAGGCCCCGTCTGCTCTCTCAGGTGGACGTAAAAAGATCCCATGGCACTATTTCGAAGAAGAGCAGGGGAGTTCTCCCCAGTGTCCTGGCCAATATTTATCCCTCAACCAACATCACTAAAAACAGATGATCTGGTCATTATCACATTGCTGTTTGTGGGAGCTTGCTGTGCGCAAATTGGCTGCTGTGATTTCCTACATTACAACAGTGACTACACTTCAAAAGTACTTCATTGGCTGTAAAGAGCTTTGGGATGTCCTGAGGTTGTGAAAGGTGCTATAGAAATGCAAGTCTTTTTTTCTTTAAGAACAGCAGCTAAAACATTTTTAAACAAGCAGGAATTCAGAGTACTTCTTTTTTTAACATTTTCTCCTCAAGCATTCCATCCGTAAATAGTGTTCTTAAATCTATCCCTTCAGAAATATATATAAAGGAACTTGCGGCGACTGTACATTTTCAACAACTTCTTTGTTTACTGGACTTTAAGACATTCCATTATCTGTCCGTTCTCACCTTTGATCTGGGACACAGCCTGCTGTGGAGTTTGTGATTATGTTGAGTGTTTGACTATAAAATACCACTTAGACACCATCGATCACCAGCTCTCACATCACAGCTGGAACTGGTTTGCTGACTCCATGCTAGTAAGGTGGGCCAGTGCATTTTTTTCCCCCCTCTACCTGTCTCTAAGGTATGTCGGGGAATTATCTCGTTAAAACGCCTGACCTTTCAAGATGTTTCCAAAGTATCGCACACCCACCACAAAGGCCTGGGGGAGAGACTGTTTTCTAGGCATTGCACAATAATAGGCAGGACTCTTGTTTGTTCTTTCTGTCTATCTATCATCTTTTATCTTCAATAAGTGTCAATCATCCTCTAATGGTGACTCAGGAACTGCGAATCTTGCATTTGCAGGGGGCGTCCCTGGCTCAGTGGGACAAAGCGGATTTGTAAAGTAAGAACGAACTTGCAAAGAAATATAACATCTTTCACAACTTCAGGAGGTCCCAAAGCGCTTTACAGCCAATGAAGTACTTTTTGAAGTGTAGTCACTGTTGTGATGTAGGAAACACAGTCGCTAACTTGCGTACAGCCGGGGTCCCACCAACAGCAATGAGATAATGACCAGATAATCTCTTTCTTTTTATAGCGATGTTGGTAGAGGAATAAATATTGGCCAGGACACCGAATGGCCTACTCCTGCTCCTATCTTCTATGGAGCACCTCCCTGCTCTACTTGGAAATAGTGTCTTGGGGTCTATTTCCAACCAGCTGAGAAAGTTTAACATCTCATCGAAAAGACAGCTCCTCCACCAGTGCAGCACTCCCTCAGTACTGCACCGGAGTGTCAGCCGAGATTTGTGTGTTCAACTCTCTGGAGTGGGACTTGAACCCACAACCTTCTGACTCAAAGGTGAGGGTGCTGCCCACTGAGCCACAGCTAAGTTTTTGACACAATTGGGCTAATTTGGGCGAACAGGTCTAATTTATCTTTTCAATCTTGCTCAATTGCAAATAGCCCACAAATCAGCTGTTAAGGGGCCCAGGGAATGGGGGAATCACCTTATACAGAGCACTGATCAGGGGCCCAGAGAATGGGAGAATCACTTTATACAGAGCACTAATCAGGGGCCCAGAGAATGGGGGAATCCCCTTATACAGAGCACTGATCAGGGGCCCAGAGAATGGGAGAATCACTTTATACAGAGCACTAATCAGGGGCCAAGGGAGTGGGGGAATCCCCTTGTACAGAGCACTGATCAGGGCCCAGGGAATGGGGGAATCACCTTATATTCAGCACTGATCAGGACTCAGCACTGATCAGGGGCCCAGAGAGTGGGGGAATCACCTTATACTCAGCACTGATCAGGGGCCCAGGGAATGGGGGAATCACCTTATACAGCGCACTGATCAGGGGCCCAGGGAATGGGGGAATCACCTTATACTCAGCACTGATCAGGGGCCCAGAGAATGGGGGAATCACTTTATACAGAGCACTGATCAGGGGCCCAGGGAATGGGGGAATCACCTTATACAGAGCACTGATCAGGGGCCCAGAGAATGGGGGAATCACCTTATACAGAGCACTGATCAGGGGCCCAGGGAATGGGGGAATCACCTTATACAGAGCACTGATCAGGGGCCCAGGGAATGGGGGAATCACCTTATACAGAGCACTGATCAGGGGCCCAGGGAATGGGGAAATCACCTTATACAGAGCACTGATCCGGGGCCCAGGGAGTGGGGGAATCACCTTATAATCAGCACTGATCCGGGGCCCAGGGAGTGGGGGAATCACTTTATACAGAGCACTGATCAGGGCCCAGGGAATGGGTGAATCACCTTATACAGAGCACTGATCAGGGCCCAGGGAATGGGGGAATCACCTTATACAGAGCACTGATCAGGGGCCCAGGGAGTGGGTGAATCCCCTTGTACAGAGCACTGATCAGGGGCCCAGGGAATGGGGGAATCCCCTTATACAGAGCACTGATCAGGGGCCCAGGGAGTGGGTGAATCCCCTTGTACAGAGCACTGATCAGAGGCCCAGGGAGTGGGGGAATCCCCTTATACAGAGCACTGATCAGGGGCCCAGGGAATGGGGGAATCACCTTATACAGAGCACTGATTAGCTGGTTTGAGGAGCAGCATTAGGAGAGATTGCTCATGGAAACGACGGCAGTTCGAGTTCACCGGAGGAAAAAGACACAGTTGGGAGAATCGCTGGACTAACAGAGAAAGGAGCAGCCAGACAGCAAGAGGGAGCGAATCACAGGGAGAAAGGGGCAGAATAACTGAGATACAGGAAGAGTATCCCAGAAAGAGAAAAGGAGAGTAACAAGCAGAAGGAGAGATGTACAGAGAGAAGTGGAGTAAGAAAGAAAGAGTGTGTTCAGGAAGAGTAATAGTAACAGAAAAACAGAAAGGGAGAGAGTAACAAATGGGGGGAATTCCCTGTCTTTACTGGGGGAAACATAATTATAGTTTCAAACCAACTTTTCTGCTAAGATTAACATGAAAAGGAATATCAGCCTCAGAGAGCAAGAAGAAAAGAAGAAAGCATTGCATTTCTATAGCGCCTTTCACGACCTCAGGACGTCTCAAAGCGCTTTACAGCCAATTAAGTACTTTTGAAGTGTAGACACTGTTGTAATGTGGGAAACGCGGCAGCAAATTCGCACACAGCAAGCTCCCACAAACAGCAATGTGATAATGACCAGATAACCTGTTTTTGAGTGAGAGATAAATATTAGCCAGGACACCGGGGATAACTCCCCTGGCTCTTCTTCGAAATAGTGGCCGTGGGATCTTTTACTTTCACCTGAGAGAGCAGACGGGGCCTCGGTTTAACGTCTCATCGGAAAGACGGCACCTCTGACAGTGCAGCACTCCTCTGGAGTATCAGCCTAGCTTTTTGCACTCTAAGTCTCTGGAGTGGGACTTGAACCCACAACCTTCAGACTCCAGAGGCGAGTGTGCTACCCACTGAGCCACAGCTGACAGTAACCGAGGATGGGGGGGATGACTTTCATGATTTCCTCTGCGCCCAATGTGCATCAGAATTGTAAGCATGTGAGAATGGGTTTACAGCGTTGCTATATGTTGGACACAGATGAAATCTTTCCTGTGTGAGATCCCATTAAAACCAGGATTGATGTCGCTTGCCAAACATTCTGCGGTAACCAGATCATTATAGTCTGTGATCCTGGAATAAAAATAAATAGGATAGGGAAATGTGCCAGACTGGAGCTTTCTATCTGTAACTGCTGAATATATACCCAGACCAACGTTCTCTTTAAGCTGCGCAGCGCTCTGAAGGACCCGCGCAACTGGTGAGCCGGCTTTTAAATAGAAAAACCGCGCATGTGCGGAATTTTGAATGGCCCACGCAGCCCGTTAAAGGGGCCGCGCGGGACAAAAAGAAATTAGGGAGAGCATTGACTCAGACTCCTCTTGAATTACAGCCCAGAACTTCAGTACGTTACAACAACAACGTGCGTCCCAAGGCGCTTCACAGGAGCGATTATCAAACAAAATTTGAAACCGAGCCACATTAGGAGATATTAGGACATGTGACCAGAAGCTTGGTCAAAGAGGTAGGTTTTAAGGAGCGTCTTAAAGGAGGGGAGAGAGGTGGAGAAGCGGAGAGGTTTAGGGAGGGAATTCCAGAGCTTAGGGCCCAGGCAGCTGAAGACACGGCCACCAATGGTGGAGCGATTAAAATTGGGGACGCGCAAGAGGCCAGAATTGGAGGAGCGCAGAGATCTCGGGGGGTTGTAGGGCTGGAGGAGGTTACAGAGATAGGGAGGGGCGAGGTCATGGAGGGATTTGAATTTATTACCACAGTGCAGCCTGGCGTTTGGAGGGGGAGGGGGACGGGGGGCATAGACTGGCTCTCGCGGAGGCCCCATAAGCCAGTCCTACCCATGCTACTTTAGCTTTGGCGAGACGACTGTGTGAGATTCACTGAGCAGTCTGACCTCAGCTAAGAATGACAAGAGAGAGAGAGAGAGAGACAGCTAGCAATTATGTAGAGCCTTATCACATCTCTCAGCGGGGTAATTTTGACTTGGGGTGATAGCGAAAGAATCATAGAAATTTACAGCACAGAAGGAGGCCATTTGGCCCATCATGTCCGTGCCGGCCGAAAAAGAGCTCTCCAGCCTAAACCCACTTTCCAGCTCTTGGTCCGTAGCCCTGTAGGTTGCAGCATGTCACGTGCATATCCGAGTACTTTTACATGCGATGAGGGTTTCTGCCTCTACCATCCTTTCAGGTAGTGAGTTCCAGACCCCCACCATCACTTTACAGCCTTCCGGGCTCAACATTGAGTTCAACAATTTCAGATCATAACCCCTGCCCCCATTTTTTCGGACGGCAGCTGTTGATGATTCTAAGAGAGAGAGAGAGAGAGGTGTAAGATTACTATTGATTCTGTTTGTCCGTATGTTTAGGGAAATAACCTTATTACTGTTTCTAAACTTCAGCAGAAGCAACAATCACAGAAACTGGTCTCAAGCTTACCAAGCACTTTATTCGAGTGCTGAACAACAGTAAGGAACGGCACTAAGCCGTACTCACAACTGCGGAATGCGGTTCAGAACGTGGATTGACCAGCCTGTTGTCCTGGGGAGGGCCAGCAGTGTCTACCAAAGCCATTCTTCCTCGTCTTCATCTTGTTGCCTCTCCGGACGATAGCCCAGCTCGTTCTTTGTCTTAGTCTTATGGTTTCCGAGACCACGATAAAAGGGGTCTCTTGTCATTTTGCTGGCGCAGAGTCCAAAGTTGTCACCTTTTTCTGTCCTGCGCCTGTTTTGTCTTTAGCAGCAGTCAATAAAACGTCTGTGGTTTGCGGTTAACCGACAAAATGTATGTTCAACAAATGTATGTGTTTTCCATTTGCCAACGAGTCCAAGGTTCATCACATATTCCTGTGCCTCCCACAGGGAAAAAGCCGGTCTTGCTTAGAGACCAGACACGCTGTTGGGGGGGAGGGCCCCAGCAGCCCATGGGTGTGCAGGGTTTGGCTGTGACGTTTTGGCCAACATGCCTGCGCGGAGCAGTGACATCGTGGCGCCACGTCCTGACGCCATCAGTCAAACGCCTGGCGGCAGCGGCAACAGCACATTGACTGACCCCCCCATTAAGGCTGGCAACAACCATTGGCAAACGGGGGTCTTGCCCGCCATCGTCGTCACGCTTTCTGTCAGATCTATCTTCATGTGGTCACAGGCTCCGGGGTGACCCAAGCTACTGAGGCCCGCGGCCAAAGTGAAATACTAAAGCACCTCGCGATTTACTGCTGCCGACAATACTGCTAGGGATGGTCTCCGCCCTTTCATTTCAGTACAAAATGTTCTTTCCTGCTTTGTCGGAGCATGGTTTTAAATTGCAGAACACCTAAAAAAAAACCTCGTTGATGCCAAAGAAACCTTCAGTCGACCAGGACCATGATATGTCATCTATTATTTATGACTTCCTCAATAGAGAGAGTGTGTAACACACTTTAAGTCAATCATCACTAATACACTGTGAAATACAAATGGCTCCCTCACTGATGAAGGAACTTTTTTCTAAAAACACATTTAAAGCTCCTTTTATATTGGCTTTAGGGCTGTGCTATTGCCACATAGAAACATAGAAAAATAGAAAAATAGGAGCAGCAGTAGACCATTCGGCCCTTCCAGCCTGCTCCGCCATTCAATATGATCATGGCTGATCCTCTATCTCAACACCATATTCCCCCTCTCTCCCCCATACCCCTTGATGCCCTTTTGTGTCTAGATGATGCCTTTTATGTCTAGCCACTGCCACTAGCTTCTAACTCATGGGTTTCATGAAGCCAGTGGCAACACCACGATAAATTTGCCAGATTCACGAAGGCCATTGCCAGGGCTTCCCATCGGCTAGCCTTAATGAATCCGGCAAGTCTACTTTGCCACTCTTGTGGGCTGCATGAGATCCCTAAGTCTCTCTGCTCTTCTGCTTCTTTTATTAAAGTTTTACCATTTAGTGTACATTTCCTCTCCTTATTTTTTCCTCCCAAAAGTATGACCTCACATTTCTCTGCATTAAATTTATTAATCTCTAGGTCCTCCTGTAGTAGCTCCACAGTTAATCAGAGAATCATATGGCACAGAAGGAGGCCATTCGGCCCACTGTGCCTGTGCCAGCTCTTTGAAAAAGATATCCAATTAGTTTCACTCCCCCTGCTCTTTGCCTATAGCCCTGCAAATGCTTCCTTTTCAAGTATATATGCAATTAATTTTTGAAAGTTACTGTTAAATCTGTTTTCAGGCAGTGCCTTCCAGATCACTTGGAGTGTGCCCATCACAGATAGGATCTTTCCCATGGACTGTGCCCATCACAGATAGGATCTTACCCTTGGAGTGTGCCCATCACAGATAGCATCTTACCCTTGGAGTGTGCCCATCACAGATAGGATCTTTCCCATGGACTGTGCCCATCACAGATAGGATCTTACCCATGGAGTGTGCCCATCACAGATAGGATCTTACCCATGGAGTGTGACCATCACAGATAGGATCTTACCCATGGAGTGTGACCATCACAGATAGCATCTTTCCCATGGAGTGTGACCATCACAGATAGCATCTTTCCCATGGAGTGTGCCCATCACAGATAGGATCTTTCCCATGGAGTGTGACCATCACAGATAGGATCTTACCCATGGAGTGTGCCCATCACAGATAGGATCTTTCCCATGGAGTGTGACCATCACAGATAGCATCTTTCCCATGGAGTGTGACCATCACAGATAGGATCTTTCCCATGGAGTGTGCCCATCACAGATAGGATCTTTCCCATGGAGTGTGACCATCACAGATAGCATCTTTCCCATGGAGTGTGACCATCACAGATAGGATCTTACCCATGGAGTGTGCCCATCACAGATAGGATCTTTCCCATGGAGTGTGACCATCACAGATAGGATCTTACCCATGGAGTGTGACCATCACAGATAGGATCTTACCCATGGAGTGTGCCCATCACAGATAGGATCTTACCCTTGGAGTGTGCCCATCACAGATAGCATCTTACCCATGCAGTGTGCCCATCACAGATAGGATCTATGAGGAGAGATTGAGTAGACTAGGCCTATATTCCTTAGAGTTTAGAAGAATGAGAGGTGATCTAATTGAAACATATAAAATTCTTAAGGGGCTTGACAGGGTTAATGCTGGGAAAATGATTTCCCTGCCTGGGGAATCTAGAACATGGGGTCACAGTCACAGAATAAGGGGTAGGCCATTTAGGACTGAGATGAGGAGAAATCTCTACACTCAAAGGGTTGTGAATCTTTGGAATTCTCTACCCCAGAGAGCTGTGGATGCTCAGTCGTTGAGTAAATTCAAGACAGAGGTCGATAAATTTTTGGGAACGAAGGGAATTAAGGGATATGGGGATCGTGCGGTAATGTGGAGTTGAGGTAGAAGATCAGCCATGATCTTGTTGAATGGCGGAGCAGGCTCGAGAGGCCAAATGGCTGACTCCAGCTCCTATTTCTTATGTTCTTATGTTCTTACCCAAGGACTGTGACCATCACAGATAGGATCTAAACTATGGAGTGTGTCCACAGTTATGATCTTGGCCCGTGGAGTGTCTCCAGAATAGATAGGATCTTACCCTTGTAGAGCCTCCATCATGGATAGAAGCTCCCTGCCCTCAAGTTGTGTCTTGCCCACTCTGTGATGAAGGTACCTAGCTCGTGCTAGGCTTACCTAAGATCACATTAGTAGCACCCCCTCGGAGCTGGTTATCATCGTGTCCTATCAGCCTGAGCAAAGACCCCGGGGAGACAAAGAAAATGGGGGAGAGTGGAAATAAAATAGATGAGAAAAACAATTAGAAACCAGGGCTAGCAATTGTAGTTGTGCCTTGTACGATAATATTAGTATCGTGCTTCGGAGAAAATAAAAATCCAAAATTTTAACAATAATAACAACTTGTGTTTATATCGCGCCTTTAATGTAGTAAAACGTCCCAATGCGCTTCACAGGAGCGTAATCAAACAAAATTTGACACCGAGCCACATAAGGAGATATTAGGGCAGATGACCAAAAGCTTGGTCATAGAGGTAGGTTTTAAGGAGGAAAGAGAGGTAGAGAGGCGGCGAGGTTTAGGGAGGGAATTCCAGAGCTTCGGGCCAAGGCAGCTGAAGGCATGGCCACCAATGGTGGAGCGATTATAATCAGGGCTGCTCAAGAGGCCAGAATTAGAGGAGCACAGAGGAGCACAGGGATGTGGGGCTGGAGGAGGTTACAGAGATAGGGAGGGGCGAGTCCACGGAGGGCTTTGAAAACAAGGATGGGAATTTTAAAATCGAGGTGTTGTTGTGCAATGAATGTCATGGGCGACTCAATGAGAATTGTTACGATGCAGACTGTATATGTGACAGGGAGTGGGGAAGAAGGGAATGAATCAAGGTGTGCATGTGGCACGAAATAGACGCCGCATGTTTCAGGCTGAGTGTGAAGTCATCAGCCAAGCAGTGCATGGTGGGGGGAAGGCGAGGGGAGAAGATTAATAACTTGGTGATGTTTGTTGTAAGCAAACACCTACCTTGGTTATGTTTTCAAAGCGACTGCAAGGACGAGTAATCAGAACTCCTTATTTGTTGTAACCGATTAGCAATTAGCAAGGACTCATGCTGCCTATTGGATTTCAGCAGCGATAATACCTTTCTACAGAAGCTTCCCCAACACTTACCTCAGATCCTATTGTCTGGTCATGGAATATCCATGAGGCTCGATGGCATTCAGAAGAATTTTCCCTCAATCCCAGGACAATAGCTGCACTAATTCACAGCATTACGAGCTTTTTGTTCTGAAATTCCTGGTAGAAGACTTTAGCTGCCCCAACGGCTTGTATTGTAAGTGGAGTGTTTCGATTGTCCAGAGGCCGCGTGATTTCAGAAACTATGTGATTCAGAACAAGCAATGGAAAGGCACGGAGTATTCCAAATAAACTGGATGAATTTATTGGTTGAACTCCCTCAAGCAGTGCTGGTGACTGTGCGGTAGCTTCAGAATAACGGGAAACGGGATTCTGAGACAAGATGGATGGGAATGTTTTCATTTGCCTACTGTTTTTTTTCTGATGGTGTTGATTGAGGGAAGAGCAACAGGTCAACTGTTCAGTCACCTCGTTTGCGGTTTGTGGGACCTTGCTGTGCGTAAATTGGTCCCAGCGTTTGCCTAAAAAAGCCGCAGTGACGGTACTTCACGAGTAGTTCGTGAAGTGCCTCGGGATGTCCTGAGGACGTGATAAGAATAACAACAACAATTTGCATTTACATAGCGCCTTTAACATAGTAAAACATCCCAAGGCGCTTCACAGGAGCGTAATCAAACAAAATTGGACAACTTGAATAGGCTTAATTTTTTTTTAATTTGTTCATGGGGTGTGGGCGTCGCTGGCAAGGCCGGCATTTATTGCCCGTCCCTAATTGCCCTTGAGAAGGTGGTGGTGAGCCGCCTTCTTGAACCGCTGCAGTCCGTGTGGTGATGGTACTCCCACAGTGCTGTTAGGGAGGGATTTCCAGGATTTTGACCCAGCGACGATGAAGGATCGGCGATATACTTCTAAGTCAGGATGGTGTGTGACTTGGAGGGGAACTTGGAGGTGGTGGTGCTCCCATGCACCTGTTGCCCTTGTCTTTCTAGGTGGAAGAGGTCGCCGGTTTGGGAGGTGCTTGATTGCAATATGATTGCAAATTGTTTCTTTCTTAACTGAATGTTGCTGAGAAGCAACTGCCCACTTTATAGTTAAAAATGTCAATGCACATTATCCATTGTTCAGCTCATAAGGAATAGCAGAACATGTTTAATCAATCAATAGATACTGTGCCCCCAGTCCTAAAGTAATGGTACGTTAGTATGGTATCAGTATCAGGAGTGATTATTTCCATGGTGTCCTGAGTCCCTCCGCGTGTGCGCCCCCGTTTAGTACTGCACATGCGCTCTCGATCCCGTCGCGCAGACGCACCCGATGTTGCGATGGCTGTGGCCTGCGTCCTCAACCAACATGCTTTCCTTGGCTCCCTGTGGAGAAGGTCAGGGGATCGGATGGAGGGCGGTGCGGTGCGGGGAGAGGAGCGGTCTTTTCCTCCAAGGAGTCCAATCAGAAATCTGGTGTTGCAAATAGACGCTACCATCAGTGTCAACTATGGCTCAGTGGTAGCACTTTCACTTCCGAATCAGAAGATTGTGGGTGTAAGCCCCAATCCAGAGACTTGAGCACAAAATCTAGGCTGGCACTCCCGTGCAGTACTGTGGGAGTGCTGCACTGACGGAAGTGCCGTCTTAGGGATGGGTGAGGTCATGGAGGGATTCAAACACAAGAATTTTTAATGTGAGGCATTGAGAGACCTGGATCCTGAAGCCAGGAGAGGATTGGAGTATTCCAGTGAGTGTGGAGGCATAGAATAATGGATACCTGGATTCTTTACTGAGCATTGATTCAATCAATGGCATCAAGTGATCAGAAGAGGCTTGGTTATATTATGTAAGTGATTCTGTGATCCGATGCTCCCAGTGGGAGTGGCACACATCTACAGCATTTCTTGGGGAAATGTTGGAATCACCCCTAATCTTTATACTGGTGTCAGCCATGGCTCAGTGAGTAGCACTCTCAGGTCTGAGTCAGGAGGTTGTGGGTTCATAGTCCCACTCCAGAGACTTGAGCACAAAAATCTAGGCTGACACTCCAGTGCGGTACTGAGGGAGTGCTGCCCCTGTGCTGAGAGTGACCGGAGTCAGGGGCAGTGGATGGAGAGTGACCGGAGTCAGGGGCAGTGGATGGAGGGTGACCGGAGTCAGGGGCAGTGGATGGAGAGTGACCGGAGTCAGGGGCAGTGACTGGGATCAGTGGACGGAGAGTGACCAGGATCAGTGGATGGAGAGTGACCAGGATCAGTGGATGGAGAGTGACCAGGATCAGTGGATGGAGAGTGACTGGGATCAGCGGACGGAGAGTGACCAGGATCAGTGACCAGAGAGTGACCAGGATCAGTGGATGGAGAGTGACCAGGATCAGTGGATGGAGAGTGACCAGGATCAATGACCGGAGAGTGACCAGGATCAGTGGATGGAGAGTGACCAGGATCAGCGGACGGAGAGTGACCAGGATCAGTGGATGGAGGGTGACCAGGATCAGTGGACGGAGAGTGACCAGGATCAGTGGACGGAGAGTGACCAGGATCAGTGGATGGAGAGTGACCAGGATCAGTGACCGGAGAGTGACCAGGATCAGTGGACGGAGAGTGACCAGGATCAGTGGATGGAGAGTGACCAGGATCAGTGACCGGAGAGTGACCAGGATCAGTGGACGGAGAGTGACCAGGATCAGTGGATGGAGAGTGACCAGGATCAGTGGACAGAGAGTGACCGGGATCAGTGGACGGAGAGTGACCAGGATCAGTGGATGGAGAGTGACCAGGATCAGTGACCAGAGAGTGACCAGGATCAGTGGATGGAGAGTGACCAGGATCAGTGACCAGAGAGTGACCAGGATCAGTGACCAGAGAGTGATCAGGATCAGTGGACGGAGAGTGACCAGGATCAGTGGACGGAGAGTGACCAGGATCAGTGGACGGAGAGTGACCAGGATCAGTGGACGGAGAGTGACCAGGATCAGTGACCAGAGAGTGACCAGGATCAGTGGACGGAGGGTGACCAGGATCAGTGACCAGAGAGTGACCAGGATCAGTGGATGGAGAGTGACCATGATCAGTGGATGGAGGGTGACCAGGATCAGTGGACGGAGAGTGACCAGGATCAGCGGACGGAGAGTGACCAGGATCAGTGACCAGAGAGTGACCAGGATCAGTGGATGGAGAGTGACCGGGATCAGTGACCAGAGAGTGACCAGGATCAGTGGATGGAGAGTGACCAGGATCAGAGGATGGAGAGTGACCAGGATCAGCGGACGGAGAGTGACCAGGATCAGTGACCAGAGAGTGACCAGGATCAGCGGACGGAGAGTGACCGAGATCAGCGGACGGAGAGTGACCAGGATCAGTGGACGGAGAGTGACCAGGATCAGTGGATGGAGAGTGACCAGGATCAGTAGATGGAGAGTGACCAGGATCAGTGGATGGAGAGTGACCAGGATCAGCGGACGGAGAGTGACCAGGATCAGTGGATGGAGAGTGACCAGGATCAGTGGATGGAGAGTGACCAGGATCAGTGGACGGAGAGTGACCAGGATCAGTGGATGGAGGGTGACCAGGATCAGCGGATGGAGGGTGACCAGGATCAGCGGACGGAGAGTGACCAGGATCAGTGGATGGAGAGTGACCAGGATCAGTGGATGGAGAGTGACCAGGATCAGTGGATGGAGAGTGACCAGGATCAGTGGATGGAGAGTGACCAGGATCAGTGGATGGAGGGTGACCAGGATCAGTGGACGGAGAGTGACCAGGATCAGTGACCAGAGAGTGACCAGGATCAGTGGACGGAGAGTGACCAGGATCAGTGGATGGAGGGTGACCAGGATCAGTGGATGGAGAGTGACCAGGATCAGTGGATGGAGAGTGACCAGGATCAGTGGACGGAGAGTGACCAGGATCAGCGGACGGAGATAGGGGGCAGACTCTCACCTTCGCTGCTTGTGGTGCTTTGCCTTGTGAGGAGGTGTTGCTCGCCTCATTTAGTGACGAGGAGGTGGACCGCACTGGAGTTCAAACTGCTGTTTGCTGTCATTTAGTGGCCAGAAGTTCCAATGGGTGATAGAAATTCTAATTACCCTCGTGCCACCAGAGTCTAAGGGGTGATTGTGGTTCCTCCAAGGGGTTAATGGATGAGAAGCAGGTTTTTTTTCCCCCCTCTATTTACGCTTTGCTAATCTCCAGTGACTGTGCAGGTGATTTCAAAATACGCCAGTCAAAAGGCAGAGATAGTTCACCTCTGGACCATCCCCGCCCTAAGGCACTCCTACATCTTTGTGTGTGTGTGTGTGTGTGTGTGTGTGGTTTATATCTCTCAATGACTCTGCCTCGGACCCAAGCCAGGTCCCTTCAGATTTGGCTGTCGTTGAGGATATTGGCTGGGATCTGCGACTAGAGAAGACGTTGCACCCGGCGCCTGCCCGTGTGTGTGTGTGTGTGTGTGTGTGTGTGTGTGTGGTTCTTTTATTTTTGTTAAGGATACGTTCTCAAAATAAGAAAAGTTGATTCCTTCCCTCCCCCCCCCCCCACACAAACTAAAGCTTCTCTCCTCAGCTCCTCTCCCCAGTCCCGTGTGCTAACTGGAAGTACAAGCTTGCTCTGAGGCGAGGGTAAATGGGCCGGCGATATTGATGGATCCTCCCGTACAGTTAAGTGAATATTGTTGTTACTTTTTAAAAAAAAATCTTTTATCTTTAAATCAACTGTGTTTTGACAATCTTGGAGGGCATATTGACATTTTGCAAGTCGTGGATCAGAGTCGAGTGCCTGCCTCTCTATAGAAACACCACCGCTAAGTGGATGGTTGCTGATTTGCCTCTGAAACGAGCTGAAAGTTGGCATACTCTCTTGTCAGTCAGTCTTTGAAAGATGTTCCTTAAGAGAAAGAATACTGTCTGTATGAAATCCTGCTTCTGTAAGGAGCTGCAGCATTTGTTTGGTGTGGGTTCTCTGTTTGCTGATCGCCGAGAGTGAGAGAAAGAGAATCTGTTCAGCCTGGAGTGCGGGCTTTGTTTTGCCCTGCACTGTTGCAGACGGTGCAGCGACCGAATCTGCCGCTGCCGGCTGTTTATATTTAATCATTCGTTATGTGGCGCGCGTGCAAGTGAAACAAAAAATGGCGTGACACGCTCGTGACGCCGGGCAGAATGGTGAGCTGCCCCAGGTGAGATCTGGCGGCGGTGGTCTCGAGCGAGGAGAGTGAGCGCTAGCTCCTGCTGCCGCCTGGCTTTAGACACTGCGATCTCAGTGACGACAAAATGTTCCCTTTAGGCCGCGCGGCTGCCCAGCGCCCTGGAGGTCCCGCGCAGCCGGCTCACCGGCTTTTAAATGGGGGAAAACCGCGCATGCGCGGAATTTGAAAGGGCTGCACAGCCAAAAATAAAATTAAAGGGAACATTGGTGACGACCCTGCGCAATGATGAGCAGAATGCGGAGAGGCCACTTCCCGTTTAGTTGACTAAACTGGACTAGGCTTGGCGAGACTAAATCAGCATCACCAAAACAGATGATCTGGTCATTATCACGTCGCTGTTTGTGGGAGCTTGCTGTGCGCAAATTGGCTGCCGCATTTCCCACATCACAACAGTGACTGCACTTCAAAAAAAAGTACTTCATCGGCTGTAAAGCACTTTGGGACGTCCTGAGCCGGCGCTATAGAAATGCAAGTCTTTCTTTCTTCTTTCTACACCTTCGTGGGTCCACGATCCCATCGGCTGCCTGATCTTCAGCTGGCTTGCAGCTGACGAGAGGTGAAGCCGCATACTCGCCTCTGGCTACCTTGTAAAAGCATCCAGTGGTCTGACTGTATCTGACCTGCTGAGCTTCAGGTCCAAGGAGGGGTTTATGCACGGCTCAGAATCTAAAAATGCTGAGGTGCTACATGAATGCAAGTTGTTGTTTTAACGGAATGGTGCAGTGAAATAACTGCCCACCTTATAGTGAAAAACGTCAGTGCAAATGGTCCATTGTTCAGCTCATAAGAAATAGCAGAACGCGATTAATCAATCAGTAGACATTAAATGTACCGTTGCCACTCTAGGTACCTTTTTTTAAGAAAAGCCGTTCTGTACCATTGCCCTGGTATACTGTATATGCTGGCTCAGTTGGTGGCACTCTCGCCTCTGAGTCAGAAGGTCGTGGGTTCAAAGTCCCACCTCAGAGACTGGAGCACAAAAATCTAGGCTGACACTCCAGTGCAGTGCTGAGGGAGTGCTGCACTGTCGGAGGTGCCGTCTTTTGGATGAGACTTTAAACCGAAGCCCCCGTCTGCCCTCTCGGGTGGACGTAAAAGATCCCACGGCTACTATTTTGAAGAAGAGCAGGGGAGTTCTCCCTGGTGTCCTGGGCCAATATTTATCCCTCAATCAGCATCATCTCCCGCTCTGTATCCCACATGCTGCCTCAAGAACAGGGCAATGCCAAACCGCAGCCTGCGTGGCCTCATCAAGGACTACTGCTAATTGCCAATTGGAACTGAGCCAATCCATTGACAGGCACGTGCCGCTCCTGCTAGTGCTGGTGCCCTGCTGTATAAAGGAGGCGCAGTTGCACGCCTGGCAGCTTGGGGGCGACCAGAGAGCTACAATCTGAGGTGCCTATTGGTCCTCCAGCCTATTGACCCTCCAGCCTATTGGCTCTCCAGCCAGCCCAATAGCAGCGCTCTGTGAAAGAGCAAGAGGCAGAGTAACACTGGGAGGCGATTCCTCCCTTGACAGCACATGCTATGGTGAACGATACACCTGGGATTCTACACTTGGATGACAGTCTACACATTTTTATCTGGAGTTGACTTTGTGCTGTGCCCTGCTCACCTGGATCGTTTCCAGTGCGATTCCGTTCACAGTGTTTGTAGTCCCGACTAACTTCACTCCACTTCCTCAATTTTGCATGTTACATGCACCGTATCAAACCCTAATTTTAAAATCGAATCCTTGTTGGTCCTGAAAATAAAGTAGCTCCTCCCTCAACTCTTGTACTTTTTGTTATGATGTATATTTTAGTCTCCAGCAGCTGTCCCTACTCCGCAGACAGGAGCAGCCAATCAGTTCCCAGGCCTCTGTGACTGTAATTCTGGGATAGTCCACTAGGCGGTGCATAAGAGCTGATAAATTCCCCTCCTCCATCCCCCCCCCTTAAGGGATGGGAAAGTCTTGGCTGGGGGTGGGAGCGTACCACCTGAGAGAATGTGCGGGGAGGAGGTTTGTTCTGAATCACTGGAGCTGTTGAGAGGCGGAGGCTGAGAGTGAGGGCAGTGCGTCCACTTTCTTTCTGCTTCCCCCTTCTTTCAGGCCACCCTGCGCTATGAAGCTGAAAAGGGTGGGCAGGATTTCCTGTCTTAAACCCGTGCCAATAATCACATTCAAAGAGGCACAGGGAAGTGTGACCCCCTCCAATCAGCCGTGGCTCACCGAGTAGCACTCTCGCATCTGAGACAGGAGGTTGTGGGTTTATGGTCGCCACTCGAGAGACTTGAGCACAAAAAGCTAGGCTGACGCTCCCAGTGCGGTGCTGAGGGAGTGCCGCACTGTCGGAGGTGCCGTCTTTTGGATGAGACGTTAAACCGAGGCCCCGTCTGCTCTCTCAGGTGGATGTAAAAGATCCCACGGCCACTATTTCGAAGAAGAGCAGGGGAGTTCTCCCCGGTGTCCTGGCCAATATTTATCCCTCAATCAACATCAGTAAAAACAGATTATCTGGTCACTATCACATTGCTGTTTGTGGGAGCTTGCTGTGCGCAAATTGGCTGCCGCTTTTCCCACATTACAACAGTGACTAGACTTCAAAAAGTACTTCATTGGCTGTAAAGCGCTTTGAGACGTCCTGAGGTTGTGAAAGGCGCTATAGAAATGCAAGCTTTTCTTTTCTCTCTTTTTTCCATGCGCTGGTAATCACAAGAAAACGACAGGTGACCCATTTTGGTTCATCCATTGCAGTATCCAATTGTTTCTTAAATGAGTCCAGTGTTTGGCTCCAGCACTCTATCTGGGAGTCCACTCCATAGAATGATACAAGCACAGAAGGAGGCCATTCGGCCCATCGTGCCTTGCCGGCTCTTTGAAAGAGCGATCCAATCAGTTCCACTCCCCCTGCTCTTTCCCCGCAGCCCTGCAGATTTCTCCTTTTCAAGTATTTATCCAATTCCCTTTTGAAAGTTACTATTGAATCTGCTCCCACCGCCCTTTCAGGCAGCGCATTCCAGATCATAACAACTCGCTGCGTAAACAAATTTCTCCTCATCTCCCCCCTGGTTCTTTTGCCAATGATCTTAAATCTGTTGTCCTCTGGTTACCGACCATCCTGCCAGTGGAAACCGTTTTCCTTATTTGCTCCATCAAAACCCTTCATATGTTGTCCATGTGTTGAATAGTCTTTGTGTGAAGAATTTCCTGATATCAGTCCCAAACTTGCCTTTTTCACAGATCCTGGCAGCTATGTGGTACATTGCCTAAGTGGCCATTATTAACACGCTAACTTAAAGTGAGTTTGGTCGGCTATTTGACCGCGGGGAGCATCACATCTGAACCCAACCCGGCCCTTATCTGATGTCCACACGCACGCAGTTTCCACCAGTAAGGTTCATTTTCCCCCTGGGGCGCTGAGTCTAATTGTTTTCAAGTCCCTCCATGGCCTCGCCCCTCCTCGTCTCTGTAATCTCCTCCAGCACTATAATCCCCCCTGGACCTCTGCGCTCCGCCTATTCTAGCCTTTTGAACATCCCCGATTTTAAATGCTCCACCATTGGCGGTCGTGCCTTCCGCTGCCTGTGTCCTAAGATCTGGAATTCCCTCCGCCTCTCCACCTCCCTTTCCTCCTTTAAGATGCTCCTTAAAACCTACCTCGTCGACCAAGCTTTTGGTCACCTGCCCTAATATCTCCTTATATGGCTTGGTGTCAAATTTTTTTTTTTTTTGGTAACACTCCTGTGCAGCGCCTTGGGACGTTTTATTACGTTAAAGGCGCTATATAAATATAAGTTGCTGCTGTTGTTGTTGTTGTTTTACCATCCCTGTTGCTCCCGCTGTTGACACGGTTTTAACTTACTGCAGTCCCAGTGTAAAGCGGGTTTGACTCTGGCAGGTTTATTCTGGATCTGGCCAGGCTCTGGCTGTCGATGTTGGGAATATCCAAGATAACACACGTTTTTTTTTTGTGTGAGTGAACGCAAGGGTCATTACTTCAAAATTTACAACGAGGATTGCGACCAGCGCTGGACAGAACCCGTCTGTCGCACCCTGGCCCCGTGACACATCCCCTTTAAATCGAGCTGGTCATTCGCTGCTGCAGTTTGCCACAGAGAAATTTTGTTTTAAAAAAGGCGGCGAGGTGTTTTTTTGGAGAAAAAAAAACGCAAGGAAAAGGCAAAGTGCAAATACCCACCCTGGGATCGAGGCCAGCTAATTCGGGTTTTTAAAAAAAAATGGACTTCTTGTGTCCTTTAATCCTAGTCACAAGCCCAGCTGTGTGGTCCAACATTTCAGAGCGTCCCTGAGGTGATGTAGGGAGAGGGATTTCCCCCCTTTGCAACGTTTCTACTTCCTAACGTTAGTCTTGGTGGGGCTGATCCAGGTTTCTGTTTTCTGCTAAATATTTTGCAGAAGAACTATTCGGCGGAGTTTGAGGAACTGCCTGCTGCACAAACTCAGTTGTGACTCCCCTCCTCTAAATGCCCCTTCTGCAACAGGAACGTAGGAATTGTTGGACGAAACCCACCCCCACCCCAAGACTCATCTAGTTCACCTTCTACCATCCTGTTAGCTGCGCAATACAATGAGAATGGAGCTGTTGACTAGCCCTGGCAATCAATCTCTATCATCAATTAGTCTACAACAGAACCAGACAGGAGACGAGGAAAATCCCCAGGGTTGGAGAGCTTTGGGAGCCAGAGGTCCAAAGTCACCTCTCCCTCCCATTTACCACGTCACGTCTCAGGTTACTTATTTGCTGAAAGAAAGCTATTAATTTGCATGTGAATGAATCAATATTAACTGCTTCCACCCTCTCCCTCGGGAGCCTACTCCACAGATCGACCACTCGCTCACAATTGTTTCCACAGAGTAGTTTTGAAGTTAACCCCCCGTGCCCCCCCCCCCCCACCTTCAAGCGCAGGCCGTGTCCTCTGGTTCTCCAGTTCGGGACAAGCTGACACAGCTTGTTATGGTCGACATTATCTAGTCCCTTTAGAATCCTATAAACAGCAATGAAATCACCTCACAACCTTCCCTTTTCCATTGAGGACAATGGGTCTCTTGACTTCTACCTGTTCTTCCAATACCCACCCCCGTCTCAATTTCATTCAGTCCTGATCGTTCCACTTTCCAACTATGAGATACATTCGACACCCAAGGTGGGTCTCTGCTTCTCAGTCACCCACTGCAGTGGGAAAAAACCCTGAAGCAAAAGCCCGGACATTAACTCGTCTTTTCTCTTCACAGGTGCTGACTACCTGTTGTATAGTCCCAGTTTTCTCTCTCTATTTAACCTCTGTCTGCGACACTGCCATGTGGGCACCCAGTGTAAATCTGCAAAACGCCCTTCTTGTTGCACCGCATGTTTTACACTTTTCTCCGTGCCTCACCGCCATGTTACTGCGCGCGCGCTGGCCCCAATTTTAACTCCAGCTGGATTCCCCGCTCGGGCCGGAGTTAAAATTAACAGTCGGGTCTCAATGATGTCACAACATGCCGATGTAAAGAAGGACCCCCCTCCGTTGGCTCCGGGCGCCTGCCCTCGCTGCCTGCTCAGGAGAGCAGGTTAAAATGGCAGATGTTGCGATCATGGCGGCTTTCGGACAGGTAAGAGCCAGGGGCGATTTTAATTGCCCCACCCGCCAGGTTTCTGCTGAGCGAGTAGGGTTAAAATCGCGAAGACCCTTTAGCTGAGAAAAGTGTCTCATTGTTTTATCCACAGTTGATCCCGGGCACTATGCAGGCTCTTTCTATGTGTATAAAGTGTGCTGCAGTGTTAACAACAGCAACTTGCATTTATATTAAAAAAAAGACTTGCATTTCTATAGCGCCTTTCACGACCACCGGACGTCTCAAAGCGCTTTACAGCCAATGAAGTACTTTTGAAGTGGAGTCACTGTTGTAATGTAGGAAACGTGGCAGCCAATTTGCGCACAGCAAGCTCCCACAAACAGCAATGTGATAATGACCAGATTATCTGTTTTTGTTATGTTGGTTGAGGGATAAATATTGGCCCCAGGACACCGGGGATAACTCCCCTGCTCGTCTTCGAAATAGTGCCATGGGATCTTTTATGTCCACCTGAGAGAGCAGACGGGGCCTCGGTTTAATGGCTCATCCGAAAGACGGCACCTCCGACAGTGCAGCACTCCCTCAGCACCGCACTGGAGCGTCAGCCTAGCCTTTATGTGCTCAAGTCCCTGGAGTGGGACTTGAACCCACAACCATCTGACTCAGAGGCGCCTTTAAAGTAGTAAAATGCTCCAAGGTGCTTTCCAGGAGCGATTATCAGACAAACTTTGAGACTGAGCCAAAGAAGGAGGCATTAGGACAGGTGACCAAACACTTAGGCAAAGGATTCAGCTTAAAGGAGGAGAGAGGTACAGAGGTGGAGAGATTTAGGGAGCGAATTCCAGAGCTTAGGGCCAAGATGGCTGAAGGCACAGCCACCAATGGTGGGGCGAAGGAAGATTGGGGTGCACAAGGGGCCAGAATTGGAGGAACGCAGAGTTCTCGGAGGGTTGTAGGGCTGAAGGAGGTTACAGAGATAAGGAGGGGCGAGGCCAAGGAGGGATTTGAACACGAGGATGAGAATTTTACACTTGAGGCATAAGTGAACCGGGGTGCCACAGTAGGTCAGCGAGCACAGGGGCGATGGGTGAATGGGACTTGCTACGAGTTAGGATACAGACAGCAGAGGGTGGAAGGTGGGAGGTCGGCCAGGAGAGCGTCGGAATAGTCGAGTCTAGAGGTAACAAAGGCCCGGATGAGGGTTTCCGCAGCAGATGAGCTGAGGCGGGGCGGAGACGGGCGATGTTACAGAGGGTGGAAGTAGGCGGTCTTTGTGATGTAGAGGATTATGGGGTCGGAAGCTCAGTTCAGGGTCAAATGGGACGCAAACTGTCTGGTTCAGCCTGAGACAGTGGCCGGGGTGGGGGGGGGGAATCGGTAGCGAGGGAACGGAGTTTGTGGCGGCGGGGGGGGGAGCCGAAGACAATGGCTTCGGTCTTCCCAATGTTTAGTTGGAGGAAACTTCGTCTCATCCAGGACTGGATGTCGGACAAGCAGTCTGACAACACAAAGGCAGTGGTGGGATCGAGAGAGGTGCTGGAGAGCCGGGGACTATAAAGATTAATGCTTGCAGAGGGCAATTGGCACAAGAAAGAAATGACTGACTTGGACAAGAACCCTCTCATTATTGTACACGTTAACCTGAATCCTCCAATCATTTAACACAGGCCCTCTCATTGAGTCTGTTTGAAAGAGTGAGCGAAACTATGTGAGTGTGTGTATGTTAGAGAGAGATACAGCATACCCGTCTGAGCACGTGCTGATCACGGGAAACCATGCCAACCATACGAAAAGAACTCCTCCCCCATCCCGCCGTGTGGTGTTAGATAGGATCACCATCTTTTCCCAAGTCTGAAAGATTAGAATCAGGATGGGCCAGGGTGGAGGGGGGTGGGGTGGGGGGGGGCTGCAGAATTGTGGTTAAATTTTGCTGTGTTTATGTACTTGTTGAAATGTCTTGAAATCGTTAATACCCGATGATATCTCCAAATCATAAGCATTCAATTAACTAGAGTAAATGTACTTCAGTTTTTTTTTAAAAAGCACCTATTAGTGCCTGATTTATAGAATCATAGAATAGTACAGCACAGAAGGAGGCCATTGGGCCCATCACGTCTGCGCCGGCTCTTTCGAAGAGCAATCCAGTGAGTCCCACTCCCCGCTCTTTCCCCATATCCCTGCAATTTTTTCTCCTTCAAGTATTTATCCAATTCCCTTTCCAAGGCTACTATTGAATCTGTTTCCACCACCCTTTCAGGCAGTGCATTCCAGATCCTAACCACTCGCAGCGTAAAAAAGTTTTTCCTCATGTCGCCTTTGGTTCTTTTGCAGATCACCTTAAATCTGTGCCCTCTGGTTATCGACCCTTCAGCCATCGGAAACGGTTTCTCTTTATTTACTCGATCTAAACCCTTCATGATTTTAATTACCTCTATCAAATCTCCTCTTAGGCTTCTCTGCTCCAAGGAGAACAACCCCAGCTTCTCCAGTCTATCCACGTAACTGTAATCCCTCATCCCTGGAACCATTCTAGTAAATCTCTTCTGCACCCTCTCCAAAGCCTTCACGTCCTTGCTAAAGTGTGGTGCCCAGAATTGGACACAATACTCCAGCTGGGCCTGAACTAGTGTTTTATCTAGGTTTAGCATAACTTCCTGGCTTTTCTACTCTGTGCCTCTATTTATAAAGCCCACGATCCCATAGGCTTTATTAACTGCTTTGTTAACCTGTCCTGCCACCTTCAAAGATTTGTGCACAAATACCCCCAGGTCTCTCAGTTCTTGCACCCCCTTTAAAATTGTACCATTTACCTGTAGCTTGTATTGTCTCTCCTCATTCTCCTACCAAAATGTATCACCTCGCACTTCTCTGCGTTGAATTTCATCTGCCGCGTGTCCGCCCATTCCACCAGCCGGTCTATATGTTTTCTTGAAGTCTATTTATATGTTATGTTTTAGAGGTTTAAAGACAACTTACTCTAAAAACCACTGCCCCATCCAGGACAAAGAAAGAATGGCTTGTGTTTTTATAGCGGTCTCTCACATCTCCTCACAGTGCTGCGCGTACAATGAATTACTTTGAGGTGCCGTGACTGTTGTTACTGGAGGCAAACGTGGCAGCCATTTTGTGCCCAACTGGATGCCACAAGCAGCATTGAGCTGAATGGACAGTTCATTTGTTTTTCATGGTGGTAGTTGAGGGAGAACTGATGGCCAGGACAATCCTCCTGCTCCTTCTTTGAATAATGCTATGGGAACTTTAACATTCACCAGAACCAGTGGTACAGGCAGGCGGAGCCTCGGGTTAACGTCTCAGCCGACGGAAGGCATCAAATGAAGTACTTTTTTGAAGTGCAGTCACTGTTGTAATGTGGGAAACGCGGCAGCCAATTTGCGCACAGCAAGCTCCCACAAACCCCCCCCCCCTCTTAGGCAGTCCCTCGGAACCGAGGATGACTTGCTTCCACATTAAGAATGAGTTCTCAGGTGACTGATGAGTCCAATGCGGGACTTACAGTCTCTGTCGCAGGTGGGGCAGACGGTGGTTGAAGGGGTGGGTGGGTGGGGTGCTTGGGTTGACGTGCGCTCCTTGCGCTGCCTGCGCTTGGCTTCCGCTTGCTCCCGGCGAAGAGACTCGAGGTGTTCGGCGCCTTCCCGGATACTTCTCCTCCACTTTGTACGGTCTTGGGCCAGGGATTCCCAGGTGTCAGTGGGGATGTTGCACTTTTTCAAGGCGGCTTTGAGGGTGTCCTTGAAGCGTTTCCTCTGCCGACCTGGGGCTCTCTTGCCGTGTCGGAGCTCCGAGTAGAGCGCTTGTTCTGGGAGTCTCCCACAATCAGCAATGTGATAATGACCAGATAATCTGTTTTTTTTGTTATATTGATTGAGGGATAAATATTGGTCAGGACACTGGGGAGAACTCCCCTGCTCTTCTTCGAAATAGTGCCGTGGGATATTTTACGTCCACCTGAGAGAGCAGACGGGGCCTCGGTTTAACGTCTCATCCGAAAGACGGCACCTCTGACAGTGCAGCACTCCCTCGGTACCGCACTGGGAGTGTCAGCCGAGCTTTTTGTGCTCAAGTCTCTGGAGTGGGACTTGAACCCACAAACTTCTGACTCAGAGGCGAGACACGCCCCTGATTTAGCAACGATAGTATTAGAGACCATGTACACCTGTTATAAATTTGGGTCTGCTGTAAAAACCTTCTGGGGCTCAGTGGCGTCACACACTCCTATAAGTGATCCGAGCATCTTACTTTGATGGGAGTTGATTCACACTGTCTTGTATCTACTTGCACAATAACATAACCCGGGGGGTGTAATAATAATACTTCCTCTTGACCTGGACTGGATGCTCTTGTGGCTTGCACGTGTACTTCTTCAATCCCTCCGAAGGTGAACTGAGCAGACATTTGATGAGATAACAACAACAAACTTGTATTTATATAGCGCCTTTAACATAGTAAAACGTCCCAAGGTGCTTAATGAGTCCTGATATAAATTGATAAGCTGCTTTATTTCTTAGTAAGATGAACATACAGAATGACAGTTATGATTAAACATCCTTAATTCAAACAGTACAACCTAGGTTTGCGTAATGATAGAAAGTAAAGAACACGCCATGCCTCCCCACATCAGTGGGTTCTCTTACTTAACTTAAACAAGATGACTTCTAACTTTTCCACTGGCATTTCCAACCTCTTAGTCTGGGCATAAGCCCTGCAGCTTTCTCTTTGAAAACCTAAAGGGGAAATATTGGGTTGATTTGCGCCTCTTGTTAGCGCCCCGGCGACGTTAGCACCCCAAAAGGGGCAACACCGAATTCTTCCCCCTAACTGCCTACACAGTATTCTGCTTCAAAAAGCCTATGTCACAGCCAGTGGCCCAGTCTCTATCTTACATCCCTCTGTGATAGCAAAAAAAACAACGGATCCAAGACTTTCCAATACAGTGGGTGTGAGGTTACTGAGACAAGCTAATGAATTGCTTACTATCCATGAAGGAACAACAGCAAAGCTGGTTCATCAGCATCTTAGCTGCCCATTGCCCCCCAGCCTTTATTTAACTTGTCTGAATACACTATGCTTTTTGAAACCCAACGGGGGAAGAATTGAGTTGCGCCCCCTTTGGGGCGCTAACTTCGCCGGGGCACCACTTTACCCCAAAATATTAGCGCCCCCGTGGCCGAAATTCATCGGTAGCGCCCCAAGAGGGAAGCGGGGTGCTACTGGAAGCACCACATCTCCCTCTTGGGGCGCTGCGAGGGAATATCGCGGCACGTCGCGCCGCGGTACTGCAGGCCTTCCTCCCCTTATTAAAGGGGAGGGGCCTAGCGCAGCACGACCCGGGGCCCAGCTGGGCCACCAGGGATCAGAGTGCTGGCAAAAGAGCCCGGCACTCAAGAGAAGTGCCGGGCTCACGGAGTGCAGCTGGCACTCCGCGTGGGGGGCTTCAGAGGAGGCCGGAGACGGCAGAGAGGGCAGATGCTGGCAGGCGGCCAGCAACCAAAAATGTCTGCCCGGCACCTTCCCTTTAATTGTGCCTGCCCCGGCTGCAGGTAGGCCCCCCTGACCCCGTCGGACATAGCGTCCGGCGGTGAGTCAGGGGGCGCTACCAAAGATCGCGGCCAGGGCGCGAGCAGGGCACTGCGCACGGCGATGATGTCATCGCCGACGGCGCAGCGCCGCGGGGTGCTAACGGTTACCGCTACCGCTAACCTCCCACTGAATTTCGCGGGAGGCGTTGGCGGGGCCGCGCCCGGGCGCTAGTTGCTTTGCGCCCCATTAACGCCCTCTTAGGGGGCTAACGGGAGGCACAAAGCAACCGAATTTTTAGGCCAACATCCTTTCTGTGGAAAAACGGCCAAAGATATCCTGAAATGTGGCAGCCTGTTCGAGGGATGAGTCGAGTGTATTCATGTGAGAGATGAGGAGCGTTGTGCGTGGAGCTGTTCAGTACATACAATTGTCTAAGAGGCATCAACTATTTTTCGCTAGTAATATATAACGCAACACAATTGCCAAGTTATTACACGCACCTCAACATAAGCGTGCCACTTATGGGGCTGGGCCTTGCGGGAAGTTAACGGCATGTTAACGACGCACTGCATTACCAATGTGCAAATCGATCAGCAAGTTCAGGGGATTAAGAGATACAGCCACGAGTTGCGAATCTCCAGAACTTGCTGGTCGATTTACACCAGCACAAAAAACCATTGATGTACTTTAACGAGTTTGATGTCCATCGGAATGAATGGGAGCATTTTGACTTTGGCCTGTATATTCCCACGGCGCGCTACTTTAGAGGACTAGGGCAGTCGATGTCCTCACTGGATTTCCTTAAAAGAGCAGTGCTTTGAAGGGGCGGTGTTATTGTTGAAAGACCGTATAGCCCTCGGGGAATTCAATGTTTGTCAAAAAAGCGAAGTATTCAGAGCTGAAAGATCCTCATTGTAGCCATTTGAACGGCTGGCGGTAACTGTTTATTATTGAACTACAAGTGTTCACATGTCTTCCAGAGTGTAGAAAAGCACAGCTGGGCAGTTTGGCTTTGGAGTGATGTTTTTAGAGATCTTGATGATGGTACACAAGCACTAAGAAAATAACTGCTACCTGTATACAGCAGTCACAAGTCAGTATACATCGCGTCGCTGCAGGCCTGGGATCCGACATTTATATAGAACGCTCAACTATACATTGGCAATACAAGTTGGAGCAAGTAGCGTTTAAGCTGAGCTCTGTCGGGGTACAGTGCCGTATTCACCGGGCTTTTGGTACCTTGCCCGAGCGACTATTCATACGTGAGCCTGTGTAATGCGTATTGGTAGGGTGTTTGATCATTGGCAGGGATCGCAGTTCGTTCTCAGTTGCACTGGGATGGGCAATGAATGATGGCCTTGCCAGCGACGCCCGCATCCCACCAACAAATAAAGAAAAACTCAGCAGCTGGAGTCACCGGCTAACGATCAGGACTGGAAACACTCGTTGACTTTGCCCCTCCCTATCCTGCAAACACAGAGGTCAATGGAGCAGAGGCCAAGCAGTGACCCTCGGAGCTTTTTCGACGAGTCTGCCTGTTCACTTGTCTTTGGTGAGAGTATGAAGGCGAATCTTACGCCCGTTCACAGCACAGAGCCTCGCCCATTGGGAGTGCCTATCTGGAGATCGCACGTGCCAGTGTGATTTTGTTTTAGAAGAAAACATAGAAAAATAGGAGCAGGAGTAGGCCATTCGGCCCTTCGAGCCTGCTCCGCCATTCAATATGATCATGGCTGATCCTCATCCATTCATTTTAACGGATGGAATATTGTGCTGGTCGCGCAAATTTCCGATATGTGCATCCAGTAGGTGAGGCTCCATGCGGGAGCGTGCATTCATAAAATTGACCTTATAGCAGATAAAATACTTTGCCTAATTGGACATAGTATTGCATCATTAAACTTGTGTAGCCCAAAACAAATTTGGAGATAGAAAGGAAGAACTTGCATTTATATAGCACCTTTCATGACCTCAGGATGTCCTAAAGCACTTTACAGCCAATGAAGTACTTTTTGAAGTGTAGTCACTGTTGTAATGTAGGAAACGCGGCAGCCAATTTGGACACAGCAAGCTCCCACAAACAGCAATGTGATAGTGACCAGATAATCTTGTTTTAGGAGTTGGTTGAGGGATAAATATTAGTCAGAACTCCCCTGCTCTTCTTTGAAATAGTACCATAGGATCTTTAATGTCCACCTGACAGGGCAGACGGGGCCTCGGTTTAACGTCTCATCCGAAAGACTCCCTCAGCACTGCGCTGGAGTGTCAGCCTAGATTGCATGCTCAAGTCCCTGGAGTGGGACTTGAACCAACAACCTTCTAACTCAGAGATGAGGGTGCTACCCACTGAGTCAAGGCCGACACCTTGTGATATTCGGCTAATGGTGAGGTTTCTTATTGGCTTTTAAAAGTATTTTCTTCCACTTCCCCTTTCCTGTGTCTCCCTGTGCCACGCAGCTCAGAGGGATAACGTCATATCTCGGTCAGTCCTGTTCTGAAACCGGTCACTAGGAGATGAATGATGGTGGTCCAGGGGATAAGAGGGGGTCTCCCTCTGATTACCTCTCAGATCATTTAGCTCCATGGAGCCATATTCTCCTCCAGGGAGAGCGCTTGTCCCAACAGATGGTACACAACACAAACTTTTAGCTTGCTCTCGGGTTTTCCTGTGTATGTATACTTTTAAATTCGAGCTATCTTTCTTTTGTGCTTGATGATGCGATTGGTAATGTGACAATGTAACTCCATCAGTGCACACTCCTCTCCCTAATAACCTATACCTTTCAGGAGGTCAGATATTGGTGTCTAAGGGATACTCTTTCATTTATTGCACTCATTCAATTAATCCACTGACCATAGCCTCCCCCCATTTTATATTATGGTTCTCTGTATCTATGTGGATGCCTGTGTTTTATAGGATTCTCATACCCAAGCCTGATCTTGAGGATTCTTGATTATAATCACTCTCTAGACACAAAAGACATCAAAGGGTATGGGGAGAGAGCGGGAATATGGTATTGAGGTAGAAGATCAGCCATGATCATATTGAATGGCGGAGCAGGCTTGAAGGACCGAATGGCCTACTCCTGCTCCTATTTTTTTTTCTAACCTTTGGTGGCTGTGCCTTCTGTTGCCTAGGCCCTAAGTACTGGAATTCCCTGCCTAAACCTCTCCACCTCGCTACCTCGCTTTCCTCCTTTAAGACGCTCTTTAAAACCTACCTCTTTGACCAAGCTTTTGGTCACCTGCCCTAATTTCTCCTTATGTGGCTCGGTGTCAATTTTTTTTTGTCTTAAAATACTCCTGTGCAGCGCCTTGGGACGTTTTACTACGTTAAAGGCGCTCTATAAATACAAGTAGTTGTTGTTGATGGTAGAGGGCCCACCTTTGCCCCGATTGAGAATGCCGAGCCGAGCACAGACCAGGAACCACACCTGCAGCCTCTTATCTTTATGCCGCATGCGCCACACCAGGCACAGTACTGACTCACTGAACTATTGGCGTGAAGAGTGGAGTCCCTGTTTAGTGCACTCGCCTGGGAACAGAGGAATAAGGAAAGTGGAACTGGGCGGGTTGCGTGGCCTTTGTTCCCTGACTCGAGAGAATGTCGTCAGGCATGTCAAGGCAACACTGCACAGAGGCAAGGCCTTCCAACTTGAGAGGGCCAAGTGGAAAGACAGCCATGGTCTGGTAGCTCCACTTGAAGTGCCACTTCCTGCCTACCAGTCACTTACGCTGCATTATTGCTAAAAGACACAGAGAAATAAAGAAAAGAAAGACTTACATTTCTATAGCACCTTTCATGACTTCAGGACGTCTCAAAGCGATTTACAGCCAATGAAGTACTTTTGAAATGTAGTCACTGTAATGTGGGAAACGCGGCAGCCAATTTGCGCACAGCAAGCTCCCACAAACAGCAATGTGATAATAACCAGATAATCTGTTTTTTTTAGTGATGTTGATTGAGGGATAAATATTCGCCACGACACTGGGGAGAACTCCCCCGCTGTTCTTCAGAATAGTGCCGTGGGATCTGGCTGGGCTATAACTGGAGGAGCATGGGAGGGTGGTGAATAAACTTGGCTGAAAATTATTCTTAAATAAAAAAAAGACTTATATAGCGCCTTTCACGACCACCGGACGTCGCACCCGAAGGATGGTACATCCGACAGTGCAGCACTCCCTCAGCATTGCACTGGAGTGTTAGCCTAGCTTTATGTGCTCAAGTCTCAGGAGTGGGACTTGAACCCACAACCTTCTGACTCAGAGGCGAGCTGACTCTTAATTTGAAGAGGAAAGACAGCTGGTCCATGTAACAATCAGCTTTCTTGCTCTCTTGCCACCATCTTGCCACCTCAATGGCATGCCTGCTGCATCTCTTAAACAAGATCCAAACTTAAAAACACACACAACATTTTTCTAAAAAAGCTATTCGATGTTTACAATAACCAGCATTCAGCCGAGTGTTAAAGGCTGTAATTCAATCACAAGGTTCTGCTGAAGTTGACGAAAGGTTTGGTCTTGGCTCTTGATATGGTTTATGATATGGGCGGAACAGCTTCAATGACTCACGGTCTGTAAATCCCTGCCAGCTACCTATTGCCCTCAGTATTGTAAATGAAAGCCACGGGCAACTTTGCTTTAATTTTTGATTCATAAAGGTGGGGTGTGAAGTAATTAGAAGAGAAGCAGCCAATGCTAGCTCAAGCCACTTGAAGCAGCTGATGCTCTAACTGGACATCACACAAAAGACAAGAGGATAGTCTGTCCTTGGATAAAATCATTGGTTGTTGCAGTGTTTTGCCACTAGATGCCACGAGCTCATTAGCACCACATAGCCTGGAGTTCCTGATCCTCATTCATTTACTCTCAGCTGTGGCTCTAAGTCATGAAAGTTGTGGGATCAAGTCCCTACTCCAGAGACTTGAGCACCTTAATCTAGGCTGACACTCCAGCACAGTACTGAGGAGTGCTGCACTGTCAGAGGTGCCACCTTATGGATGAGACATCTGCTCTCTCAGGTGGATGTTAAAGATCCCACGGCACTATTTCGAAGAAGAGCAGGGGGAGTTATCCCCGGTGTCCTGGGCCAATATTTATCCCTCAATCAGCATCACTAAAACAGATTATCTAGTCATTATCACATTGCTGTTTGTGGGAGCTTGCTGTGCGCAAATTGGCTGCCGCGTTTCCTACATTACAACAGTGACTACACTTCAAAAAGTACTTCATTGGCTGTAAAGCGCTTTGGGACGCCCGGTGGTCTTGAAAGGCGCTATAGAAATGCAAGTCTTTCTTTTTTTTTATTTAACCCTGGTGGCTAAAATAATGCCAATTGGAAACTCTAGACTTGTATATGCCTTAATGTTTACAAAATATACTAAACACATCTTTATGGCATACTGTTGTATTGCACACTTTTTCAACTGTGAGTCTGCATTCACATTTTGGACTTGTGAAATTTGGTTTGTGCGTCAATGTAAGGGTGATTCCAGGTGCTACTCTGCCAGTGGGAAAGCCAGACTCAACGGGAGAATGGGTCAGTGTTAGGATTTCAACATTTTGTCCCCAATTTTCTGACCAATGCTCCCTGCAACTATGACTCCTCACTGGGAGCCTGGGATCTCAGGATTACACTTATAGGCTCACGGATTCAGAATTCTGCAATACCAGTGGTACCAGCATTCAGTTTATTGAAGTGGGAATCTCGCCCTCGGTACTCTAGTTAAAGAGGGAATCTCACTGTGGGGATTCTAGTTAAAGAGAGAATCTCACTGTGGGGATTCTAGTTAAAGAGGGAATCTCACTGTGGGGATTCTAGTTAAAGTGGGAATCTCACTGTGGGGATTCTAGTTAAAGAGAGAATCTCACTGTGGGGATTCTAGTTAAAGAGGGAATCTCACTGTGGGGATTCTAGTTAAAGTGGGAATCTCACTGTGGGGATTCTAGTTAAAGAGGGAATCTCACTGTGGGGATTCTCGTTAAAGAGGGAATCTCACTGTGGGGATTCTAGTTAAAGAGGGAATCTCACTGTGGGGATTCTAGTTAAAGAGAGAATCTCACTGTGGGGATTCTCGTTAAAGAGGGAATCTCATTGTGGGGATTCTAGTTAAAGATGGAATCTCACTGTGGGGATTCTAGTTAAAGAGAGAATCTCACTGTGGGGATTCTAGTTAAAGAGGGAATCTCACCTTCAGAATTCTAATTAATCTCGACAGGATAGACCCAGAGAAGATGTTTCCACTTGTGGGGGAGACCAAAGCTAGGGACCATAAATATACGATAGTCACTAATAAATCGAATAGGGAATTCAGGAGAAACTTCTTTACCCAGAGAGAGGCAAGAATGTGGAACTCGCTACCACAGGGAGTGGTTGAGGCGAATAGCACAGATGTATTTAAGGGGAAGCTAGATAAGCACATGAGGGAGAAAGGAATAGAAGGTTAGATGAAGAAGGGTGGGAGGAGGCTCGTGTGCACCATAAACATCGCCATCTGGGCCGAACGGCCGGTTTCTGTGCTGCATATTCTATGTACTTACCATCCCTCTCTAATGTTAGTTTACCTAATTGGATGTAGCACCGTGCAGCATTGCTTGATCAAAAAGGCTACGTGAGTGACCTTACACAGGGCAGTCCTACCAGCAATGGCACCGAGAACTGGTGTACGATGCCTTTCAACATCGAGCTTAGTTCTTAAACCCAGCCACTGACATTGTGCACTGAGTAAATCAGAATCACGCCATTCAACACAATGACTGTATTGTAATATTTAGCAGAATTCCTTCAGAAATAATCTATAAAAGAAATTACTCTCAGCCACTTAAATGCACCCCTGGATTCTTGGCATATTCCTGAGTGCCAGCAAGTCTTTGCAGGGTCCCAATTTGTTCTGCAATGTATACAGTAGTAAATCTCAACAGCAGCGCACAGCAGTTTAATTACACGTGACCAGATTCCAAGTCGATTCAGAACCAGGCACGGGCTGAGTTTGACTCGAGGTAAAAAGCCAGAGGTTGTCCAGTGTTTGAGAAGACAAACTCCTGCTCAGTAAATAAAGTTTCTTTTTTTTTTTGATTATTAATTTGGTGCTTTGAGAATTGTTACATCTCTGTGATATTTATGGACAGCACTTGTACCGGCTGTCTGTATACAGGGCTGTTATACCTGCCGTGTATATATACAGAACTTTCATAAGAAGTAAGAGCAGGAGTCGGCCATACGGCCCCTCGAGCCTGCTCCGCCATTCAATAAGATCATGGCTGATCATCGTCACACTGTCGTATCTATACAGGGCCAATGTTCTCGTTAAGCTGCGTGTCCGCTCTCTAGCTCCCGGCCAGCCGGCTCACCGGCTTTTAAATAGGAAAAAACACACGTGCGGTATTTTGAATGGGCGGCGCACCCAAAAATAATGAAAGGGAACATTGTACAGGACAGCAGTATCTGCCGTGTAGATGCAGGATTGTTATATCTGCATAGTGTATATGTATTTGTAGTATCATTATCACATTGCTGTTTGTGGGAGCTTGCTGTGCGCAAATTGGCTGCCCCGTTTCCCACATTACAACAGTGACTACACTTCAAAAAGTACTTCATGGGCTGTAAAGCGCTTTGAGACGTCCGGTGGTCGTGAAAGGCGCTGTATAAATGCAAGTCTTTCTTTCTTTTGTATAGGAAAGATACAGACTGTTAGATCGGTGCTGGGACAGTTAATCTGTGCAGTGTATAAACACAGGCGCCTGTTGCACCTCCACAGGCAGTTCACCCCTTCTAAATTGGCGGATTTTTGGGCTGCTTGTCGTGGGAGGGGGGTGGCAGGGGGTGATTGGGATGGTGTGGAATCGGAGGAGCATTTCTGATCCTCTTGGCTCCACGGCAATATTAAGAATTTTTTTTTTTTAAACTGATCTTTTGGTGCCTGCTCCATATCACTCCGCCCAATTTGGCAGAGGGGGGTCCTCAAAAACAGGCATCAGACCCTTCATTTACATCTGTAAGGGGCCTAATTGCTGTTTTAGGCAGCTGTCTGAGAGCATCTTTCACCTGCTTGGAGTGAGAGCTGTGTAAACGTGGATCAATGCCGTGGCTTGTCCGACTGCACTGAAGATATGATCCTCCGAGTGAACTGGCTGCTGCTGCATATACAGGTGGAAGCAGCTCCCGAGTATTTTATTCTTCTTTAAAATGGAGAGCGGAGAAAGAAACTCGGCCCTCAGCCTCTCTCTCGTATCGTGTTCCGCTTGTTGCGTAGCAACCGGTTTGTTAATACAATATAACTTCAGAGATTGAATTCTGCAGTATGAGTGAGGCCGACAAAGGTTAGAAGGAGATCAGGGTGCAACTTTATCGCAGCTTAGCTCCGTGTTTGATCTGTAAGGTGAGGGTGACGGAGTGTCCTGGAATGGAATGTTTGCTCATTTGTTAATGAGAGGCCGCGTTACAGTCTATGTCGAGCTAAGAAAGCACCCTCGCCAACTAGGTAGGGGGATATTCCTTACATTCATTTTTTTTTGATGCGGAAATGCCGGCGTTGGACTGGGGTGGACAAAAATGAGAAGTCGCACAACACCAGGCTATAGTCCAACAGATTTATTTAAAATTACAAGCTTTCGGAGCTGTCGCCCCTTCCTCAGGTAAAGTTACAATGAGTGAATCTACAATATTTCACAGTATATAAACACAGAAACTGCAGAGATACAATCTTTCAGGGAAGGTGTCCTTACATCAAAGACACACCAAGAGCACAGCCAAGACAATGAGATGTGTCACAGGGGGTCCAACGTGTCATTTTTTTTTGGCAGAGTCACCACACAGTACAGGCGGTGGGTAACATTCTCGCAATTATCCCATCGTTCCCCACTCTTTTTGGTATTGCTTTTTGCTGCTTTGAGAATATTAAATAAAATCTGAAATGGGAGACACTTGAATTTATTCCGCTTCTCTGGCACAGGCTTTTCTGCACAGACTAACTTACTCCTTTCAACTGCGGCAACTGTTGTGGTGGCAACGCGGCGGCCATCTTGTGCACAAGACTGCACAAACAGCAACGAGATAAATGACCAGTTAATGAGTTTTCTTTTGGCGACGTTGGTTGAGCGAGGAAGGTTGGCAGGACCCGATGAGAACTATTTCCTTGTTTTAGCCTACTGCCGTGGGACCTGTAACGGGCGGGCGGGGCCTCGGTTTAATGTGTTATCTGAGGCATAGCTCTTCTGACAACGCAGCAGTTCTGTATATGTACGGCCTTCAAGAATATGCTTTCCTAACATGGAGTTCCCAAACTGAACACAATTTTCCAAAAGATGCTTGACCGGCATTTTCTGCAACGACTGTAGTATCTCCTTACATGGAATGTACAGCACTGAAACAGGCCATTTGGCCCAACAGGTCTATGCTGGTGTTTATGCTCCACACGAGCCTCCTCTCACCCCTCTTCATCTAAACCTATCAGCATAAGCTTCTTTACCTTTCTCCCTCATCTGCTTATCCAGCTTCCCCTTAGATGCATCTATACTATTCGCCTCAACCACTCCCTGTGGTAGCGAGTTCCACATTCTAACCACTCTCTGGGTAAAGAAGTTCCTCCCGAATTCTCTATTAGATTTATTAGTGTCTATCTTATAATTATGGCCCCTAGTTCTGGTCTCCCCACAAGTCGAAACGTCTTCTCTACGTCTACTCTGTCAAACCCTTTCATAATCTTCGGGTCTACTTATGATGAAGCTCAACATCCCATTAGTGTCTTTGATAGCCCTTTTTGCTCCTGAAAGCTAACTTTTAATGATTTATGCACCTGGGTCTTTCAATCTCTGTTCATTTACACTCCCTAGTGTTTCACCATTTAGGCTACATTCCCATCTGCCGTTCTCCCCTCCAAAGTGTTCTCCCGTACAATTTATTTTAAGCTGCACCTGCCATTGTTTTTGTCCACCAGCTTAATCCATGTCCTTTTTGCACTTTTCTGTTACCCTCTTGACAGATCACCATGTCTTCTAGCTTGGTATCACCTGCAAACTTGAACACGCTGTGCTGTATTCTCAAATCCAGGTCATCTATAAAATCTTGAGGGGCCAGCATAAAGACCACAGGGGATACCACTTGTCAGTGCCCACCAGAGAAGCATCTTTGAAACCGTACTTTCAGATTCACCGGGACAAGAGAGCACAAGTTCAGGCTATGAAGAGCACATTAAAGAAAGAAAGACTTATATTTACATAGCGCTTTTCACGACCACCGGACGTCCCAAAGCGCTTTACAGCCAATGAAGTACTTTTGAAGTGTAGTCACTGTTGTAATGTAGGAGACACGGCAGCCAATTCGCACACCAAGGCCCCACAATAAAGATAATGACCAGATAATCTGTTTTAGTGATGTTAGCTGAGGGATAAATATTGGCCTGCGTTCCCTCAGCACTGCACTGGAGTGTCAGCCTAGATTTTGTGCTCGAGTCCCAGGAGTGGGACTTGAATCCACGACCTTTAGTTCAGGGCGGACGTCAGAAAGTAGCCTCTTTGCACTGAAGGCGATGAGCATCTGGAATGGGTTTCCAGGAAGGACGGTTAAAACCAGGAAACTGGACTCATTTAAGAAACAGCTGGCTGCAGTCATGATGCTGTACGTTTGGTATTCTGAAAGAATGAGATCGAGTGTTTGTTCATCCAAAGCTCTCTCATGACGCACAAACCTGCGCCTGTCCGCTCCACAGCACAGGAGAGATTAAGCGGGTTGAATTTCCGCTGGGGTTCCTCTGATCTTCTGCCAAAGTGATGGCGGGCGATCGGGAGAAATCGCTCGGAAATCCAACCCCCTGGGATTCCAACATCAACACTGCATGACTGGAGATTTTTTTATTTTTTTTTGACATAAACATTCGGTTTGAAATCATTTTTAAAAGTGCATCGAAGGTGAGAATGTCGCACAGTGACCCAACCATCAGCTTCTGCTCCCTGATTGATGGATTACCGGCCAGTAGTTCAGTCGCACAGCAGCAACAGTTTCAACGGCAGCGAATGGGTCGGAGGGGCTGACATTCCCGCCAGCGTCGGCAACAAATTCTTCCCGCTCGGTTTCCCCCCCCCGCCCCCCACCAGGAACGGAACCAATCAGGGTCTCCAAGTGCAGCCGAACATAAAGGCTGCCAAAGTGGAGGCTGACTCAGCCTTGGAAACCTCTTCTCACTTCCACAGCTAGAGGCATGCCAGTAATCCGCAGGGCGCACGACAATATGATCCGTCCAAGCTAGGGGAGAAGTCACGAGAAAACGAAGGCAGCAGCAGCCTAGAGGTACCTTCATTAGAAGTCGGTGGTGGATGAAAGGGAGAAGAGATGTTGAAATATGCATTTTAAAATAGGTCCATCATTATTCTTTCTGAAAAAGAGAAGTTCACTTTAACTATGAAAATGGTCAGAATATCCAGGGCAGCGATTAGAAGTGTACTATTGCGCTTTAGAATGTGAGATATTTTGCTGACAATCTGCCAGCGGAATGTTTTTTTTTTGCTGTCAGCCGTGGCTCAGTGGGTAGCACTCTCTCGCCTCTGAGTCAGAAGGTTGTGGGTTCAAGTCCCACTCCAGAGACTTGAGCACATGATCTAGGCTGACACTCCCAGTGCAGTGCTGAGGGAGTGCCACAATGTCGGAGGTGCCGTCATTCGGATGAGACATTAAACCGAGGCCCCGTCTGCTCTCTCAGGAGGATGTAAAAGATCCCATGGCACTATTTCGAAGAAGAGCAGGGGAGTTATCCCTGGGGTCCTGGGCCAATATTTATCCCTCAACCAACATCACTAAAACAGATTATCTGGTCATTATCACATTGCTGTTTGTGGGACCTTGGTGTGCGCAAATTGGCTGCCGCTTTTCCTACATTACAACAGTGACTACGCTTCAAAAGTACTTCATTGGCCGTGAAGCTCTTTGGGACGGCCTGAGGTTGTGAAGGGTGCTGTAGAAATGCAAGTCTTTCTTTCTTTCTTAGGCTGGGAAGGAGAGGGTGGAGGGAATCGGTCAGGATCGCTATCCAGTAGTTGCTGCCGGAACGTGTGCCTGTCCAGCGAGGACAGGGTTGGGCTTGGCTGTGATACACAACTATGGCTGACTAATCTGCTGAATTTCATTATAGCGGCATTTGCATAAACAATAATCACTAAACTGGGGTATAGGAAGGCAGCCAGAATCAGTGAACCGTACCCGAGCACCAGTCAACATCAACATGAAAGAAACTCCACCTGGTCATGAAACTCCGCAACATTTCAAACCTATTAGAGAGATCGCTTTGAGTGACAGGTTGACGTGGAACCTATCAATCAAATGGTTGGCAAAATATAACCATAAACTTGCTAAATACCTGCAACATTACGCAATTTGGCCAAAGGTCCTTGGAATTTCATGCTGCATTGACTACAAGTTGAGTCATTCAATTAGATTCTGACCTGAGATTTCTTCATTTAAAGTGGCTTTGTTACCTTCATTAAAGAGAGTTTCGCTTTCAGGATCCTTTCTTCGAAGAGAATGGCTCACCATTATGACTCATTTTGTCGATGGGAGGAGAGGAGAATGGAATTTCTGTCTCTGAACCTTGACCTGCGTTGGGCTCTTCCAGTTCAAGTAAAAAGAAAGACTTGTATTTCTAGAGCGCCTTTCAGGTCCTCAGGACGTCCCAAAGCGCTTTACAGCCAATGAAGCACATTTGAAGTGTAGTCACTGTTGTAATGTAGGAAACGCGGCAGCCAATTTGTGCACAGCAAGCTCCCACAAACACCAATGTGATAATGACCAGATAATCTGTTTTTAGTGATGTTGATTGAGAGATAAATATTGGCCAGGACACCGGGGATAACTCCCCTGCTCTTCTTCGAAATAGTGCTGTGGAATCGTTTACGTCCACCCGAGAGAGCAGATGGGGCCTCGGTTTAATTTCTCATCCGAAAGACGGCACCTCCGACAGTGCAGCACTCCCTCAGTACTTCACTGGGAGTGTCAGCCTAGATTTGGTGCTCAAGTCCCTGGAATGGGACTATGAACCCACGAGCTTCTGACTCAGAGGTGAGGGTGCTACCCACTGAGCCACTGGCTGAGTCTGAGATGATTAGGTTGGGAGTAAAGCGTCCTCTGCACTCGGGTAAATACTCCATCCGCTATTGTATGACATTTCACACACAAAGTAGTCTTGCAGCTTGTGAGAAGTTTTAGTCATATCTAACGAGACCGTTCAGAATGATTTCCTTCAGGACCCTACGGTTATCAAAGAAAGATTTGTTAACCCATCAGTCTTGAGTCTCAGATACAGTAAATGCAATGATGCGACCCATTCCTCTGTGACACTCCCTCCTTAACGTATCTGTGCCTCTTCAGTAGCTACAAGGAATGCAGGCTCCTCTCTCTCAGACTGTGCATTGGGATCAGGGCTTGGTATTTGTTAACACAAAGAAACAAACAGTAGGTCGCATTGCATGGCCTACCGCACGGTGACTACGTTATGTATGACATGTGCAGCAGTGCGGAAACCTAGTTAAGCTTAAATGGGGACTATAGTCACTGAATCATTACAGGAATACTCATTTTTATGAAAGGGAGATATCTGTATGCTCAGTTTTTCCTTATTCCATTGTGTTTTATGCTTTACAACTGGTTGTGGAAGGGATCAGAACTTGTGTTTTGAGTTCCACTTGTGATCATGTAATGAAATCCCATTCTGGTGACATCAGTCAGGAAACTGGGAGCTCCGGCCAGCATTCCCTATTCATGAAGCTGCTGGACTTGGAACTTCATGATGTCACCACACGAAGGAATTTCACACACAGCCCATAAATTCCCAAGCAGGTTCAAATGAACAAGCAACAAACCAGCGGGCATTGGTAAGAGAACAGAACCCTCGTAACATTGAGGATCAGATGATAATTCAGACAAATGTAGTGTCAGCCGTGGCTCAGTGGGTAGCACCCTCGTCTCTGAGTCGGAAGGTTGTGGGTTCAAGTCCCACTCCAGAAACATGAGCACAAAATCTAGGCTGACACTCAGTACTGAGGGTGCGCTGCACCGTTGGAGGTGCCGTCTTTCAGATGAGACGTTAAACCGAAGCCCTGTCTGCCCTCTCGGGTGAATGTAAAAGATCCCATGGCACTATTTCGAAGAAGAGCAGGGGAGTTCTCCCCGATGTCCTGGGCCAATATTTATCCCTCAACCAACATTAACAAAAACAGATGATCTGGTCATTATCACATTGCTGCTTGTGGGAGCTTGCTGTGCACAAATTGGCTGCCGCGTTTCCTACATTACTTCAAAAGTACTTCATTGACTGTAAAGTGCTTTGGGACATCCTGAGGTTGTGAAAGGTTTTATATAAAGCAAGTCTTTCTTTCTTTCAAATATATTTCCTGTTTAATACATGGAAGCTTACTTAGAAAATACAGGCATGCACATCAGACCCCTGTTGGATACAGAACTTACCCAGTTGGCCTGGATGTCTTTTCCTTTTCTACCGTGGTTGGAAACCAGGATAAATGCAAATAAATCCAACCCATTTTAAAAGACATAGAAAAGATATAAAGCCAGGCGGACATACTGTGGGCAACGTGGCATGTAGCAGCATCATAATATCATAGAAGCACCAGTCTCAACTATGCTAATTAAGGTTAAAGTATTAAAATTGATTTGCTCTCCTCCCCATCCATTGCTCAATGCTCCCCTTCCCATCCATTGCTCAACACTCACCACCCCATCCATTGCTCAACGCTCCCCTTCCCATCCATTGCTCAACGCTCCCCTTCCCATCCATTGGTCAACACTCACCATCCCATCCATTGCTCAACGCTCCCCTTCCCATCCATTGCTCAACACTCACCATCCCATCCATTGCTCAACGCTCACCTCCCCATCCATTGCTCAACGCTCCCCTTCCCATCTATTGCTCAACACTCACCACCCCATCCATTGCTCAACACTCACCATCCCATCCATTGCTCAACACTCACCACCCCATCCATTGCTCAACGCTCCCCTTCCCATCCATTGCTCAACGCTCCCCTTCCCATCCATTGGTCAACACTCACCATCCCATCCATTGCTCAACGCTCCCCTTCCCATCCATTGCTCAACACTCACCATCCCATCCATTGCTCAACGCTCACCTCCCCATCCATTGCTCAACGCTCCCCTTCCCATCTATTGCTCAACACTCACCACCCCATCCATTGCTCAACACTCACCATCCCATCCATTGCTCAACACTCACCACCCCATCCATTGCTCAACACTCCCCTTCCCATCCATTGCTCAACACTCACCATCCCATCCATTGCTCAACGCTCCCCTTCCCATCCATTGCTCAACACTCACCACCCCAGCCATTGCTCAACACTCACCACCCCATCCATTGCTCAACGCTCCCCTTCCCATCCATTGCTCAACACTTACCACCCCATCCATTGCTCAATGCTCACCTCCCCATCCATTGCTCAACGCTCACCTCCCCATCCATTGCTCAATGCTCACCTTCCCATCCATTGCTCAACACTCACCACCCCATCCATTGCTCAACGCTCCCCTTCCCATCCATTGCTCAACACTCACCACCCCATCCATTGCTCAACACTCACCACCCCATCCATTGCTCAACGCTCACCTCCCCATCCATTGCTCAATGCTCGTCTTCCCATCCATTGCTCAATGCTCGCCTTCCCATCCATTGCTCAATGCTCGCCTTCCCATCCATTGTTCATCTTCCCATCCATTGCTCAACGCTCACCTTCCCATCCATTGCTCAACATTCACCTCCCCATCCATTGCTGAATGCTCACCTCCCCATCCATTGCTCAACGCTCACCTTCCCATCCATTGCTCAACATTCACCTCCCCATCCATTGCTCAATGCTCACCTGCCAATCCATTGCTCAACGCTCCCCTTCCCATCCATTGCTCAACACTCACCTCCCCATCCATTGCTCAATGCTCACCTCCCCATCCATTGCTCAACGCTCACCTTCCCATCCATTGCTCATCTTCCCATCTATTGCTCAACGCTCACCTGGCCATCCATTGCTCAATGCTCACCTGCCCATCCATTGCTCAATGCTCCCCTTCCCATCCATTGCTCAATGCTCACCTGCCCATCCATTGCTCAACGCTCCGCTCCCCATCCATTGCTCAACGCTCCCCTCCCCATCCATTGCTCAACGCTCCCCTTCCCATCCATTGCTCAACGCTCCCCTCCCCATCCATTGCTCAACACTCACCTCCCCATCCATTGCTCAATGCTCCCCTCCACATCCATTGCTCAATGCTCACCTCCCCATCCATTGCTCAGTGCTCACCTCCCCATCTATTGCTCAACACTCCCCTCCCCATCCATTGCTCAACGCTCACCTCCCCATCCGTTGCTCAGTGCTCACCTTCCCATCTATTGCTCAATGCTCCCCTCCCCATCCATTGCTCAATGCTCACCTCCCCATCCGTTGCTCAATGCTCCCCTTCCCATCCATTGCTCAATGCTCAGCTGCCCAGCCATTGCTCAATGCTCACCTCCCCATCTATTGCTCAATGCTCCCCTCCCCATCCATTGCTCAATGCTCACCTGCCCATCCATTGCTCAATGCTCACCTCCCCATCTATTGCTCAATGCTCACCTTCCCATCCATTGCTCAATGCTCACCTCCCCATCCATTGCTCAATGCTCACCTTCCCATCCATTGCTCAATGCTCAGCTGCCCATCCGTTGCTCAATGCTCACCTCCCCATCTATTGCTCAATGCTCACCTTCCCATCCATTGCTATATGCTCAGCTGCCCATCCGTTGCTCAATGCTCACCTTCCCATCCATTGCTCAACGCTCCCCTTCCCATCCATTGCTCAATGATTAATGTCCCACTCCAGAGATGTGAGAATGAAAATCTATGATGCGGAGATGCCGGTGTTGGACTGGGATGGACAAAAATGAGAAGTCGCACAACACCAGGTTATAGTCCAACAGTTTTATTTGAAATTATGAGCTTTCGAAGCGCTGCTCCTTCGTCAGGTAAAGTGAGGGAATACAAATGAAAATCTAGGCTGACACTCCAGTGCAGTGTTGAGGGACTGCTGCACTGTCGGAGGTGGCGTCTTTCCAAAAAGCCGAGGCCCTGCCTGCTCTCTCAGGTGGATGTAAAAGATCCCATGGCACTATTTCAAAGAATAACAGGGGAGTTCTCCCCGGTGTCCTGGCCAATATTTATTATAGAAACATAGAAGATAGGAGCAGGAGCAGGCCATTCAGCCCCTCGAGCCTGCTCCGCCATTCAATGAGATCATGGCTGATCATCCAAATTCAGTACCCTATCCCTGACTTCTCTCCATATCCCTTGATCCCTTTACCTTTAAGAAATATATCTAACTCCTTCTTGAATATATTTAATGAATTGGCCTCTACTGCCTTCTGTGGTAGAGAATTCCACAGGTTCACCACTCTCTGGGTGAAGAAATTCCTCCTCATCTCAGTCCTAAATGGCTTACCCCTTATCCTTAGACTGTGACCCCTGGTTCTGGACTCCCCGGCCATCAGGAACATCCTTCCTGCATCTAGTCTGTCTAGTCCTGTTAGAATTTTATAAGTTTCAATGAGATCCCCTCTCATTCTTCTAAACTCCAGCGAGTATAAGCCCAATCGACCCAATCTCTCCTCATACGTCATTCCTGCCATCCCAGGTATCAGCCTGGTGAATCTTCGCTGCACTCCCTCCATGGCAAGAACATTCTTCCTCAGATAAGGCGACCAAAACTGCACACAATACTCAAGATGTGGTCTCACCAAGGCCCTGTACAACTGTAGCAAGACATCCTTGTTCCTGTACTCGAACCCTTTTGCTACGAAGGCCAACATACCATTTGCCTTCTTAACCGCCTGCTGCACCTGCATGCTTACCTTCAGCGACTGGTGCACAAGGACACCCAGGTCTCGTTGCACTTCCCCTTCTCCCAATCTATTGCCATTCAGATAATAACCTGCCTTCCTGTTTTTGCCACCAAAGTGGATAACCTCACATTTATCCACATTATATTGCATCTGCCATGCTTCTGCCCAATCACCCAACCTGTCCAAATCATACTGGAGTTTCTCGGCATCCTCCTCACGGCACACACTCCCACCCAGCTTTGTGTCGTCTGCAAACTTGGAGATATTACATCCAATTCCCTCGTCTAGATCATTAATACATATTGTGAATAGCTGGGTTCCTAGGACCGATCCCTGCAGTACCCCACTAGTCACTGCCTGCCACTCGGAAAAAGACCCATTTTTCCTACTCTTTGCTTTCTGTCTGCCAACCAGTTCTCTATCCAAGTCAATACCTTGCCCCCAATCCCACGTGCCTTAACTTTACACGCTAATCTCTTATGCGGGACCTTATCGAAAGCCTTCTGAAAGTCCAAATACACCACATCCACTGGTTCTCCCTTATCTATTTTACCAGTTACATCCTCAAAAAATTCCAGTAGATTAGTCAAGCACGATTTACCTTTTGTAAATCCATGTTGACTTTGTCCGATCCTGTCACTGTTTTCCAAGTGCTCTGCTATTACATCTTTTATAATGGACTCTAGCATTTTCCCCACTACCGATGTCAGGCTTACCGGTCTATAATTCCCCGTTTTCTCTCTACCACCTTTTTTGAATAGTGGGGTAACATTAGCTACCCTCCAATCCATGGGTACTGTTCCAGAGTCTATAGAATTTTGGAAGATGACCAGCAATGCATCTACTATTTCTAGGGCCACTTCCTTAAGTACCCTAGGATGTAGATTATCAGGCCCTGGGGATTTATCGGCCTTCAATCCCGTCAATTTCCCTAACACTATTTCCCTACAAATACTGATTTCTTTCAGTTCCTCCCTCTCATTAGACCCTATGTTCCCCGACATCTCTGGGAGGTTATTTGTGTCCTCCTTTGTGAAGACAGAACCAAAGTATGTATTTAATTGGTCTGCCATTTCTTTGTTCCCCATTATAAATTCCCCTGATTCTGACTGCAAGGGACCTATGCTTGACTTCACCAATCTTTTTCTCTTCACATATCTATAAAAGCTTTTACAGTCAGTTTTTATGTTCCCTGCAAGCTTACTCTCATACTCTATTTTCCCCCTCTTAATTAATCCCTTTGTCCTTCTTTGCTGAATCCTATACTGCTCCCAATCCTCAGGTTTTCTGCTTTTTCTGGCCAATTTATATGTCCTCTCCTTGGATCTTATGCTATCCCTAATTTCCTTTGTTAGCCACGGTTGAGTCACCTTTTTTGTTTTATTTTTATGACAAACTGGGATGAACAAATTCTGTAGTTCATTCATGCGATCTTTGAATGTTTGCCATTGCCTATCCATCGTCAACCCTTTGAGTGACATTCCCCAATCAATCCTACCCAACTCACGCCTCATACCATTGTAGTTTCCTTTATTTAAATTCAGGACCCTAGTCTCTGAGTCAACTACTTCACTCTCCATCTTAATGAAGAATTCTATCATATTATGATCGCTCCGACCCAAGGGGCCTCGCACAACAAGATTGCTAATTAATCCTTTCTCATTACATAATACCCAGTCTAAGATGGCCTGATCTCTGGTTGGTTCCTCGACATATTGGTCCAGGAAACCATCCCGTAAACACTCCAGAATTCCTCCTCCACAGTATTGTTACTAATTTGGTTAGCCCAATCTATATGCAGATTAAAGTCGCCCATGATAACTGCCCATTATCCCTCAATCAACATCACTAAAACAGATATAACAACAGAAAACGCTGGAAAAACTCAGCAGGCCAGGCAGCATCCGTGGAGAGAGAAAGAGAGTTGACGTTTCAGGTCGATGACCTTTCATCAGAACTGGGAAGAGCTGGAAATCAAATAGATTTAAGGCCAGGGTAAAGCTGGGAAAAGGGGGAGGGGATAAAGGAACAAAGGAGGAGATGAAGAGACATTAAGAGACATTAAGAGATATGCAAGGCTAGAGGTGGTGTTAATGTGACAGATTAAGGCTGAATGAAGTGTGAAATCCACTGGCAGAATGAAGGACAGCTGCCAGCTTGCACCTCCTAGAAGCTGGCAGCTGTCCTTCATTCTGCCAGTGGATTTCACACTTCATTCAGCCTTAATCTGTCACATTAACACCACCTCTAGCCTTGCATATCTCTTAATGTCTCTTAATGTCTCTTCATCTCCTCCTTTGTTCCTTTATCCCCTCCCCCTTTTCCCAGCTTTACCCTGGCCTTAAATCTATTTGATTTCCAGCTCTTCCCAGTTCTGATGAAAGGTCATCGACCTGAAACGTCAACTCTCTTTCTCTCTCCACGGATGCTGCCTGGCCTGCTGAGTTTTTCCAGCGTTTTCTGTTGTTATTTCGGATTTCCAGCATCCGCAGTATTTTGCTATCATCTCACTAAAACAGATGATTTGCTCATTATCACATTGCTTTTCTGTCCACAAATTGGCAGCTCCGTTTCCCTACATTACAACAGTGACTATACTTCATTGGCTGTAAAGCGCTTTGGGACGTTGTGTGGTCGTGAAAGGCGCTATAGAAATGGAAGTCTTTTTTTTCTTTTACACAATCAATAAACATGGCATTTAATGGCATGCAGGACAGCCAATGACTCCAGGTCTCAATCAATTGCTGATCATCTCATTCATTTCTGAATCAACTGTGTAATTGGTAGCAGTCAATTAATTACAACAACTTCTTGCATTTGTATTGCATTTTTAACGTAGTAAAACATCCCAAGGCGCTTCACAGGAGTGCCTCTTTTTGGTTGCACAAATCAACTTTTTTTTTACCTTTTTAATTAAACAAATCGACTGTAAATTAATATAACTTTAAATAAAACTTATCAAATTAAATCAAAATTATATTGGCCGGGGAGACGATGCACTCCAGTCCCCGCGGCGCCCACCGGTCGCGGAAGGCCTCGAGCGTGCCGGCGGACACCGCCTGCTCCATCTCCAGGGCCACCCGGGCGCGAACGTGGCCGCGGAAGAGAGGCAGGCAATCGGGCTGAACGACCCCCTCGACCGCCCGCTGCCTGGACCTGTTAATGGCCACTTTGGCCAGGCCCAGGAGCAGTCCTACGAGGAGGCGCTTCACAGGAGTGAGGGCAAACAAAATCTGACACCGAGCCACATGAGATATTAGGACAGGTGACCAGAAGCTTGGTCACAGAGGTAGGTTTTAAGGGGCGTCTTAAAGGAGGAGAGAGAGGTGGAGAGGCGGAGAGATTTAGAGAGGTTTAGGCAGGGAATTCCAGATTACATTGACCAATTCCCCATTACTCAGTTCACCCCTTCGGATTAATGAACTGGTTCATTTTTTTTCTCACCATTAATTGACACCTTCTCACTTATCAGCCCTAAAGCAGGGAGCTCTGTGATGAGAGTGAGACGTGTACTGAAATATTTGTTGGATTTTTTTTTTGTGTGTGGCTTCTGCTAGTTTTGGCTTGATGTTGTGGAAAATAGAGGAATGTTTTTGCTGAGTTGCACTGGTGTTGCCAGTTTTAATGGAAGGCAGCTGAGAAGCTGAAGTGCGCGGAGGCCACAGTCAATCTCACTGGCTCGGGATCTATTTCACCTGCGTGTCAGTGTGGTTTGAGCAATTTGCTGGGAGGATCTTATTGCAGAAATCACTCGGTGTTCGAGGGACTGCTGTTTGTTTCTGTGGTTCCAGCAGTTAGTGGCAGTGTGTCGGGAAGAACTGGCCACAGGGCGGCCTGGTTTAAGTGAGCTTGTTCAAAACACTCCACCTGCTGATTTGGTTCATTATGGGAGAAAGGGGTGGTGGTCATAGGATTCACGCTGATTTTATTAATCAACAGATTTGGTCCATTTTTTTGTTGTTGTTTATTGCCAGCTCCCCCCTTCTCTGCTGAACTCCAAGCTGGGGTTCAGTTCCACAGCCAGTACCACTGCCTTCCAGTACCTCACCCTAGTGGTCACTCTTCATGTGCGTTCCCAAACAGTGAGGTGCTCCCGGGCGATTTAACTGTAGATCCCAATATTGTCCTGGTGCAACATCCGTGCAAGTGGGCTTTCCATCAAGTCATCACTGCACAGTAACCATTGCTAACTTTCTTTTAACCCTCTTTATCCCGCGGCCGCTGAGGCTTAGTTGCACCCATTGGTAATAAAAAGGAGAGATTGAGTAGATTGGGCGTATACTCTCTGGAGTTTAGAGGAATGAGCGGGTGATCTCATTGAAACATGTAAGATTCTGAGGGGGATTGACAGGGTAGATGCTGAGAGGTTGTTTCCCCTGGCTGGAGAGTCTAGAACTAGGGGGAATAGTCTCAGAATAATGGGTTGGCCATTTAAGACTGAGATGAGGAGGAATTTCTTCACTCAGAGGGTTGTGAGTCTTAGGAATTCTCTACCCCAAAGGACTGTGAATGCAGATTCGTTGAGTATATTCAAGGCTGAGATAGATAGATTTTTGGGCTCTAGGGGAATAAAGGAATATGGGTTTGGGCGGGAGAATGGAGTTCAATTCGAAGATTAGACATGATCTTATTGAATGGCGGAGCAGCTCGAGGGGCCGTATGGCCTACTCCTGCTCCTAATTCTTATGTTCTTAAAGTTGTGCTCAAACATCTAGAAATCAGGGCTTCAGCCCCTCGAGCCTGTTCCACCATTCGTGGCTGATCTGTATCTTAACTCCATCTACCCGCCTTGGTTCTGTAACCCTTAATTCCCTCGCCTAACAAAAATCTATCTATCTCAGTTTTGACATTTTCAATTGACCCCCAGCCTCAACAGCTTTCTGGGGGAGAGAGTTCCAGATTTCCACCACCCTTTGTGTGAAGGAGTGCTTCCCGACATCACCCCTGAAAGGCCTGGCTCTAATTTTAAGGTGATTCCCCCCCCACCAGAGGAAATCGTTTCTCTTTTTTTATTCGTTCCTGGGATGTGGGCGTCGCCGGCAAGGCCAGCATTTATTGCCCATCACTAATTGCCCTTGAGAAGGTGGTGGTGAGCCACCTTCTTGAACCGCTGCAGTCCGTGTGGTGAAGGTACTCCCACACTCCTATCTACCCTAATTGTATTAAGTACTATTAAAATTATTAGTTCTGTTAGCGAGCTACAGTGCCAAACACAATTAGCCAATATTTTATGCATATTACATGTAAAGAAACTGACTTTAAAAAAAAACCACAAAGTACCATCTGTAACAAGAATAAAGATTTCCCAGTAGACATCAATTTGAGGGACGCGCGGTTTATGCAGTCAAATCCCTGACCTCTGCTCCTTGTTCCCCTGGGTGCCTGATGGTCTTGGAGCAGAAATGCAAGCGCCAGCAGTACAAGTACATAAACCGCACAGGTACTGAATCCCACATCTTCCCGAAAGGCTTGCTGTGCAGCAAGAATATCATTCGGTGGTGGGGGGAGGGGGGGGGGGGAAGGTTTGTTGTAAACCTCCCGCTGATATGTTGTAAACCAAATAATTCTGTTGCAAACCTCAAGGCATGCTGCCTTAAAAACAAATCTTTGATCTTGCTTCCACATCTGTAGAGATTATTTGAAACATCTGGGAGCCAACAACACAATTATGGTGCGGCTGTTTGAGTGCGAATCGGCCTGTTTGAGGTCCAGCTGCGAATTCTTCTCATTTCTTAAACTGTTTTTTTTTGCGGGTGTCAATATTTAAGGAATTAAGTTACGTCTTCCACCAAGTAAGATTTTTTTTTCTTAAATCTCTCAAACCTGCTTCATTGAATTGTCAATGGAAGATTCTTCTAGCCAATAACCTGAACAGACTGGACGAGAGCATTCGATTCATGGTGCAGAGATAGAACTCGGTTAGCAAGTCTCATTAATCTCAGCCAGCGTGAAAGGACACAGCACGATTTTCTTTCTCTAATGCTGCGCTCCTGAAGATGCTGACACTTGGTGGGATACAATTCCTTTGGGCGGTGACGGTACCTCAGAGGTGGGATTTCTGTCACTCAGCCACACTCGGGGTAATTTGCCTGTCATACGGTAAAGGCAAGAAAAGAGTGTAAGGAGTGTAGTTTCCATACAAAGTACTTCCTCCAATATCTACCTCAAAAAAACGTATATAATCTTCTTCTTTCGTCTGGTAGTAGCAAAGCAAATCAAAGGTCAATATCTGAGTCCGATATCCAGGCCGAAGCGTGGATATCTTGTAGGCTGCCTGAGAATTTCCTCTGAGGGCAGTGTCCAATGATGTGCTCCAGGGTCTGATTAGGAGCTCCACAGTATATAATTAGAAATCATGATGATTAATATTTCCCGGAATCCTTTCCCAGAGATCTGCCATTTTGGATCCCGCTTCCAGGGTCACCGTGACGACATCACTGATGGAGAATGGCTGCCCCCATAATGGAGTGGCTCCATTCTATTCAGTGGTGGTGGGGGAGGGAATTTTGAACCAGCCTGGGAAATGAGTTAAATCCTGAGGGTAGCGTGTTACGCCGGCAGCGTGTTTCCTTCGGTATTCTGCCCCCGTGCTCGTCAAGCTACGCGCCTGCCCCTTCCACAGAGGCAGCTTGGGTGCTACTTGCAGCCTCCGTGCCTCTGGGGCTAGGGGTGGGGAAAAATCAGCACAGGTTTCCTCACCTGATTGCCACCCAGTGCCCCCCTGGTCTCGATCTCTCTCCAGTGATCCCTGCTGGCAGTGCGTGCGAGTGGACATCGGGTGAAGACAGGATTGGGCTCGGCTGCGATGGCCCCCACGCTCGAATAGCCTGCCAAGGCTTGCAGTCTAAAATCACACAGGGAACAAAAATGGCCACGCGGGTGTGGTGCCAGAGGGTGGCCGGCACCTGTGGGACTCAATCACAGCAGGAGTCAGCAGCTTTGGGGGCGGGGCGGGGTGGGAGCGGGGAGAGGAAATCGGGGGGCAAGAATAAAGAAGAAATTAAAGGAATAAATGAAAAATTATTCTACTTTGTTAGGGTTTAGGATTTTACAGTCCCCCCCCCACCATTGTAAGTGCTAATTCTTTACAGATTGAGCACGCAATCAAGGCTGATGTTTCAGTGCATTGCCGCACTGTCCGTCTTTTGGGTGAGATGTCAAATCCAGGCCCTATCTGCCTGTTCGGGTGGACACCAAAGATCCCACGGGTCTATTGGAAGAAATGGCAGGGGAGTTCTCTCAGTATCCTGGCCAACCAGTACCATCAAAATCTGGTCATTTACCTCATTTGTTCTTTGTGGGATCTTGCTTTGCACGCATTAGCTGCCGCATTTGCCGAGGTAGCAATGGCGACCACACCTCAAAAGTAATTCATTGGCGGCGGTGAAGCACTTTGGAATGTCTCCAGGATGTGAAAGATGCCACGGAAATGCAAGTTATTCACTCTGTTAGGGTCTGGCCTGCGTGAATAGAATAATCCAAACTCTCTGAGCAGCCCGAAGCTACCCTCTTGTATAAAACCGCGAGCTCCCTCGTACATGAGCAAACCGCGATGTGCTTATACCTCACTGGCCCTTCATAAGTGTGGAAAATCACTTATACACTTCACCCAGGTCCCCCCGGTCTCGTAATCATTTTGACAGATACTGTCTGAGAAAAAGAAGCGAAGGAGGTTCAGGCTCCGCGGGGTTAAATTAGAAAACAGATCGCTGGATAAAAGTGGGCTTCTCCCTCAGCACTGAAATATCAGCCTTGATTGCGTGCTCAATCTGTAATGGGATTTGATCCTGCAGGCTTCTGACTCAGAGGCAAGAGTGCTACCAGCTGAACCAAGCCAATACATTTAATGAATTGGCACTTACAACGGTGGGGAGGCGACTGTGAAAATCCTGAACCCTAACACAAGGATAATATCAGAGAATAGATTCAGAAATTTACCGCACAGAAGGAGGCCATTCGGCCCATCTTGTCCGTGCCGGCCGACAAAGAGCTATCCAGCCTAATCCCACTTTCCAGCTCTTGGTCCGTTGCCCTGTAGGTTACGGCACTTCAAGTGCATATCCAAGTACTTTTTAAATGCGATGAGGGTTTCTGCCTCTACCACCCTTTCAGGCAGCGAGTTCCAGACTCCCACCACCCTCTGGGTGAAAGAAGTTCTCCTCAACTGCCTCCTAATACCAGTTACTTTAAATCCATGTATAATAATTTTTTAAAAATTGGTTCCTTTAATTTTTTTCTTTCTTCCTGTCCCCCAATTTCCTCACGTACATCAGCGCTGTCGTAAAGCGAAGTATTAAAAGTATTAAAAAGAAATTATACAGGAACCAAAGTAATGGGCAGTAGTCTCCGATGCACTGAGGAGAAGGTGTTGACCCCTCCAACTTGCTGTCAAGTTTGCAACCTCTAAGAGTACCTGGCTCTCCATTATGATGACAGCAAATGTCGGGGTCAGTGACTCGCTGTGCCACAATTTTCTGCTAGCGACAGAGAAACAAAAATCTCCCTCTCTGTAGGTCCCCCACCCCACCCCCCAGACTTCAGGGGGGGGGGGGGGTGCTAGTAATCTCTTGACACGACATACGGTGCGGCTGGTGTCTGCTGCTGAGCAGCCTGCATGCCTGACATGGGTCACTCGGCTGTGTAATTTATTCTGCAGTTTGTGTGGTGCTGCAGAGCTTCAGGGAGAGAGAGAGAGAGAGAGAATCAGTGTTGCTCGACTCACTATTGTGATTCACATCTGACATCCCCTTAAACTGTCCTGCGGAGAGCTGAATACAGAGGGGAGATTAAATATCTTGGCAGCGATGCTTTGGAAAGTTGAAAAGCTTTTCTGTTGAATTCTGCTCCTTATTCTTCCCCATGCCGCCTGCCTCCTTCCCTCTCTCTTCTCTCTCTCTCTTTCACTTCACCCCTCCCTTTCTCTGTTGCTGTCGTCTCTTGTGTGGACCCAAGCAGAGGCAGTCTTGCTTTTCCCCTTGTGCACTGAGGTGATTATAGACGAGCCAAGGATATAAAGAATGTGAGGAGAGAGTGCCAGCAAAGGCAGCCCTTGTCAAAGAGCCAACAGTTCAGTGCTGGTTCCAGGTAACACAGAGATGGGAAGGGGGTGGGGGCAGGGGAGGGGGGAGAAGTTAAATAAAGCACTCCTCTTGTACCTGTTCAACTGCTAGCAGTCACTACAAAGGGGGCTGGGATTTTTTTAAGTGCATTCCAGGAACTGTTGCTATGCAGAAAGTAGACTAGTCGACAAAGTAAAGCTCCCTGTGTGTGTGTGTTTTTTTTAGCACGCTGATAATCCGGTCGCAGTGGAAACGGAACAGGTTGGATTTTATTTGGCAACATTGAATATTTTTTTTAAAAAAAGAGTGGAGGGAGGAGGACTTGTTGCAACTTTTCTTCCCACCGTGCGAATTGCTCCTCGCAGTTGTACCTGTCCCCACTTTAGAGTGGCTGCTGGAATCTCACGGGAAGCTCTAATGACTGTAAACTCTGCCGCTTTTCAGGAGTGACTGTGGGAGCGGGGTCGGCTCTGCCTGGTAGCGTGTCTGAGGCTCTCTCGCCTGCTGTGCAAAGGAACCATGGCCCTTCTGTGGAACTGCCTCTTGCTGCTGATGCTCATGGTGCCAGCCCTGCGAGCCCAGGGCAGAACGGTCAACAGCAATCCGAGGCTGAAGATGTCCTACAACGGTGAGTCACTTTTCCAACGCCCCTTGAGAGATTCATTAGCAGCGCATTGGGGGGAAAATCTATTAAGTTAGGGGGGCCTGGGTGAGACACCTCGATTATTTATTACAGCAAGTGCGATATAGCCTTAGTCCCATTAACCCTCTCAGCCTGCCTAGAGCACGAGTATGCCGTTGATTTTTGACAGAAACGCTAGGGGCAAATAGAAGATCCCCACAGACTTTATATCTTCAATTAGACACAGACTGACTTGCATTTCTATAGCGCCTTTCAAGACGTCCCAAAGCGCTTTACAGCCAATGAAGTACTTTTTGAACTGCAGTCACTGTTGTGATGTAGGAAATGTCACAGCCAATTTGCGCACAGCAAGCTCCCACAAACAGCAACGTGATAATGACCAGATAATCTGTTTTTCAGTGATGTTAATTGAGGGATAAATATTGGCCCAGGACACCGGGGGAGAGCTCGCCTGCTCTTTCGAAATAGTGCCGACGGGATCGTTTAACGTTCTCCTGAGAGAGTAGACGGGGCCTGGGTTTAACTTCTCATCCGAAAGACGGAATATAGGGGGAAGAAGTTCAACTCGCGCCAGTTTTCCCGGCATGAAGTGGGCGGCGCGTTCCGAACCCGGGCCCTAAGTGAGGCCCGGTTGGGCATCGTTCGCCAGCCGCGGGCACCAATCGAGCGTCTCGATGCCGCTCGCCCGGCGGAGCCTTAGGAATCCTGGTCGGCTCCTGCACTGAGCAAGCCCGCAGGTTGGTCCCGAGGGGGTGGGGAGACAAAATGTAGGGGGTGGGGGCAGCCCGCAGGTTGGTCCTGAGGGGGTGGGGAGACAAAATGTAGGGGGTGGGGGCAGCCCGCAGGTTGGTCCTGAGGGGGTGGGGAGACAAAATGTAGGGGGTGGGGGCAGCACTGGACCGGCTAGATGTCCCGCTGCCAATTTGCGCACAGCAAGCTCCCACAAGCAGAAATGTGATAATGAGCAGATAATCTGTTTTTAGTGATGTTGGTTGAGGGATAAATATTGGCCCAGGACACCGGGACGAACTCTCTTGCTTTTCTTCGAAATAGTGGCCTTGGGATCTTTTACGTCCACCTGAGAGAGCAGACAGAGCCTCAGTTTAACGTCTCATCCGAAAGACGGCACCTCCGACAGTGCTGCATTGGGAGTGTCAGCCTGGATTATGTGCTCAAGTCCCTGGAGTGGAGCTTGATCCCACGACCTTCTGCCTCGGAAGCGAGAGTGCTACCCACTGAGCCACTGGCTGACACTTTACATATGCAATTATAACTATGTAGTGATGTGGTAGAATTATCCTGCTCACCGTTAGTGCTATCAGAAGAGGACGAGTTTGGGCCTGAAGTGGTTCGATGGCTTTTCCAGTTGCGACAGTGAACTGAACGAGTTAAACTGGGATGGTGAGGGGCTCAGCACTGCCAATTCTTGCAACTAAATTCTCGTCAAGATTGTTGCTGGACCGACTCTCGTCCTCAATCAAACATGCCATTTGGTTGAAGGGTTTGGTGTTGCAGTCATTGTTTGCCTGCTGCACTGTTCCTCTGAGCGAAGGAATTCCTAGATTTGACGCATTGGATTTGTACGAAATCCAAAGTTAGAGTGCAGAGCTCTGTATCCGAAACAAACAAATAGGAGGGTGATTGGAAAAAAGCCAGATAGTAAAGGGCGTTCGGGATGATTCTCTAATGAAATTCCATGCACCTTCTCCGTGAGGGGAAAAGGGAGGGAGTCCAAATAAATTCCGTTGGAAAGCAGCAGGTCGGAATTTCCTGGGGGTGTTTCCACAATCTGGCTCTCCCGGAGGGGGTTGGGGGGGTGGGGGGTTGGTTTTTGCAGAGAGCACCTCCTGTGAAATTCCAGGTGTGCAGCCCATGATTGACCGGACACAAGCCGATGACAGATCGCTGCGCTGCGAGTTCTCGGCGCTCTCTCCCGGAGAGGGCTGCCCCCCCCCCACCTCCCCCACCGCTGGGAGCGCCGGATCACGGACACGCCCTTCTGCCCTCTTTTAATTGCGAGACTCCGGCATTAAGGCTGCAGCGGTCGGACGCAAGGGCCCCGTGTCAACAAAATCAGCTGCCGGCCCCGTCAGCAATCACAGGCCTTCCTCCGGCTCCGATCTGAATCCCGCCCTTTTGAGGTGTGCTGAATATTAAAGGTTGGGTGATTTCAGCCGTACGTTCAACAGGCTCCTGTTTTTGGCGTAAGAAACCCTTTCTACAACATACACTGCGTATGGACTATCCAACTTTGTGTGTGAGCTTATCCACACAAACCGGCAAATCCGTTTACAGCATGAAAGGCAGAATTGCATTTCTATAGCGCCTCTCACAACTTCAGGACGTCCCAAAGTGCTTTACAGCCAATGAAGTACTTTTTGAAGTGTAGTCACTGTTGTAATGTGGGAAACGCGGCAGCCAGTTTGCGCACAGCAAGCTCCCACAAACAGCAATGTGATAATGACCAGATAATCTGTTTGAGTGATGTTGATTGAGAGATAAATATTGGTCGGGACACCGAGGAGAACTCCCCCCGCTCTTCTTTGATATAGTGCCATGGGATCTTTTACGTCCATTTGAGAGAGCAGTCGGGGCCTCGGTTTAACGTCCCATCCGAAAGACCGCCCCTCCGACAGTGCAGCACCTCCTCAGCACCGCACTGGGAGTGTCAGCCTAGATTTTTGTGCTCAAGTCTCTGGAGTGGGACTTGAACCCACGACCTTCTGACTACCCCACTGAGCCAGGGCTGACCCAGCTGCCCCCGCAGCACCGATCTGAATTCCAGCCTTTCGAGCATGCTGATGCAGAGAGGTCTCTTTAATTAAAGGAGCCTGCACCCCATCATTCACCAGCACCCACCTGCGGTCCCCTCTCGGGCATCCATCGCCCAATAGACGCCCGGGCGTGAAGCGGGTGCTGCGTGATCACCATGGAAACCGCTCAATTTTCAATTTCCATCGCTGGAACGAAGATTGAGCGGTTTCTATAATGGGCGGCCAATATTCAGTGCCGAGTTTGAAAATCTGCCCTGCCCCCCTCACTCCCCCCCTCCCCCCCACCCTGCTCCGTCTGCAAGTGGGAGGCCCGCTAGTGCTACAGAAAATCCACTTCCAACTTCCTTTATCGAGCTTGCAGTAGGGTTTTGGGGAATTTGGTGCATGTTCCGAGCCTGGGAACTTTGTAACGGATATCTAGGCTCCAGTTACCAGACAGGTGTTGTCATAAACTATTACGACAAAGCACGAGGTGTGTATATGTACACACGATATCTGAATTTGGAGATTGTTCCGCTGCCTTAAAGGGGCACTGCCTTTACTGGGTTGGGGGGGGGCAACATTTGACAAATCTTTTCTCTTTGCCAAACTTTGCGATGCAATTCATGCCAAAAAGCGTAGCGGCACAACATTTCATTGTGTGTGTGTTCAGCATCATGTCAAAAAGAATATCTGGCTTTTATAAGCATTGATTAGCCTCTGTGTTTGATAGAGGTATGTCTTTAACAGATTGCTTTGGGATTTTATGTTTTATAATCCGCTTAAATTTATGGAGCGCTGTTGGGAGTTGTGAAGGGTCGTTAATGGGATCAAGAGGCAGTGATGTGTCACATGCTGGCAGGAGGTGGATGTAGGGGAAGTGGCATGCCTTTTATGGACTGCAACCAGTTTATATATGTTTTTGGCAGTTCTCCCAATGGCCCAGCTTAAGGCAGTGAGTGCGAGCGAGGTTTGCAGCACAGAAGCATGTCCATTCGACCCATCGTGTCTGTGCCAGCTCTTTACCGGCGCAATCTAAAACTACTCCCACCGCCCCGCTCTCTCCCTATAGCCTTACCATAGGAGAGCCAATGTAGACCAGATGGTTCCCCCCACCCCCCCGCCACCCCCCAGATCTGTTTCCTGGTCCGTGGTGGGTTCACTGCGCTCAGATGGGGTGGCACCAGAAGTGCAACAGTTGGTCGGAGCCCCACCTGGGTCGGGTGGGAGAATCAGTCAGGGTTTCTGCTCCCGATTGTAATCCGGTGATGACCCATGAGGCTTGCAATTGAACACTGGCCACTTGGGCGAGGTACTCGCGGGTGACCGACCAATGCCTGTGCAATCGTTCCCCAAAAACAAAGTCAACGCCTTCATTGGGAGAAGGAGACGGAAGAAAATTGACCAAAAAAACCCCCCCCAGTAACCTTGAAATAATTACGCGGCCTAGGAAGGCGGGGGTGAAATTTGGGCGGGGTAATGCCAGCGGTTCACCCCTTTTTCTTTGAATGCTGTACAATGTTCCCAGAAGTGAAGCTGGCATTTCTCCTGCCCACCTCCCCTTCCATGTAGACCTGACTGAAAGAGGCAGGAATGGTGGGATAACATCACCCGCCAGTTCCAGCTCCCTTGCCCCATAGCAATGCATGAAGCAGATGTACGAGCCTTGCCAGGGCCTGATCCTGGCGGGGGGGGGGGCGGGTGGCGAAATTGACGTCGACCAGTTTCCCCTGTGGCAATTGATCGCGGAACCTTCGATTGCAGTTGGGAAAGTGGAAGATATGACTTTAGTTTTTTTTTAGGGGGATCTTTGGCTGGCAGAGCAAAGTTGCAGGGAATTTCTCCTCCTTCTCCCCCCCCCCCCCACTCCCTCCCTCCCTCGCCCCCCCCTGCAATGAGGTGGGCACCCCTAGCGCCGAAAATTGAGTGGGCGCCTGACCTCACTCCCGCTCACCCCAGGATTTGTGATGGGATCAAAGCGCATTCGTGGGTGGGCAGAAGTTAAGCCCTTCCCCAGGGAACTGCCACAGGAATTTCTGGGCTAGCACGTTTCTGGTGGTGACCTGGACGAGCACTGAGGCAAAGAATGGATGGAGGTGGCGGGCAGGGGTGGCGTTATGGTTATGATGTTCGAATATTCCATTCATCTTCTTTAAAGACCTGGTATTGCTACAGGGGTACATCTTTAGCTGCTTTCAATACTGGAGCTTCAGGAACTGGGGCTTCAAAACATAGTCTACACTTGCCTCCCGCTTCCATCCACCCCCCCCGCCCCGGCCCCCGCCCCCCCCCCCCCCCCGGGCAGGGGTCTGCGCTGTGATAAGACCGGATATCTGCTACGATACTGAACATGTGGGGCATTATCTGAACTGTATATATGGTTACAAAATGTAAGCGACAGATGTGTTGTGTTCAGTGTCGCAATGAGCTGATTGTGTTACTCCACCTTCCTTTATTTACAGACAGGAGGGTGTCTGTTAAACAGATCAGCAATGAAAATGCTGCTTTAGTATTACAAGTTAAGTAAAGTCTATTGGAAACTAAGGATACAAGGAATGTAGTAGGTTAATCTTTCAGGCTGCAGACGTGCCCATTTTTATATTCATGTTATATATATCTGCCCCATTTATTCTTCCACTCTGTCTCCATATTCCACATATCGCCACGTTTCGCCTCAACAGTAACAACTTGCATTTATATAGCGCCTTTAATGTGGTAAAACGCCCCAAGGCACTTCACAGGAACGTTATCAAACAAAAATTGACACCGAGTCACATAAGAAGATATTAGGACAGATGACCAAGAGCTCGGTCGAAGAGGTAGGTTTTAAGGAACGTCTTAAAGGAGAAGTGGAGAGGTTTAGGGAGGGAATTCCAGAGCTCCGGGCCTCGGCAGCTGAAGGCACGGCCGCCGATGGGGGAGCGATTAAAATCGGGGAGGCCAGAATTGGAGGAGCGCAGAGATCTCGGAGGGTTGTAGGGCTGGAGGAGGTTACACAGGTCACCTGGCTTTTTGATAGGGTGCGATGTGTGTATATATTGTGATGCACAAGGTCTCACAATTGTGTGGGACAGGCTGGATGGACCAGAGGGTCTTTGCCTGTCCCGTCATTGTTCGTATGTTAATGGCAGCAGGGAGAAAGAGCTAAGGGGAGGCCCCAAGCTCCCAGCTTCTCCTTGGTCACTTGCACAAAGAGGTATTTTGGTGGTTGAATGCCATCCATATTCAGCAGCTTAAGGGAGGAGCGGAATGTTTCGCTGCATGAATGGCAACCTATAAATGGAAGTTGTTGTTCCTGTTGAATAGCCCCAGGATTTAAGTCATTACTCCAACTAAATTAACCAGTTTCCCCTCCGTTCTCATTGAGTTACTGTGCCTGCTTCTTGCTGATTGAAGGAAATAAAGACTTGCATTTCTATAGCACCTTTCACCACCTCAAGACGTCCCAAAGTGCTTTACAGCCAATTAGGTACTTTTTTTGTAGTGTAGTCACTGTTGTAATGTAGATCCTCTGCCTTCACTATCCAGGGTATCTGGGATGGCAGATCTCTCTCTTGATAGGAGTTATGGGCGAAATGTCACAGCTGACTCATGGTGTTTGTGCTAAGACGCTTGATGACCTCAGTCCCATTGAAAGATTAAAGCCGATGTCCTGGGGGAGGATTTTCTTTGAGGAGCTCAAACCCTCATTGACATCATTTACCCATAATCCGTGGCTGGTAACAAAGTATGTCTCAAAAACATGTTGACGTCAATTTGGGAATCTGGGACTTTGGCTTTGGGCGTGATTCCCATGGATGGATCGGAATTTTTTTAGGATATCTGATGAAATGAACATCGGTTTCAGAGGAAGCAGAACTAATTAAGAAAAGCCAAAGTTTGGATTGCAAATTTGGCTTTGGTCCATCCACAACCCAAGCTGGATCTCAGATGCTCACGGCAGCCCACTGAGCTGAGATTGTTTAGCACAGGCTGCTCATATTGAAGATTTGTATCGTGTCACATAATTATTATCATACATAAGAACATAAGCAATAGGAGCAGGAGTAGGTCATACGACCTTTCGAGCCTGCTCTGCCATTCAGTAAGATCATGGCTGATCATCGACCTCAACTCCACTTTCCTGCCCGATCTCCATATCCCTTGATTCCCCTAGAGTCCAAAAATCTATCGATCTCTGTCTTGAATATACTCAACGACTGAGCCTCCACAGCCCTCTGGGGTAGAGAATTCCAAAGATTCACCACCCTCCTGAGTGAAGAAATTTCTCCTCATCTCAGTCCTAAATGGCCGAGCCCTTATTCTGAGACTGTGACCCCTGGTTCTAGACTCTCCAGACAGGGGAAACAACCTCTCGGCATCTACCCTGTCAAGCCATCTAAGAATTTTATACCTTGCAATAAGATGAAATGTGTAAAATCGTATAAATTCATTTTAATAAACCATATTATTAACGGAAGCCTGGGTGAAGGGCTAAAGCCCATAGTACAGAACACCAGCAAAGTCCAAAAGAGTGGGATAGAAGAGGAGATAAATCAAGTAGTGGTTAGGTGATGCTAAACTTCAATTGTAAAAACCTATAGATTGTAGGAGGAGTGGAGACTGAGGGAGGCAAGGGGTACCATTCTTAAAAGTCCTAGGAAACAATTAGGAGATAGATTAGCAGACTATGTGGTGAGTACTGATCTCAATACAGTGAGGACATAGGGAGAAGGTAGAGCATGAGGGTGGCCTACTCACAGTTTAGGAGGACCAAGAGAGGAAAGTTTGGAGGAACAGTGACCATGGTCGAACAGTGACCGCGGACCTGCTATCTCCTTATGTGGCTCGGTGTCAAATTGTGTTTGATAACGCTCCTGTGAAGCGCCTTGGGACGTTTTACTACATTAAAGGCGCTCTATAAATGCAAGTTGGTAGTTCATCAATAAAATAGATAGATACCAGAAAGGTTGTGGGCGTCGCTGGCAAGGCCAGCATTTATTGCCCATCCCGAATTGCCCTTGAGAAGGTGGTGGTGAGCCGCCTTCTTGAAACCGCTGCAGTCCGTGTGGGTACAACTGAGTGGCTTGCTAGGCCATTTCAGAGGGCAGTTAAGAGTCAACCACATTGCTGTGGGTCTGGAGTCACATATAGGCCAGACCGGGTAAGGACAGTAGATTTCCTTCCCTAAAGGACATTAGTGAACCAGATGGGATTTTACAACAATCCGGTAGCTTTATTACTGATACTAGCTTTTTAATTCCAGAATTATTTAATTAACTGAATTTAAATTCCCCATGGGATTTGGACTCTTGTCTCCGGATCATTAGTCCAGGCCTCTGGATTACTAGTCCAGTAACATAACCGCTTTAACATAACCACTATACTACTGTACCCCGCAATCAATTTTGTGTTGGAGGTTTTAAACCTCACATCTACATTCTGTACTAATCAGTTTGCTAGACTATGTATAATACACTGATTGTGGAATCATTAACTGGTGAACTGATGGGACCGTTGGCTTCCTTCTGCAACTCCCTACTGTGTTTCACATCACACCCATACCAGAGTCGCCAATCCAACGCAGTTAGTTGGTATGTGACACTAGACTAATATTTCTCATCACAGTTCCACAGCAAAGAGCTTCTGTAGATCCCAGAGAAGCGAGCAGTGTCAGGTTACTGTCAACACGATAGAGATCAATCCGGACTGCAAATCTTGAGTGAAACGGATCCTGCGGAGCTGCTGTTGTTGTGAGCTTTCCCGAGGCTGCATTAACGGACACTTTTACTCGATCAGATTTTGTAACCGAGGCTGCAGTTATTCTCCTGGATACAGACACTTGGTCGTATCGCCCCTTACTTTAATCTGTGGTATATTTAAAAGAAACTTAACTTTCGGCATAAAATTCAGCTCGTCTACTCCATTTATAAGGGATGTTTAGTAAACTCAGTTATCAAAACACCCTGTCCTGCCCGGGTCTGTGTTCTCTTCCAGGGTCAGACACACTAACACTTTATGCCTACTCTCTCGGCACTGGGTGAATGGAGTGAGGCGGGGAGCAAGGGGAAATGCTGCCTTGATTTTTGTGGGCTGTTAGAACAGAAAATGTGATATTCCCCAACCCCCCGCCCCCATATTTTATTCCTTTTTGCGCCTCTGCCCCCTGAGGGCATCGGCTCATGTTAGAGTACTGTTTCGGGGGACCCCCATCCGCCCCTCTGGTACCTCCCCCTCCCCCAGAGTTGGCACTCTTCACCTCTGTGCCCAGACGGTGACTGTTGGCACTGTCAGGCTATTCAACCATAGCAATCAAGGTTTGTGGGGAGGTTTGGCTTGGTGGACAAGGGGGAGGAGGAAAGCAGTAGAGGCAGCTGAATGGATGCTCTCTGTACTAAACTATACTCCTGCCCTCCGGCATTCTGTACCAGATTCCTCCTCATGGTCACCTCCTTCCCTGCTCTTAAAGAGCTCCCCAAAATCTTCCTCTTTGATTGTGCCTTTGATTCCCTATCCAGGCCTCTCCAATTCCATTCCTATCCACTGCAGCAGGCCCTTCGCCTCTTATGGATACTGAGATTATTTCAATTCATATTCTCGGTGGGGACTACGCAGAGCTGGGAATTAGAACACTGACCTATTGACATTGGCACTTGGGTTTGCATCCAGCCCAGACTGATGGGATAATAACATATTACATCTGCCAACCTGAATGGTCCTCAGTAAAATGGTTTGGCCAGTTTAAACTCAATCTCTTGTGGTATGGTGAGCTCACGACATTAAGCTGCCCATAATTCATTGGCAGGATTACTTAGAGAGGCCACAGGGATGGCTGTTGTGAGTGGCAACGTAACACTGGTACAAAGTGGTTGGAACCTTTCTAAGGTTGCAATTAAGTCACCTTTGCGTTTAAATTACATTGTGTGATATAAGCTCTCCCTACTCTGACCCAACAATGGGGTTTGAAATCACATTTCTGATTAAAGAACTTGCATTTATATAGAGTCTGTAACTAACTCAAGACATCCCAAAGCACTTCACAGCCAATGGATTACTTCTGAAGTGCAGTCACTGTTGTTATGTTGGCAAACACAGCAGCCGATTTGTACACCAACAGTGAATGAGATAAATGACCCGTTAATCTGTTTTGGTTCAGGGATGAGTGTTGGTTCAGGACACTGGGAGATAGTCTCTGCTCTTCTTTGAGTATTAGCGTGGGATCTTGTAACATCCACCTGAACAGTTTAACATCTCATCCGAAAGACGGCACCTCCAACAGTGCAGCACTCCCTCAGTACTTCACCAAAGTGACTGCCCAGGTTCTGTGCTCAAGCCCCGGAGCGGGGTTTGAACCTACAAACTCTAACTCGGAGGCGAGAGCACTACCAGCTCAAATTTATATCAAATAAGTTCATCTATCTGCTATTTTAATGGAGGCACAGCCCCATTTAAAGAGTTATTACCTTTGATATTATAGAAGACAAAGGAGTGTTGGATAATATGTTGCTGATTCATTTTTCACAGTGTGATTTCAACCCCACCGTTGGGGCAGAATAGGGGAATGTAAATTCTCAGAATCTATCCAGGGCTATACCTGGCCGTACGAACTTATGAACAATGATGGACAGGAAAAGACCCCCTGGTCCATCCAGCCTGTCCCACACAACTGCAATGCCTTGTGCATCTCAATACAGACACTCCCCACCCCACCCGAAAGCCATGCAATCTCCTGGGAGAGGCGGGAAACCAGATTTAACAATCCAGGCCAATTAGGGGGGGAAAAAAACCTGATAAATTCCTCTCCAAACCCTTTAGGCGATCAGAACTAGTTCAGGAGATCACTCTGGGCCGGATTAATGTCATACAGCACCTTTTACCAGGATGTTGCCTGGACTGGAGAATTGTAGCTATGAGGAAAGACTGGATAGGCTGGGTTTGTTTTCTTTGGAACAGAGGAGGCTGAGGGGAGACCATATTGAGGTGTATAAAATTATGAGGGGCCTAGATAGAGTGGACAGGAAGGACCTATTTCCCTTAGCAGAGGGGTCAATAACCAGGGGGCACAGATTTAAAGTAATTGGTAGGGAGGTTTAGAGGGGAGTTGAGGGGAAATTTCTTCACCCAGAGGGTGGTGGGGGTCTGGAACTCACTGCCTGAAAGGATGGTAGAGGCAGAGACCCTCATCGCATTTAAAAAGTGCTTGGATGTGCACTTGAAGTGCCGTAACCTACAGGGCTACGGACCAAGAGCTGGAAAATGGGATTAGGCTGGATCGCTCTTTGTTGGCCGGCGCGGACACGATGGGCCGAAATGGCCTCTTTCCGTGCTGTAAATTTCTATGATTCTATGATCTTTTGTGCGAGGTCATCTCCGCCCCAGCCAGAAACAGGTGCAGCTCTTGCTTGAAGGAATTGGATTGCTTGATCCTGACGCTGGGCGAAAAACATTGAAGAAACGGCCCCATTTCCCAGCACTGAAATCCCTCGGCAATAATAAGAGAATGGCTCTGAAATTTCAATTTGTCCCCATCTCTAGAATCAAAGAATGGTTACAGCACAGAAGGAGGCCATTTGGCCCGTCGAGCCCATGCCGGCTCTCTGCAAGAGCACTTCAGCTAGTCCCACTCCCCCGCCCTTTTCACGTAGCCCTGCAAAATTTTTTCCTTCAGGTACCTATCCAACTCCCTTTTGAAAGCCACGATTGAGTCTGCCTCCACCACCCTCTCTAGGCAGCGCGTTCCAGATCATAACCACTCTCTGTGTAAAAAAGTTTTTCCTCATGTCGCCTTTGCTTCCAGTGCTAAACTTAATCAGAGCAGCCCTGAGCACAGCCCAGTACATTAAAGTAAAGGCACACATGTTCTGACAGTGGGTGTAGCTCCCTCTCTGTGTAAAATTAAAGGAAAAAGTGTTTACTAAACTGTCAATATAAATCAGTGATAATTCTGTAAAAGAATTCTTTAACTTTACACATAGGACAACATACTAAACATGGATTCCTCCCAACAGGAAATTCTCCAGTGTCTGCATCATAAATTATAAGTTATTACAGAGCTGAACTGCAATGCGTTATCCGTGTCTATCTAGTCACTAATAAGATTTTCAGTATTCTTCTTTTCGAATGTGATATGGATGCGTTATGTTATGACACTCTTTAAAGGATTGACATCTGTTTAGGAAAGTATGTTCATTCAGCTTTTCTCGTGTCTCCTCAATTGTTACCGTTAAAAGATAATTGTTGTTACATCCAGCTAAAAAGAGGACTGGGTAACGAGGTAGGTTGGACACTGGCCCTTCATCTAAATCAGCTGTAGAAAGAAATGCTTGCAGTTCAGCCGTAACTCAGTGGGTAGCACCCTCGCCTCTGAGTCAGAAGGTTGTGGGTTCAAGTCCCACTCCCGAGACTTGAGTGCAAAATCTAGGCTGACACTTCAGGGCAGTACTGAGGGAGTGCTGCACTGTCGGAGGTGTTGTCTATCAGATGAGATGTTAAACTGAGGCCCCGTCTGCCCTGATCCCATAGCACTATTCTAAGATGAGCAGGGGAGTTCTCCCAGTGTCCTGCCCAACATTTATCCCTCAACCAACATAACAAAAATAACAGCCGATCTGGTCATTATGACACTGACAGTAATGGAATAGGCGACCAGATGATCTGTTTTCTTGCTGTTGGTTGAGGGATAAATATTAACCAGGATACCGGGGAGAACTCTCCTGCTCTCATCCATCCGAAAGATGGTACCTCCGACAGTGCGGCGCTCTCTCAGTAACTGCCGAGATCATGTGCTCAAGTCTCTGGAGTGGGACTTCGGCCTCGGAGGTGAGAGTGCTACCCACTGAGCCACGGCTCACACTGACAGACTGGGGGGGTGGGGGTGGGGGGAGTCTGCTCTGTCTGCTGGCTGTGTGGGCCCCATGCGGAAAGAGTTTGGGCAGTCGTGGACCCTCAACGCAGCTCCCAATTCAGCGCTAATTCAGAGTCTGACGCGGAGGCAACAGGATGGCTGCAGAATGGAGATTGGCACCGGGATGGGGAGCCAGCTGTTGGCAGCAGCTGTCACATTCCTATTTAATAGGACTTTGTTGCCTGCCAGTAGATTTTTAATTCCTTACCAAATACCGCCAGCTTAACTAGGCGGTCTCTGCACATTCTTTATAAAGAGGGAGTTTTGCCATCAGGACTCTGTGTGGGTGTTGTGGTGGAGGTTGTAGCTGCAGATTGCTACACTGAGGTGACTACATGACAGGTTTGGAACTTCCCGCGAAGTGGGACAACCTGTTTCTGAGTGGCAAGCTGAGCCATGGTTGAACTTATTTTGAGGTTTGGAGATGAGCTTCCAGTGGCAGAAGGGTCGGTAACCAGAGGACCAAGATTTAAGGTACTAGGCAAAGGAACTAGAGCTGATACTAGGAAAGTGAGTTGTTGTGATCTGGAACGCGCTGCCTGAAAGGGCGGTGGAAGCAGATTCAATAGTAACTTTCAAAAGGGAATTGGATAAATACTTGAAGGAGAATAAAAATTACAGGGCTACGGGGAAAGAGCAGGGGAGTGAAAGAAAGAAAGACTTGCATTTATATAGCACCTTTCACAACCACCGGACGTCTCAAAGCGCTTTACAGCCAATGAAGTACTTTTGAAGTGCAGCCACTGTGGGAATGTGGGAAACGCGGCAGCCAATTTGCACACAGCAAGCTCCCACAAACAGCAATGTGATAATGACCAGATAATCTGATTTAGTGATGTCGATTGAGGGATAAATATTAGCTCAGGACACCAGGGATAACTCCCCAGCCCTTCTTCGAAATAGTGCCGTGGGATCTTTTACGTCCACCTGAGAGAGCAGACGGGGCCTCGGTTTAACGTCTCGAAAGACGGCACCTCCGACAGTGCAGCACTCCCTCAGCACTGCACTGGAGTGTCGGCCTAGATTTCTGTGCTCAAGTCTCTGGAGTGGGACTGGAGTGAACCCACGACCTTCTGACTCTGAGGCGAGGGTGCTGCCCACTGAGCCACGGCTGAGTGGGACTAATTGGACGGCTCTTTCAAAGAGCCGGCACAGGCACGATGGGCCAAATGGCCTCCTTCTGTGCTGTCTGATTCGATGATTCTACACATTAAAACATTTTACAAAGCGAGTGCATTAACGGGTTAAAAGATTCTGGGAGACATGAGGAGGCATTGGGTAAATGCAGGCCTTCCTTTCTTTCCCTCGCTGCATCTTTTACGGTGTTGAATCCAAAACTCGTAACAATCTCCTACTCTTAAGTCGTTTTCCTCAATACCTCAAAACTGTGGCATTCCTTCTTTCCCCCCTCAATCTCCCCTATTTGGTACAATCCTGAGACTTTTAAAACCTAGACTTGGTGGCAACCCACTATTACTGCTTGACTTACCTTATTTTCCTTCCTGTTATTTTAAACTTTGATGGTGTCTTGTATCGTGAGCCTTGACCCTTCATTATATTCTGAAGAGAAACACCAACAGCGCTGGGGTATGGTGAGGGCGGTTTGTGAATCAATATGGCAGGTACCCTTCAGGAATACAATAGCAAAATACTGCGGATGCTGGAAATCTGAAACAACAACGGAAAATGCCGGAAACACTCAGCAGCCCAGGCAGCATCTGTGGAGAGAGAAACAGAGTTAACGGTTCAGGTCGATGACCCTTCGTCAGAACTGGAAAAAGTTGGAGAAGTAACAGATTTTTAAGCAAGTGTAGGGGCAGGGAAAGGGGAGGAGGGGAGGAAAGAACAAAAGGGAAGGTCTGTGATAGGATGGAAGGCAGGAGAGATTAAAAGACCAAAGGGACGATGGTGCGAGGCAAAAGGAGATGGTAATGGGACAAGTTAAGAAACAAAAGATGACTTGAGATGAGGTGTAAATGGCAATGGCAGAATCATCAACAGCTGCCATGTGAGAGAAAAAAATATATAGGTGCCGAGGTTATGGTCTGAAATTGTTGAACTCGATGTTGAGTCCAGAAGGCTGTAAAGTGCCTAATCGAAAGATGAGGTGCTGTTCCTCGAGCTTACGTTGAGCTTCGTTGGAACCCTTCAAGAATTGATGACTTTCGACTCCAAGACCGCCTTCAGTCAATAATCTGTGGCAATTGTTGTTAAGTTCAGCGAGTAACAGACTAGAAAAAACTGCAGCGCCTCAAAACATGCAGTGTGTATTCACTGTCAATCGCATAAATGTTTCTAGGTCAGAGAAAAGAGTCAGGGAACTTATTCTTAACCGTGGATACAATATTGATACATAGTCAATCACCATCCTCATTCAATAATCAATACCCAACCTGATTCAATAATCAATCATCAGACTCATTGAATAGCTACTGTCTAACCTCATTCAATAATCAATCTGGTGCCCCCTGTTAGTAGTTGAGATGAAGCTAGTTGTCAGGGCAGGCCATAATATTCTGCATAATATCCTGGCCCCAAGTGCATGGAGTGGATTTATGTTGGCTCTCGTTGTTCTGTTTTAAGAGCTTTTGGTTGCAGAACCTACCCAGATATCTGGCCCAACACACTTTACTTTCCGTCCATCTGGAATGCGAATTACAAACAGCGGGGTCTGCATAACGTCAGGCTTGTAGTTACTTTATGAGTCGGGGAGTAATCCCTGTGAGGCTGGAGAATGATTAAAACGTCGAAAGAGCTTATTTTAATCTTTGTCATTTCTCATTGAGTGAGCGAAGGGCTGATTTAAACCATTTTACAAGTCGATTCCGATTCAATGAGTGTCTGGTAGGTGGGCAGGAATGGAAATGTAGTCTGCTCTCCACAGCCCCCTGCAATCTGCAAACCGAATCATTTCAGCTGTGTACCTCTGACTAACGTTACACACTTAACGTCATCTGCTGCTCACATTTGACAACATCCTTCTGCATAACCTGTTGTGTACCTTCTGGTATATCTGCAGTTGATCAGACGCACAACAAGTTAACAGAGCTTTGTATAACACATGTGGCCTAGCTAAAGGAATTCTAAGAACGGTACTTACTTTGAGCATCTCATTTTGGCACAACTGTCGCGTGTATTTAAAGTAATGATGGGCAGCTTTCTCCTGTGGACTCACACTTGCACCCATTGGGAACGTGGTTTGGGGGAGGGGGAATTTTTGCCACCTATAGAATCATCGTAAATCCGATTTGTGCAGGCTTCCTCCTGCCCCTACTTCCAGCAAAATCACAGACCCGGTCAACAGGACACCCTTTACCATTTTGCTACAAGTGCCGACCGGAGGCGATCATCATGGACATGCGTGCAACACAGAGACCAGAGCGGTTCATCTCTCCACTCCCCTGTGGAGAGACTGCTTGAAACTCATTCTACATAAGGCCGCTACAGCCATCAGAGGAAGTAACTCTCATCCCATCTGGATTTCAACCCCATCCCACCAGCAAAAGGAGGCTGGGCTAACATAGGATCAGGAGAAGGCCATTCAGCCCCTCGAGCCTGCTCTGCCATTCAATTAGATCATGGTATCTTAACTCCATCTACCCGCCTTGGTTCCGTAACCCTTAATACCCTTGCCCAACAAAAATCTATCAGTCGTAGTTTTGACATTTTTCAATTGATCTAGCCTCAACAGCTTTTTGGGAGAAAGAGTTCTAGATTTCCACTGCATTTCCTACTACTGATCTGCCTTGTTCTATTTGGTTGAGTTATTGACTATTTACCCGATGGTGAAGTTCTATCTGTCGGAAGCTCCCTTCACTGTCTAGTCATCTGAAGGGATTAGTGGTGCAAGATGGTAAGATAAGTATCCTTTTTAGTTTTGAAATGAATTCCCGGTTGGGCCCTCTACATCCTCAGTTTCCTCACTAAAACAGTGGAACAGATGCAGATTGTGACATCAGCTGAGAGTATCCCCTTGGAGCAACGCTGCTTCCGACCACGGTTATCATCTATACCAGCTGTGCTTCTTCTGGCTTTCATGAAAAATGATACAGAAAGGCGGACAAATCAGTGGAGACTGCTTGCAATCCACCTGATGAAAATAGTCTGATTGCATTTATTGTCATTGGTGTAGAGCAGATACTTTACAATGGAACGCTTGCATGGCATGAACGCCACAGGAAAAGGCAGGGATTTTGTAAACCCGCAGAGTTTAACCAATATACAACTCCATGGAGCAGTGGGCTGCAGGTTCTCCATTTCCTGTGTGTCAGCTGTGGCTCAGTGGGTAGCACCCTTGCCTCTGACTCAGAAGGTCGTGGGTTCAAGTTCCACTCCAGAGACTTGAGCACAACAATCTAGGCTGGCACTCCAGTGCAGTGCTGAGGGAGTGCTGCACTGTCGGAGGTGCTGTTGAAGAAGAGCAGGGGCGTTATCCTCGGTGTCCTGACCGACATTTATCCCTCAACCAACATCACTAAAAGAGATTATCTGGTCATTATCACATTGCTGTTTGTGGGAGCTTGCTGTGTGCAAATTGGCTGCCGCGTTTCCTACACTACAACAGTGACTACACTTCAAAACAGTACCTCATTGGCTGTAAAGCGCTTTGGGACGTCCGATGGTCGTGAAAGGTGCTATAGAAATGCAAGTCTTTTTTTTAAACACAGGGTGAGTTCCTGATCTCAGCTGGGGCCAATCAAAGGAGAAAGAGAAGATTGGGGATTAGGGTTCCCAACCCTCCAGGATTGTCCTGGAGTATCCTGGAATTGAGGATTGATCTCCAGGACACTGCTGAGAGCAGCCTTGGAGAAAAATTATCGGGGTATTAAAAAAAATGGTGTGCGTTTTAAAAGTTTCCTTTGAACCTTTTCACTATTAGTTACAAAAATATTGGACTTGGGGTGGGGGGGCGGTTGGGTAAAGGGCTGCAGTTGAGAATCAACCAGTCGGGTAATGAAGAGTCTGTTCGCTTCTCAATTGGCTCGGGAAGGCGGTGTGCCGCGAGGATGGAGGTGTTGGGCGACCAATGGTGGGGGCGGGGCAGTGGGAGACGGGAGGTCATGTGATTAAACCTCCAGAATACGCCCAACCACAGTTGGCAACTCTATTAGAGATCAGCTGATCTTGACAGCACTCCGATTGGCCTTCAGGGTTCCTGCTCGCTATTCAGTGAGCCTTGGCAGAAAATACGTGCGGGCGTTGGGTGAAAACAAGATCCATCTCATATTTCTCTCGAGGCCGAAGAGCCTGCTGTCTAGGCCCAAACCTGGTGCTGTCGGGCCGCTGACACCCCAGCTCTCTCAAGTACCTTCGTCGTGGCTCAGTGGGTAGCACTCTCACCTCTGAGTCAGTAGGTCGTGGGTTCAAGTTCCACTTCAGAGACTTGAGCACAAAATCTAGGCTGACACTCTCCAGTGCCAGTACTGAGGGAGTGCTGCACTGTCGGAGGTGCCATCTTTCGGATGCAACATTAAACTGAGGCCCTGTCTGCCCTCTCAGGTGGATGTAAAAGATCCCACGACACTGTTTTGAAGAGGAGCAGGGGAGTTCTCCCCGGTGTCCTGGGCCAATATTCTTTTTTTCAAGAGGGAAGGAGAGAAAAGAGCAAGTTTGGGGAGGCGGGCGGGGAAGTGAAACCACAGTTGTACATTTATGTTGCAGAGTGGATTAAACACAAGGAAATGTAGTGTAATCCCTAGTTGAGTGTCGAGTATAGAAAGAGGTGTAAAAATAGTTACGTTGCTCTCTCTTTTTCTGTGTGAAGTGGTTTGCGAGCTTTTGAATGGGGAATCCCCTCCCCCATAATTAGATCAGTCTTAATTGACCCTTCGTGCCGCTTAATTGGGCTCACAACATGCTAATGACCTTGTCAGATGAAAGAAGCCTAACAGAACTGGCCGCTGTGGGAATGCGAGGGATCTCTTGTGAAGAAGGGAAAGCCATTCAACGCTCCAGACTAGGAGGCTGGCTAACAAAAACCATTCTGTGTTTTTCTGCATCTGTGTATGTATGAAAGCCTTGCAGAATAGCTGAGGGTAGCCCATAATTGGTGAAATAATGAAGGGAACAGATTGAAAGCCATATTTAAAACCCAATGGCTGCTCCTGAACTACACGCAAAACCGTAAAAATATCCACAAGTGTGTGCTTCTCCAGGCCTAGATCAAAACCTTTCACCACTAGAAGCGGTGGGGGGGGTGGGCAGAAAGCGTTCTGTGGAGTTAAATCGAAGGGGAGGAATATCAAGAGTCCTTCATTTGTGCCATTTCTCATGACTGAAATCACTCTATTAGTGAAAGCCACGAAGCAGCCACGAAGGCTCGCTGCGACAGTGATGCCACTGTTGTGTGTTGTGGTACTTGTTCATGAATGCCCATAATGGCCGCACCACTGTGCCAAGATGCCACACCCTTGCACGCGAAAGTTGGCAGATTCTGCATGCAACTGCTCGGGAAAGTTTCTAAAGGGCTGGTGCCTTGTAAGACAACTTGGCTCGTTGTGACTTCTGCAACCAACTTAGCGTAGGAACAGGAGAATGCCACTTAGTTCCTCGAGCCTGTTCCGCCATTCAGTGAGATCATGGCTGATCTGCGACCTAACTCCATCCACCCAGCCTTTTACCCTTAATACCCTTGCCTAACAGTTTTTTAATTTTCAACTGACCCCCTAACCTCCACAGCTTTTTGGGGGAGAGAGTTCCAGATTTCCACTACCCTTTGTGTGAAGAAGTGCTTCCTGACATCACCCCTGAATGGCCTTGATTTAATAGGTTATGCCCCCTTTTACATAGAAACTAGGAGCAGGAGTAGGCCATTCGGCCCGTCGAGCCTGCTCCACCATTCAATACGATCATGGCTGATCATCCAAATCCAGTACCCTGTCCTGCTTTCTCACACAGAATCCCACAGTACAGATAGGAGGCCATCTCGGCCCATCGAGCCTGCACCGACACATATCCCACCCTACCCCCGTAACCCCACGTATTAATCCCCCTAACATATCCCACCCTATCCCCGTAACCCCACGTATTTAATCCCCCCCTAACACTAAGGGTCAATTTATCATAGCCAAATCACCCTAACCCACACATTTTTGGACTGTGGGAGGAAACCGGAGCACCCGGAGGAAACCCACGCAGACTCGGGGAGAATGTGCAAACTCCACAGAGACAGTCACCCGAGGTCAGATTCGAACCCGGGTCCCTGGCGCTGTGAGGCAAGAGTGCTAACCACTATGCCACCGTGTTGAACTCCCCCACCAGCAGAAATAGTTTCTCTCTATCTACCCTATTAAATCCTTTAATAATCTTAAACCCCTCAATTAGATCACCCCTTAATCTTCTATACTCAAGTGAATATAAGTCTAGTCTATGCAACCCTTTTAGCCCTGGTATCATGTTGGTGAATCTGCGCTGCACCCCCTCCAAGACCAGTGTATCCTTCCTGAGGTGTAGTGCCCTTTGTTTTTACTTTTTCTTTAGTCCTAAGACTTAGAGAAAAAAAATCCTAAAATCTGCTGGATTGTCATTAGTGAACCAGCTGGGTTTTAATGTCCTGCCTGATCTAGCCTGTGTGGTGACTAGTCCACTCCGTGTGGTGACTAGTCCACTCCGTGTGGTGACTAGTCCACTCTGTGTGGTTGACTCTTAATGCTCTCACAACTAGGGTTGAACTATAAATGCAGCGGTGCCAGCCTCACCCAAGAACCAATTAGAAAAAAAGCCCCCAAGCTTGGTGTTGCATACCCACCACCTCTTGATATAACTTGTCTTCTATCCAACTCTTTGTCCTGCCTTGGCCCTTCACTTAGGTTCATTCATTTAAGAAAAGAGAGGTGCATTACTCAACAACAACTTGTATTTATATAGCACCTTAAACGTCCCAAGGCATTTAGAAGACAAAATTTGACACTGAGCCACATAAGGGGATATTATGGCAGATGATCAAATGCTTGGTCAAAGAGGTAGGTTCTAAAGAGCGTCTTAAAGGAGGAGAGAGAGGTAGAGAGGCGGCGAGGTTTAGGGAGGAAATTCCAGAGCTTAGGCAGCTGAAGGCACGGCCACCAATGGTGGGGCGATTGAATTCGGGGATGCGCAAGAGGCCAGAATTGGAGGAGCGCAGAGATCTCGGAGGGTTGTGGGGCTGGAGGAGGTTACAGAGATGGGGAGGGGCGAGGCCGTGGAGGAATTTGAAAACAAGGATGAAAATGTTAAAATCGAGGCGTCTGACCTGTGCTCGAGTTGCCAACCCTCCAGGATTGTCCTGGAGTCTCCAGGAATCGAAGATTAATCTCATGGTGAGCAAGGTGGGAGAAAAGTCATAGGCATTAACAAAATCCTGTGATTTTCCTTGAACATTTTCATTTATTAGTTGTAAAAATATTGGAGATGGGGGGGAAAAGTCGATTTGACAGACAGTCAAGAGTCATCCAATCGGGTAATGAAAAGTCTGCTCGCTTTCCGATTGGGTGCGGGAAGGCTGGTTACCGTGACGATGAACGTTTCGGGCGACCAATGGCGGGAGCGTGGGGGCGGGGCAGTCGGAGATGGCAGGTCATGTGATGAAACCTTCAGGAATACGTCTAGCCAGAGTTGGTGACCCGAACCTGCGCACTGGGAGTGCTTGAGGCAAAAAGCTGAAAATTGCCCCATTTCCCGACGGACGAGCAAAATAAACCAGCAATTTAAAAAACAAAGAGTAATACGTTTTTTGGGGAAACTAATCCGCCGACACTTGTCCGTGCCCTTGGTTACCGAGGAGACAGCTGGTGTTTGTTTACATAGGCAGTGCGTGGCTTTGAGACTGAACAGCAGGAAACTTTGCTCCCGAGATAAAGGCGATTGTGTCGCTTAGGAATTCAAGTGCCGTGCTACCTTGGTACTTATTCAATTGCGAAAAATCTCTCGCATTGATAAGAGCAAAAGAAAAAAGATTTTTTAGTTAAATATTTCTGAGGCTAACCGTGATCAAGCACAGTGTCACGCGGCACCAGTGAGAACACTCAGAACATTTATCGTGTGATTTATAACTTATCCTCCCCCCTCGGGTACAGCCGCCAAGTGAACATCAGGCCGCGACTGTGTGTTACTGAACGCACTGAGTGGCTGCACAGTACAGATACATGTACACGGGGGTTGGGTTTCCACTTGCTCGCCCCAGTGATATCAGCACAATCCGGGCGGAACGGTAGCATTGTTGGTTATGTTACTGGGCTAGTTAATCCAGAGGTCCTGGCCTAATGATCGGGAGACGCGAGTTCAAATCCCACCACAGGCAGCTGGGGAATTTAAATTCAGTTAATTAAATAAATCTGGAATAAAAAGCTAGTATCAGTGACCATAAATACTACTGGATTGTCATAAAAACCCATCTGGTTCACTAATGTCCTTTTAGGGAAAGAAATCTGTCGTCCTTACCCGGTCTGGCCTATATGTGACTCCTGACCCACAGCAATGTGGTTGACTCTGACTCTTAGCTGCCCTCTGAACTGGCCCAGCTGCCCTCTGAACTGGCCCAGCTGTCCTCTGAACTGGCCCAGCTGCCCTCGGAACTGGCCCAGCTGCCCTCTGAACTGGCCCAGCAAGCCACTCAGTTGTACCAAACCACTACAAAAAACAATAAGGAATCGGCCGCACCAGCGCAAAAGATCGGGGAATTGGAAACGTTAGTGAGTTACGCCCAAAACCACTTAGTTCGTGTTTTCCGCGATCTTTTCTGCTGGTTCGGGATTCAATTCGCCCGGATTCGCCTGTTTTGAACACCGGCAGTGAGTGGAAGCATAACTAGTGGTGCGCCTTCAAAAGAGCTGTCGGTGCAGCACGGTTCATGGGCGAGTCACTGGCGTGAGTCAGCTGTGCTACTGGCGAGGTAGCACGGAGAGCAGACGTGAGCTAAAGCTAGTTGCCGCCCCAGGAATGGGGAGAGGAATTGGAGGAGACGGCAGTCTAGGCTGGTTGTGTGTGTGTTTGTTGGGTGGGGGCGGAGTGCGTGCACATAGAAGAGAAGTTTAGATAGAGTCAATAAAGAGAAACTGTTTCCAGTGGCTGAAGGGTCGATAAACAGAGGGCACAGATTTAAGGTGATTGGCAAAAGAACCAAAGGCGACATGAGGAAAAACTTTTTTTTACACAACGAGTGGTTAGGATTTGGAAGGCACTGCCCGATCGGGCGGTGGATACAGATTCAATAGGAGCCTTCAATAGGGAATTGGATAAATACTTGAAGGAGAAAAAATTGCAGGATATGGGGAAAGAGCGGGCGAGTGGAACTAACTGGATCGCTCTTCAAAAGAGCCGGCGCAGACTCGATGGGTCAAATGGCCTCCTTCTGTGCTGTACTATTCTATGATTCTATGACGACTTTACATAGACCTCCATATTGGTTTGGGTCACTTTATATGTTCTCAAATTTGTCTTGCTGACCAAGTTAACATGGAAAAAGTAACCACACAGGCCATTAGTTTCATACGATTCCCAACCTCCCACCCCGACCTGAAGATCCTATAACATGGCTAGTGGATCTCCAGATAATTAATGGTGAGGTGGGGTAGCTGGTAGGTTGAAGTTAGTGCACACTGCAACTGACCCATTGCCTTCTCTTCACCCCTCTGCCCTCTGGTCTAGCATCCCTGGGTCTTGAACGCAGACACTAATCTTGTAGGATTCTAAAATAAGGGGTCGGCCATTTAGGACTGAGATGAGAAGAAATTTCGTCACTCAGAGGATTGTGAATCTTTGGAATTCTCTACCCCAGAGGGCTGTGGAGGCTCAGTCGTTGAGGATATTCAAGACAGAGAGTGATAGATTTTTAGATATTAAGGGAATCGGGATAGTGCGGGAAGGTGGAGTTGAGGTAGAAGATCAGCCAGGATCTTATTAAATGGCAGAACAGGCTCGAAGGGCCGAATGGCCGACTCCTGCTCCTAGTTCTTACGTTCTTATGTATAGATACATCTGGGCACATCCCATCATCTGGATCAGCGCTAAAATCATATTGGGAGACAAATAGGTGAGATTTTGAATCCCCTTGATTGAATCCTCCATCACTGGCAAGACCATGCTAAAAGGAATTTATATTCAGTTGTGTACTTTGTATCAGTCTTGCTATAGCCATAGCCACACAGTATAGGATAGTGCAGTGTGCCGCCGCCTTCTTTCGTATGGTAGTGGCAAAGCAAATCAAATGTCAATATCTAAGTCAGATATCCAGGCCAAAGCTTCCGGTGTAACAGCGTGGATATTTGTAGGCTGCCTGTGAATTTCCTCTGAGGGCAGTGCTCAATGATGTGCTCCAGGGCCTGATCAGGAGCTCCACAGTCGCATGATGGGGATGCTTTAATCTTCCATCTATGGAGAGGTTGGCAGCATCTACCATGACCGGTTCTGAGGCGGTTGAGGTTGTCCACTGTTTGCGAGGAGGGTTTGATCCTTCAGGTTGTACTGCGGGGTTCTCTATAAGGAATCCATTCCATATCTCGCAGTTCTTCCAAGCATTTCGCCATCGGTCATCAAGGTTGAGGGGAGATTGCTGAAGGGCTTTGGCGACGGTCCAAAATGGCCTCCTAGATTTGAGAGGGGTTGGTGGTCGGTTGTGCAGTGTGTGATATGAAGGGGTGGTTTGCAATTCCACAGAATATCCCCCCTTAGCTTTTAAGTTATATACTGAATAAAGGAACACGCCTATTTTATTTGATCATGTCGCACTACTTATGTGCACTAGTGAACTATTCATACGTCGCTCTTGCACTTCCTGCTAACCCAGCATCAAATCATAAAGGAGCAACAACCCTCCACTTACAGTCTCCATCTTGCGGACTGGTTCCTTCAGTCTGAATTAGCCGGGTGCTTAATTGCAACATTGGAACAGCATTTGATGGTATTAAATGTCGAATGTAAACTCATGTGCAGTTAAAAATGAATTGCTGAGGGTTTCTCGTTATTAACTTCCGCTAATTTTTTAAACATTTATAATTCATTATAAAGCCATAAGCCGAAGGGTTTCTGGCCAATAGCTTCCGTGGCCTAGGTATTATAGGATTACAATTACAGGGAGCCAGAGTCCCGGGACAGTTGTGAAAATGAATCGCTACTGTCGGAAAAGATCAGTGAACGCAGGATAGGGAGGGTTCCCATTACAAGGTCACCAGCCTCATATCCTGTTGGTTCAGAGGTGAATGTATCCCTCAGAGATGGTCCCTGGTAACCATTGAAAGTTCCAAAAATATTACACGAATGATCCCTAAACAAGTAGTGACAAGATCAGGGGATTTACTAGAATGGCAGCAGGGATGAAGGACTTCAGTTACGCAGAGAGACCAGAGAAGCTGGGATTGTTCTCCTTAAAGAAAGAAAGAAAGACTTGCATTTCTATAGCGCCTTTCGCGACCACCGGACGTCCCAAAGCGCTTTACAGCCAATGAAGTAAATTTATTTTTAGAGCAGGGAAGGGTAAGGGGAGATTTAATTGAGCCGTTCAAAATCATGAAGGGTTTTGATGGAGTAAATAAGGAGAAACTGATTCCAGTGGCAGATGGGTCGGTAACCAGAGGACACAGATTTAAGGTAATTGGCAAAAGGGCCAAAGGTGAGATGAGGAGAATTTTTTTTACGCAGCGCTTTGTTGTGAATGGAATGCGCTGCCTGAAAGGGAGGTGGAAGCATAGTCAAGAGCAACTTTCAAAAAGGAATTGAATAAATACTTGAAGGGGAGAAAATTGCAGCGCTGTGGGGAAAGAGCAGGGGAGTGGGACTAATTGGACAGCTCTTTCAAAGAGCCGGCACAGGCACGATGAGCCTCTCCAAGGCCTTGACATCCTTCCTAAAGTGTGGTGCCCAGAATTGGACACAATACTCCAGCTGAGGCCTAACCAGTGACTTATAAAGGTTTATCATGCGGAGATACCGGTGTTGGACTGGGGTGGACAAAAGTGAGAAGTCGCACAACACCAGGTTATAGTCCAACAGTTTTATTTGAAATCACAAGCTTTCGAGCGCTGCTCCTTCGTCAGGTCACCTGACGAAGGAGCAGCGCTCCGAAAGCTTGTGATTTCAAATAAAGCTGTTGGACTATAACCTGGTGTTGTGCGACTTCTCACTTTTATAAAGGTTTAGCATTGCTTTTGTACTTCTCGTTGACCAGGTGGACGCAGTATTTAAGGTGCGGTCTGATTGGAACACTATAAAGTTTGATAATTCCCTCCTTTGAATTATACTCGACTGTTTTGGGTTCTGTAATTCAACATCCTATTGGCTTCATTGATTGCTGCCCTGCATTGGTTGGAGATGTTTTAGCGTCTAGTGCACTAAGACTCCTTGTTCTCTATTTCGACTTCATCCTTAGCTATTTCAACTCCATTCGTAAAGTATGCATTTCTTCTATTTTTTTCTGCATTAAATTTCATCTGACATCAGTTACACTACAGCTATCAGTCTGAGGCCAGTATCTGTAGAGTGTGATGCTCAATCGGCAAACTTCCAAAAAGCTTTGGACAAAGTTCCACACAAAAGCTATTATAGAATCACACAACACAGAAGGAGGCGATTCGGCCCATCGTGCCTCTGCTGGGTCTTCTACGCTAAAAAAATATTCTCCTCCCCTTCCCTCTGGTTCTTTTGGCAATTATCTTAAATCTGTGTCCTGTGGTTACTGTCCCTCCTGTGTCTGTTATTTTAATGGTGCTCCAACCCACACATTGACCCTTCTGTTAAAATAGATGGCAATGAAATTTCGTCCAAACCCTTCGAAAAGTTGTCCGCCAATATTAGGCAGCGCAGCTTCACCCCAGGGTACATGTAATAAATGACAAAGATGAGTGCAAACCAATTCGAAAGTAGCTTGATTATATCGAGTGCACGATGCTAATTGTCTTGACGTAGGAGCTGACCCATACGTTTCTCTTTTCAGATCTGATTTCCCGAGGCGTTGTCACCTACCAGCTGAATTATTCGTGCTGTTACAACACTCTGTTGCTGGATGAGGAGAGAGGCCAGTTGTTTGTCGGGGCAAAGAATTACCTCATCGCTCTCAACCTGGACAACATCAGCAAACACGAAAAGAAGGTGATTTAAGGCTCGCATGGACCATATCTGGCCAGTCTGATGGGCTTAACTACTCAAGAGCCTGGTCTTCTGAAGGATGCGGATTAACGAGTTAAAGATTTACGTTGTAATTAGGGAGGTGAAGGAGACGATGAGAATTTCCAAGGGGTAGTAAAACTTTTGTAACGTTTGTTGGCAGAATAGCTAACAGGTTTTGATTCCGCTGCTGGGAAAATCTGCTTAATCAATCCATAGATTTTCCCTGCAATGTTCTTCCCTTTTATTCCCTGCTCTTTTGAAGCCACCCTGACTCTTGTTGGGGTCTAGATTGATGGGCACCTGCCCCCAAGTAAGAAAGAACTTGCATTATCAGTTCCTCAGTATGTCACAAAGTGCTTCACATTGAAAGAAGTACTTCTGAAGTGCAGACACCGTTCTTATATAGGCAGATACGGCAACCAGTTTTCACACAGCAAGATCCCACAAACAGCAAATGTTAACCTGTTTTTGGTGGTGGTGGTGGTTGAGGAAGGAGCACTGACCAGGACCCTGCTCTTCTTTTGAATTTTAGCCAGGGATCTTTTGCGTCCGCCTGAATATGCCGACGGGGCTTCAGTGTAACACCTCATCTGAAAGATGGCACTCTCTCAGTAATGCCCTGAAGTGTCGAGCCTAGATTCATTCCTGGAGTGGGGCTTGAGCCCACAGCCTTCTGACTCGCGGATGAGAGCAGTACCATTGAGCCAAGCTGACTCCTTATCCAAGACAGTGTTGAAAGGCCGCTTCAACAAGGTGGGCCCAATCCTTTCCTCGCTGGTGGTCAGCACACCCACGAGTCCAACAGGGGGGCCCAGACAAAAGTTGGGAGCAGGACTATTGACTTTCATTTGCCCCTACCCTAGCCCAGGTATGCATCTTCACCACAAAGCAGGCTGAGATCAGCCCTGTCAGCGGAGACTAGGCTTTGATCCTAGGACCTACTCTACGTCTCAGTAACACACCAAAAAAAAAGAAAGAACTTGCATTTCTGTAGCGCCTTTCACGACCACCAGACGTCCCAAAGCGCTTTACAGCCAATGAAGTACTTTTTGGAGTATAGTCACTGTTGTAATGCGGGAAACGTGGCAGCCAGTTTGCGCACCGCAAGATCTCACAAACAGCAATGTGATAATGACCAGATAATCTGTTTTGGTGATTTTGGTTGAGGGATAAATATTGGCCAGGACACCGGGAGAACTCCCCTACTCAACTTCGAAATAGTGCCAGAGGATCTTTTACATCCACCCGAAAGAGCAGACAGGGCTTCGGTTTAACGTCTCATCCGAAAGACGGCACCTCTGACAGTGCAGCACTCCCTCAGCACTGCACTGCACTGGGAGTGTCAGCCTAGACTTTTTGTGCTCAAGTCTCTGGAGTGGGACTTGAACCCACGACATTCTGACTCAGAGGTGAGGGTGCTGCCCACTGAGCCACGGCTGACACATGAACGGAAGTGTTTAAAAGGGAATGTGATATGTTCCTTCTTAAAAGTATATTTGCTTAAACTTTATGAGCTCATGATCTATTTTTTCCAAAATGGCAGCCAAATAGTTCTGCTGTAATAAGGAACAGACTCAAGTTGCAGTGAATTAACCTGTCTTTTTTTGTTACATATCCTCTGATGCAGATAGGGCCGGTGGGAGGCTGGGGGAAGGGAGAATTCAGATAAACCATCATGATTTGCGTTCTCCACCCTCCCTCATAAGTCGTAACTACACTCCCATTTCTCCTCCCGCACAATTCCCCTGTGGAATATTGCGCTACCGTTCCACAAGTGAAAGAGCTCAGCGTTTTACAGATAGCTTTCTCTAATTAATAGGGTGGTGGCGCGGCTGAGACCCTGATGTCTCAGTCAATTGCTCAGACTGATGAATGAGGATGCATTCCACTCCTAATTAAAATGACGCTGATGGGCCACAGTGTGTGCATTCATCTGAATCATCAGACACCAGCCTGCCATGCAGCTTAGCTGAGGTCAGAGCTGGTACCAGGCAACATTTCAACAGATTCTGTGCTGAATTTAAACCCCTCCCTTCCTCATTCACTCTTCCTCTCCCTCTCGTCCATTTTTAATCTTCCGGTCTATCTCCGCATGGCTCTCATTTACTTTTTTATTTGTTTTACCCTCTCTCTCTCTCTCTTCCCCTCCCCCCCCCCCCACACACACACACTCCTGTGTTTTTTCTCCTGGCTCTATGTCTGTTTTTGGATCCAAAATAAGCAAAGCATCACTAAATAGTTCAAGGCAGAAAAAAGCCCCCCAGATAATCAGGTTCTTTGTTGAAGGTTTGGGACATCGAATGGAAGTGGAATCTGGGATTGAGAATCTTTTACTGTCTTCTTCCCTATTCTTCTGAAGATGTGGACACTTGCAAGAGGTGCCGTTCCAGGGACGAGGACTGCTCTTTGGTACCTCATCCTAATGGCCATTCTTAATGTATGAGCTTGTGAGTGTCAAAGATAATTGACTATCAGAGATTCCACAGTTGAGCTTGATCCTGTCACATCCATACACTTTCCAGAAGAAGTCGGTGTATAAAGCTCAGGAGTGGGAAACCTGGCTGAATCTTCCCTTTCCTACCCGAGGAGTGCTGAAGCTGCCCATATCCTAACCCGCATCAAGTCCCGTTCACCCATCACCCCTGTATTCGCGGACCTCCATTGGCTCCCGGTCCAGCAACGCCTCGATTTTAAAATTCTCATCCTCGTTTTCAAATCCCTCTATGGCCTCGCCCCTCCCTATCTCTGTAACCTCCGCCAGCCCTCCAAGAACTCTGCGTTCCTCCAACTCTGGCCTCTTGTGCTTCGCCCACCATTGGCAGCCGTGGCCTCAGCTGCCTGGGCCCTAAGCTCTGGAATTCCCTCCCTAAACCTTTCCGCCTCTCTCACTCTCTCCTCCTTTAAAATGCTCCTTAAAACCTACCTCTTTGACCACTTGTCCTAATACCTCCTTATGTTCGGCTCGGTGCCAAATCTTGTTTGATTACGCTCCTGTGAAGCACCTTGGGATGTTTTACTATGTTAAAGGTGCTATACAAATGCAAATTGTTGTTGGTGAGGCCCAATACAGCACCTCTATCACTGTCCCAGCTGAAATGAGATAACTCGACACAGACTGGGGAACAAGCCGTCTCCCTTTCCCATCTTTTTGCGATATGCTCGTGACATTAAAAAAAAAACTGCACGTGACCTTTTTTTTGTCCCTTTTCTCCTCCCTGCGATGAAACCCCTTAAAAGCGATGAGGTGTTTGACCAACCTTTTTTCTTTGAGGAGGGCAAAGTGCTTCTCGTGTTTGTCATGAGCAAGCGATGCAATGAGGTCGTATGATGTAATTTTCATCCCTGTGTTGTGTATTCAGAAATAATGTTTAACAAGCAGCGTTTCCTGAAGGCAGTGCTGCTTTAAAGGCTCCAAGTCACACACCAGGCCAGTTCCAGTGGACGATCACAGGATGGCTGAATCAGTCGAAATACCAGCATTATCTTCACAGAGGGATGTTGAAGAATTGTTTTTTGACAGTTTTGAAAACAACAACTTATATTTCTATAGCACCTTTAACACAGTAAAACGTCCCAAGGCGCTTCACAGGAGTGTTATCGAGCAAGATGTGGCACCGAGCCACATAAGGAGATATTAGGGCAGATGTCCAAATATTTGGTCAAAAAGGTAGGTTTTAAGGAGAGTCTTAAAGGAAGAGAGAGAGGTGGAGAGGTTTAGGGAGGGAATTCCAGAGCTTTGGGCCCAGGCAGCTGAAGACACGGCCGCCAGTGGTGGAGCGATGGAAAGCGGGGATGCTCAAGAGGCCAGAATTGGAGGAGTGCAGAGCTCTCGGAGGGTTGTAGGGCTGGAGGAGGTGACAGAGATAGGGATGGTGCAAGACCAGGGAAGGATTTGGAAACAAGGATGAGAATTTTCAAATCGATGCGTTGCTCAATAAGAATGATCAGAATGGGTATTTATTATAATCTGGAAAGCAGCCAACAGGGCAGCTGAGATAGTCGACTCACTGCTGATGGGGAGCCTTCATGTTTTGTTCCGAGCTTGGGAAGTAAGCAGCGTGAACGGATTTGGAATCGCATGTTAAGAAAGATCTACAGCCAGGCTTCAAATTTAAGCCAAAAGCTGCACTCTGTACTCGATGGTTTGTTTCTTGATTTGTGACTTGGCGACGTTAGTCATTGAGGTTATTAGAAAGCATGGATGATGGTTTCAGCAGCAGATGGGCTGAGGCAGGGGCAGAGGTGGGCGATGTTACGCAGGTGTAAGTAAGCTGTCTTTTAGGATGTGGGGTTTGGAAGTTCAGTTTGAATTCAGATAGTTGCTAACAGTTAGGTTCGACCTGAGACCGTGGCTGGGGAGGGTGATGGGATGTATCGCAAGGGAGCGGAGTTTGTGGCGGGCGCCGAAAATGATACCTTCAGTCTTCCCAATGCTTAACTGGAGAAAATTGTTACTCATCCAAGACTGGATGCTAGACAAGCAGTCTGACAATTCAGGGGCAGTGGCGGGGTTGAGAGAGGTGGTGGAGTGGTCGAGCTGGATGGGGTCAGCGTACATGTGGAAGATGTCATTGTCAAGGGGCTGCGTGTAGGTGAGGAAGAGGAGGAGGCCAAGGATAGATCGTTGGCAGTGACGGCGTTGGGGCAGGAAGAGAAGCTATCATAAGAGATGCTTTGGCTATAATTGGATAGGTCAGAGTAGAACCAAGTGAGGTCAGTCCCACTGAGCTGGACAATGGATGAGAGGTGTTGGAGGAGGATGGTGGTTGACCATGTTCAAGGCTGCAGTGAGGTCGAGGAGGGATAATGTACCATGGTCACAGTCAGAGAGGATGTCATTTGTGACTTTGGTTATGGCTGTTTCTGTGCTGTGCCGGAGTGAAAAGCTGATAGGAAAGAGATGGGCATGGATTTGGGAATCAGTAACGTGTTCAGGGAGAGAAAAGGGAGGTCGGAGATGAGGCGGTAGTTATCAGTATCAGTCTACCAAGCGCATTCATGCCCACCCGTGCACATTCGCACTAATGGGTGCTTGTCCATGCAGGCATACATTCACGGGCACACTTGCATGCAAACCTGCACCCTTGTAGACAATAGAGTAGGACGAAACTTTACCGGATTATCATTGGACGAGACACGCCTGCTCACACTGGGGTGGATTTTCGTTCGCACCACCTGGCGGAAAACAGGCAGTTTGATCGACCGATGTTTTACACCCTGCTCAATTTTAATTTCTATTGACCTCAATGGAAATCGGGCGGGGTGTAAAATGGGCGTCAGATTCGCCATTGTCCTTTACCTGCCCAGCTGCAGAAGTGAAAATCCACCCGAATAAAAAAAACTTGTATTTATATAGTGCCTTTCACGACCTCAGGACGTCCCAAAGTGCTTTGCGACCAATGAAGTGCTTTTGAAATGTAGTCACTGTTGTAATGTTGGAAACACAGCAGCCAATTTGCGCACAGCAAGCTCCCACAAACAGATAACTCCCCTGCTCTTCTTCGAAATAGTGCCATGGGATCTTTTGCATCCACCCGAGAGGGCAGATGGGGCCTCGGTTTTAATGTCTCATCCGAAAGACGGCACCTCCGACAGTGCAGCCCTCCCTCCACACTGCACTGGAGTGTCAGCCTGGATTTATGTGCTCAAGTCCCTGGAGTGGGACTTGAACCCACAACCTTCTGACTCAGAGGCGAGCCGTGGCTGACACTACCTCGCCTTTAAGGTCTAGCTCGCTGCCTAATAGGGATTGTCAAGCTAGTCTGACCTTACCAGCCCATAGTACACACTACTGTGAGAAGCCTCGAGGGTGAGTTATAGTTCGGGGGTCGGGGATGGCTTGGGGCGGGCGGGCGGGGGGTGGGGTGGGGGGGGGGGGGTAGCTCTTTTCATTGCCAGCAAACCTGTTCTAACATTCACTGCGTTAGTGATCCAGATGGCTGCTCTCGTTGACTGTGACATCATGTATTTTGACAGAAAATATTAAGATCAGAGCAAACTTTCAAAAAGCAAATTTGCTGCCAATTTCAACTGTGTGCTGGTAATTGTTCCGAGAAATCCTTACCATTGCCAGTAGGCATTTCATCAATTCACTTCATCGCCACTGCACCAATGTAGATGTGTTGTGAATTAATGCGGTCTCCTGGGTTTATTATGTAATGCTCCTCGGTGCGCTTCAGTTCCCAGCCCATTGTAATGACTGATTAACCCATCACTGAATGGATTTAGCAGTGTTTTCTGACATAATCCATGGCTCAGTTGGTAGCACTCTTGCCTCTGAGTCTAGAAGGTCAATGGTTCAAGTCCCACCCCAGATAACTTGAGCACCTAATCCAGGCTGACACCCCAGTGCAGTGCTAAGGGAGTGCCGCACTGTCGGAGGTGCTGTCTTTCGGATGAGACGTTAAACTGAGGCCCCGTCTGCTCTCTCGGGCGGATGTAAAAGATCCCATGGCACTATTTCAAAGAAGAGCAGGGGAGTTCTCCCCAGTGTCCTGGCCAATATTTATCCTTCAACCAACATCACTAAAACAGATTATCTGGTCAGGTATCTCATTGCTGTTTGTGGGAGCTTGCTGTGTACGCAAATTGGCTGCCGTGTACCCTACTATAACAACAGTGACTACACTTCAAAAGTACTTCAATGGCCGTGAAGCGCTTTGGGATGTCCTGGGGTTGTGAAAGGTGCTATATGAATGCAAGTCCGTTCTTTCATTTAATGATCCCAGTGTGGCGGAGCATGTTTTGTTGGTCTTGTATTGTACTGTACCCCCCATGTGAAAACCAGCCTTGGTGCAGATATTGCCCATTTATCAGATAGGAGCTCCTCGTTCTTTGTACACGGAACCCATACCCTTCTTACAAGAGGCCCATGCCCTTCGTACAGGAGACAAGAGCTGCTCTGCCCAATGAAAGTACTGGGCAAATGCTACTTCCTCAATTAAAAAAAAAAACATTCAGTTTATGGGATGTGGGCATCGCTGGCAAGGCCAGCATTTATTGCCCATCCCTAATTGCCCTTCAGAAGATGGTGGTGAGCTGCCTTCTTGAACCGCTGTGGTGCGTGCAGTGAAGATACTCCCACAGTGCTGTTAGGGAGGGAGTTCCAGGATTTTGACCCAGCGACGATGAAGGATCGGCGATATACTTCTAAGTCAGGATGGTGTGTGACTTGGAGGGGAACTTGGAGGTGGTGGTGTTCCCATGCGCCTGCTGCCCTTGTCCTTCTAGGTGGTAGAGGTTGCGGGTTTGGGAGGGTCCGCTGAAGAAGCCTTGGCGAGTTGCTGCAGTACATCTGATCGATGGTACACACTGCAGCCACGGTACGCCGGTGGTGGAGGGAGTGAATGTTCAAGGTGGCAATTAGCAACCTTGCATATATATGGACTCCTCTGGCATGGTGAGATTATAATGTGCCTCTTTATCTCAAGGCTATATAGGCTCGAGGGGTTAAATGGCCTACTCCTAATGTTCCTACCTAATTTATAGGTACAGGTGACAGCACTGAAACATATAACACATGTCAACTGTACAGTACCAAATGTGACTCAATTGCTGCTTAATACCTTGTCTGTACTATGCATGGACTGAAGCTGCCAGCGAGACATTCACACACAACATAGTGCCAGATGTGAGTGAATTGATGCATTTTACTGGTGCAGGTGAAGGACCCTTCAGGAATCAGAGGGTTAACTTTCTGCTGCCAGAGTACTCCTGTAATTCTGAAAGGTTTTGTTCCATTGTGCAGACTACTGTTTCTAACCTTGGGCCATGGATCCTGACGTGAGGGTTCATGACCTGGCATACCGACGTGTTGCTGCTCCATTGAACTCACCGTGGTTGTCTATCTTGCAGATTTACTGGCCAGCTCCTGTGGAGTGGAGGGAAGAGTGCAACTGGGCCGGCAAGGATTTACACGTGAGTGCGAGCACTTCTAATTGTCTCGAAGCACCGTTTGATTGACAATCTGTGGTTACCGCCAAAAGCCAGCGGTCTTTTGTGTCCCAGTTGGAAATTACACCTCCCCCTTTCTCCTCCGCAGCACCCAGCAAAACCATTCCTCCCTACCAACAACCTCACCTTCTCAAGCTATTGAATGCATAGAATATATCCGAAAAGATCAACCACGTGTTAAGAGCGTATTTATAACATTTGAATTCGAGGCTGTGTCAACGCGGAGGGTGTGAGAAGAGTTCTGCTGCACAACCCAGTAGCTACCTAGACAAGCGAGTTTCATTTGTTTGCCATCGTGAACGCTGCCTCACTGTGCATGGGGATTCATAGTTTCCGTAACAGTCGGGTTGCATTGCACCGTGCTTGAGTTCTGATGAGGACTGAGGAAAGGTCTTAAAATTTCCTCAACATTTGGCTGCTCAAGATTCCTTGTTGCTATCGGTTGCTCGCAGGACTTCTTTTCAAACTGAGAAACCGAGGTGAAGGGCCAAGGCTCGTGCTGTAGGACAACAACAACTTGCATTTATACAGCGCCTTTAACGTAGTGAAATGTCCCAAGGCGCTTCACAGGAGTGATTATCAAACAAAATTTGACACCGAGCCACATCAGGAGAAATTAGGGCAGATGGCCAAAAGCTTGGTCAAAAAGGTAGGTTTTAAGGAGCGTCTTAAAGGAGGAGAGAGAGAGAGAGAGAGGTAGAGAGGCCGAGAGTTTTTTGGAGGGAATTCCACAGCTCAAGGCCTAGGCAGCTGAAGGTGGAGCGATGAATATCGGGGATGGGCAAGAAGCCAGAATTGGAGGAGCGCAGAGATCTCGGAGGGTTGTGGGGCTGGAGGAGGTTACAGAGATAGGGAGGGGTGAGGCCATGGAGGGATTTGAAAACAAGGATAAGAATTTTAAACACTAAGGTTGAAAAGACAATGTAAATCAAGTGGTGATGTTAAACTTGAGGAAGCTTGTCGATTGTCGGAGAAAACTGATGGAAGGGGGTAAGGATTACATAAGAACATAAGAAATAGGAGTAGACCATTCGGCCCTTCGAGCCTGCTCCGCCATTCAGTAAGATCACGACTGATCTTCTACCTCAACTCCGCCTTTCCGCACTATCCTCATGTCCCTTGCTTCCCTTAGTATCCAAAAATCTATCAATCTCTGTCTTGAATATACTCAACGACTGAGCAGCTACAGCTCTCTGGGATAGAGAATTCCAAAGGTTCACAAGTGAAGACATTTCTCCTCAATGGCCAACCCCTTATTCAGAGACTGTGCACCCCAGTTGTAGATTCCACAACCAGGAGAAACAGTCCCTCATCATCTACCCTGTCACCACAGTTTTGAGGTATTGTGAAAAAACGAGTTAGAGTAGAAGACGGTGTGCTGAACCTCGATTTCAATGGGGAGGATGTAGGGAGGAGGAAAAGTATGTAAGGTATGTTTGCAGCTTTGAAGAAACAAGAGAGGATTATTGACTTGTATCAACGCAACACAGTGAGACAAGAAAGGTTGTGATGAAAAGGAGGGAGAGAGAAACTTGATAGGCAGACAGTTTGGAGGCTATAGGTGACAGAGCGAATAGCTTATCACACAACAAGCTCTTTCTTGTATCCTGTCCATGATTGCGTGAGAAAGGCTTGAGAAGAGCCTCCCTGGATAAGAAGGCAGCATTGAAGTCTTGGGATGGAATTGCACTCAACAAGAGAGGGTTGAGAATTGTCAAGGGCGGAAGATTTTGGTGTGAAAGAGGAAAGTGAGCATCCCGCAGGGAGTCTTGAACTGAACGAGTGAGGAACATGATGCACCTTTTTGCATGGATGAGGAGCGAGTCAGTCGAGTGGGGAGAACATCCAGCAAGAAATCGGCGAAAGAGGGTTGTTGGGGCGGGGGGAAACGTGGGGGGCGGTGGGATGGGGGTGGAGGGGAAGCATAACAGGTTAATATAACTCCTAGGCTGACGAGCTCAATCAAAGCTGGAAAGTAACTTGGGCCTCGGGCCTTTTGAGGCCTAATTATAACCTGTAAACCATGACAAATATCTGTCAATTTAAAATTTCGTTTTTGGTCTGGGCATGGATTACATTCCAGAGGTGTTAGGAAGCTGGACTATTTCCCATCCGCTGCCTCCCACTATTCATGCCAACTCACAAGTTTGTCAACAGCAGTCTGCTCATTGCTCTTTAAATCTGCTTAACACTCTCATTTTGAACAGTCCAGGTGAGCAGAGTATGTGTTGACTAGAAAGACAGCTTGTGATTTTCTACACCCGCAGTGGCAGGGCGCCAACACTTCACACACACACACACACACACACTCTCTCTCCTGGTTAAAACTAAAGTGACTCTTCTGGCCCTACAACCCTCCGAGATCTCTGCGTTCCTCCAATTCTGGCCTCTTGCACATCCCCGATTTCTGTCACTCCACCATTGGCGGCCGTGCCTCCAGCTGCCTAGGCCCTAAGCCCTGGAATTCCCAGCCTAAACCTCTCGGTCTCTCTACATCCTTCTCCTCCTTTTAAGACGCTCTTTAAAACCTACCTCTTTGACCAATCTTTTGGTCACCTGCCCTAATATCTCCTTGTGTGGCTCGGTGTCAAATTTTATTTGATAATCGCTTCTGTGAGGCGCCCTGGGACGTTTTACTACATTAAAGGCGCTCTATAAATGCATGTTGTTGTTGTTGTTGTTGTTAATCAGCAGACAAACTGATGCTGGAGGCCAAGGGAATGCTGGGACTTGGGTTAGGGTGGCAAAGTAACCGGCAATTCATGATCGAGGGAAATAGGGGACTGCTGGCATTCGTGAATATAACAAAAGTTTGTTTATTGGCAGAAATAAGTAGCTTTGCAGTTTTCGTGGACATGCTGTTGGCTGGAACCATCTCCTGCTGGCTGCGTGTGTTGGAAAACCATGTTCGCGCTGTCCTAGGTTTTCTGGTGACTGTGCCTCAAGAAATGTAGTCATTTTCGTGGGTTGGCAGCAGAAGCAATAACCACGAAAGCTGTTGGATTTATGGTTTAAAAAAATCCAACAAGTTCCCCAAAATCTCCTTTCAAGGGTATGGAATCTGCTCTTTCTCCGGTTCGGCCTGTTCTAGTCCACTCTGCGTGCTTGTCTCTTGATGCCCTCTGAAGTGGCCTAGCGAGCCACTCCGTTGTCATGGCAACGAGGGATGGCCAATGAATGTGGCCTTGCCAATGTTGCCCATGTGGTGAGAACAGTTTGGAAGGCAAAAATGCCCCTTTATATCGAAAATGGCAGCCATCACCAGCAGGCTGGGAAACCAGGGAGTTTCTCTGGACTTGTGCCCCTGCTAATTTATGCATTTGATAGAGCTTTTAATAGAGGCAATATTTAAAACTGTTCGCCTGGATATTATAAAGAGTAACAGCTAGACAAACCCAGATGTGCATAATGTGTATTTCAATCTGTGTGTGTGTGTCAGACCAGAAATACATGACCATGAAAACCTTCGGATTGTTGTACTAAACACAGCTGGTTCACCAGTGAAGGGGACCTGCCACCTTTACCTACATGTGTGTGACTTCAGTCCCGTACTATGTGGTTGACTCTTGATGCCCTCTGAAGTGGCCCTCGTGACCCACTTAGTCTGGGGGAGTGCTGCACTGTCGGAGGTACGGTCTTTCGGATGAGACGTTAAACCGAGCCCCCGTCTGCCCTCTCAGGTGGACATAAAAGATCCCAAATGCACTATTTTTTCGAAGAAGAGTAGAGGAGTTCTCCCCGGTGACCTGGCCAATATTTATCCCTCAATCAACATCACTAAAACAGATTATCTGGTCATGTTGCTGTTTGTGGGAGCTTGCTGTGTGCAATTAGCTGCCGCGCTTCCTACATCACAACAGTGACTACACTTCAAAAAGTACTTCATTGGCTGTAAAGTGCTTTGGGACGCCCTGAGGCTGTGAAAGGTGCTATAGAAATGCAAGTCTTTTTTTCTTTATAAAAACAATCGCTATTGCAGATGGCCCACCAAGTAGGGATGGGCAATAAACGAGGCCTTGAACCTCACCTACATCCTAAGAACAGATCAGCAGTTCAGTCATGATTCATTCAATGGTTTGCAGGGGCACACACACAATTAGACTTTGAGTTATTTACAGTGTTGTCCGTCTACAAAGGACGTCAAGCACTCATGATGTACTGGAGTTACCAGCACCATAAACTGTGATCTGAATGAGGGATCCGAGGGGAGGGATTGTTATTCGGTTCCGTAATGTTTTGAGTGATGTTATCATAGGCTGTGGGCAAGAGTTCAAGATGCTTATCACTCCCTCCCACCTCTCTCTCCCAACCCCTCCCCTTCCAGTTTGGATTGGCCTGCTTGTCTTCCTAACAAAGAGGTGCGTGCGATACCCAGGAAAGATTGGGGAGGGGGGCCGTGCTGCTTGAAAAGGGCTCAAGTGGTGGGGTTCTTTCCCAGCTGCAGGCAGAACTCCAGTTCGAAGGGGCGGGCTGGCGGTTGGGGTGGGTGATGACTTTTTTGATCCATATGTTGCTTGAACTGCAAGTCCCCAGCTGTTCCAGAAGACATGTCATTTGACTGTTAATTGAACTGTTTTCATCAGGTTTCCAGTTCTCACCATGTGAGGGAATAATAAAATCTCTCTCTTTCTTGACTGAATGCCACTACCCTAATACAAATAGTGCGCCATGAAAATAAAAAGTGCAGCCGAAAAGACTCCGCACTTGCCTCCTTCCAACCTGACCAGCTCACTGACCCCTCAGTGTGCGGCGCTGCAGATACCCGACCCTAGACCTCAAACCATTCACCTTCAGGCATTTCCCCGCTCCCACCCCAGCCCCCCGCAGAACTCTCGCTCTCTAGTTTCAACGTTCGGTCTGCCCTCGGGTCAAGTTTCAGTTTTTGGCAGCGAGCTTAATCTCGCGCCGCTGACCTGTTTGAAGCCGGTGGAAGGTGAGATGTTGCAGAAGTGTTGGTCGGACTCTTGGACTATTGTCCCTGTGGTGTTGGATTCAAGTCGAGGTGGAATGACCAGCACAGTGGTTCTCCATCCAACTTACTCCCCCTCTTGTCCTGAAGTTGCTGACTCTCTGCTAGGTTGCACCTTCCACAGGTGCTGTCAGCATTGCAACACTGCCCCCAACATAGACATTGAGTGGGTACCATCACAGCGGAGCCCGATCCTGTCCTCGGTTAACATTCACACACGAGCGCTATCCGGTAGAGTAATCAGGAGCAGGATGCCTGGGCTGATCGTCCCTCTCTCTAGCCCGGGGTCTCTGAGGCCACGTGTGGTGCATCAGCCATCACCCTGGATCAGATCAACCAACTTAGCCAAGACCCGGGATATTTTGTGTCTCCTTCCACCGAATGTATCTTCTGTGTATTTCGGGTTTCTTGCAGTGCCTCCTCTCCCAGACACTGGCTGTGGGGACAGTCGATAGAGTGATAGATTGTCAGCTTTCAGAGGTTTGCATTTAGAGCACATTGGGACAAAACGCGACAATTTTCCAGATTTCAGGCTGCAACCTTCTGACTTTCCATTACCTGCCTGAACATTCGAACTCATTTGAGTTAAGAAAGAAAGGACTCGCATTTCTATAGCGCCTTTCACGACCTCACAATGTCCCAAAGCGCTTTACAGCCAATGAAGTACTTTTTGAAGTGTAGTCACTGTTGTAATGTGGGAAAAGCGGCAGCCAATTTGCGCACAGCAAGCTCCCACAAACAGCAATGTGATAATGACCAGATAATCTGTTGTAGTGATGCTGATTGAGGGAGAAATATTGGCCAGGACACTGGGGAGAACTCCCCTGCTCTTCTTCAAAGTAGCGCCAGGGATTATTTATGTTCACCTGAGAGAGCAGATGTCTCATCTGAAAGACGGCACCTTCGACAGTGAGTGAGTGCGCTGGGAGTGTCAGCCGGGATTTTTTTTGCTGAGGTCTCTGGAGTGGGACTTGAACCCATGACCTACTAACTCAGTGGCGAGGGTGCTACTCACTGAGTCTCAGATGAGGAGGCCATTTGGACCATCTCGGCTCATTGCGTCACCTCACTGCATCTTGATGAGTCTAAGGGTCTTTACTTCCTTGACCCCCATCCTGGAAGGTCATTCTATTTGCCAACTTGCTTCTACAAGCCTTAGATAGTTCTTATATAACATGACCTTTAAAGACCACAGCGAAGTCTATGTCTTACCCCGGTGTAACCCAATCTCCTGATTGACCTATGTTGAGAAGCAAATCTCACTTGGCACTGTGAAAACATACAGACGTAAATTAATGACTTGGAGCTCTGGGACCTACACAGCTGAATGTGGTAACTTCCCTGCTCTCAGCTTGTTCTGCTACACACCACCTGCTAGACATTACACTTGGGGTTGGTGGCAGTGGGGGGAGTGGTGCGGGGCAGTGGGGGGGGGGGGAGTTAATCTGCAATCCTGGTGAATGAGCTCATCCCATTATAGAGCAGGCTGCATGCTGGGGAGGAGCACGCAAGAGACAGCTGCTTGTGGACACTTGTGCATCTAGTGATGGGGGCAGTGGGACGGGGGATGACACCATGAACTTCAGGAATCGTATATTAGGAAGTTGATTAATGTGCCTGTAAGTAGTGTTCCTGGAATGAGCTGGTCAGTGACGGAGAAGGTGGGTGGAAGGTCGACATCCTGTGTGGCGCAGATTCACTGCACGTGAATGCAGCACGGAGACCAGCGATTCTTAGAGGTGATCTTGAAATCTTGTAAATCTAGAAAAGAGAAGGCTGAGGGTTGACCTGGTAGAAGTCTTTAAGATTATGAAAGTGTTTGATAGGGTTGATGTAGAGAAGATATTTCCACTTGTGGGGGGAGACAGAACTAGGGGCCATAAATATCAGATAGTCACTAATAAATCCAATGGGGAATTCAGGAGAAACTTCTTTACCCAGAGAGTGGTGAGAATGTGGAACTCGCTACCACAGGGAGTGGTTAAGGCGACTATCATAGATGCATTTAAGGGGAAGCTAGTTAAGTACATGAGGTAGAAAGAAATAGAAGGATATGCTGATAGGGTGAGATGAAGAGAGGTGGGAGGAGGCTGGTGTGGAGCACAAACACTGGCGTGGACCAGTTGGGCTGAATGGCCTGTTTCTGTGCTGCGAATTCTATGTAATCCCACTCTGGTCTGGTACTGTTCGTTGACCAGCTTGATTCTCCAGTCTCTGTGAATACATCAGCTGTTTTAAAGACTGGTATATATCGCATATGATGTATGATGCCATAGGGACCAAGTTAGGGGGCACACCTGCTCGCCCAGTGTTTCACACAAGACAGCACCCCATGAAGAGTGCTGCAATTTGACATAATTTCACACTGTATTTTTGTCACACTTTCTCATGAAAGGCCATGTCCCTTTTATGAGAGAGACTTCTCACGCCTGTGTGCGCAAGTGGTATATTTCACAAATGAATATGCCGCTCAACAGAAGAAAGGAAACAAAATTTCAAAAAACGCAAAGGCAAAAGTCTTTATAAACCGAGCCTTGACAGCCTGGGCCTCTGTTACTGTGCCAAGTCCCTTGCTCTCATCCCACTTGGTCTGTTTTTATAGACTGCGGGAAAGACGTTCCAAGAGCACATCTGTGCTGCGGCTGGTGTCGTTGCCTGAATGAGGCGGACTGACAACCTGAAAGTGATGTGTGAGCCCCTGCTTCCCGTTTCCCACTTTCTAAGAACCCAGCAACACGATCCAGAGGGCCATGGAAACTGCCTTTTTTTTTTAACCAGTGGCCTCGCTCTATCACAGATCAGATAAAAGTGAAGAGATCGGGAGTCGAGAAGGCAGAACAAGTGGCGTTTACCGAGGCCGCAAGCAAAGCTCGGTGAAGCCGAGCAAAAAGGTCTGGTGGGGTTATTTTTTTTCAATCTAGCTTTTTGGCAGGCTTTCAAATGCTCAGCATTCGACCTGCTGGTCTCCGGCTAACAGACAGCTGACAGTATGATGTGATAAGGCCGTACTGCTTGCGATGAGAAATGGACGATAAATTGAACCACTTGGGTAATCTGTGAATTGGCTGCTGTTTGGCTTAAATATCTCCAGGGGTCTTTGCCAAAAAAACACTGAGGTCGGTGGTTGCCACGGTGATCCGGAAAGTGGGGGCAAAGGTCGCGTGACGCTCTGCGCCTGCGGAGTTCATTTGATACAACTGTGAATTATTCCAAATATTCGCATTTGATCCTTATGAATTTTTGAAAGCGAGAAAAGCCGTTCAGTAGAATTTGCAAACATCGTGGCGTTTTACCCCTTTAGTTTCTTGGGGGTGATTTACTGCAACAGTCCATAGAATCTTACAGCACAGAAGGAGGCCATTCGGCCCGTCGAGCCCGGGCCGGCTCTTTGGAAAGAGATATTCAATTCGTCCCACTAGCCCGAGCTCTCTCACTGCAGCCCTGCAAATATTTCCCTTCCAAGTATTTCTCCAATTCCCGTCTGAAAGTTACAATTGAATCTGCTTCCACCGCCCTTTCAGGCAGCAGGTTCCAGGCCAGTTCCGCTGCTCGTCCACTATTTTCCCAGAGTTTCTGTGGCTCTTCCACCAGTACGGCGCATGAGTGGGAAAACCCCCCATGGAATTTTAAATCTGAGAGCGATAGATTTTTGCTAGCCAAGGATATTCAGGGATATGGAGCCAAGGCGGGCAGATGGAGTTAGGAGACAGATCAGCCATGATCTCATTGAAAGACAGAATGGCTTGCTCCTGTTCCTATGTTCCTAAGTGCCTTTACATAGAGAGAGAGAGAGAGAGAACTTGAATTTCTATAGCACCTTTCATGACCTCAGGATGTCCCAAAGCGCTTTACAGTCAATGAAGTACTTTTGAAGTGTAGTCACTGTTGTGATGTAGGAAACACGGCAGCCAATTTGCGCACAGCAAGCTCCCACAAACAGCAATGTGATAATGACCAGAGAATCTGTTTTAGTGATGTTGGTTGAGGGATAAATATTGGCCCAGGACACCGGGGTGAACCTCCCTGCTCTTCTTCGAATAGTGCCATGGGATCTTTTACGACCACCTGAGAGGGTGGAGTTGAGGTTGAAGGTCAGCCATGGTCTAACTGTTTGGCGGAGGAGGCTTGAAGGGCCGAATGGCCTACTCCTGCTCCTATTTCTTATGTTATTATATTCAAGGGCAGAAGGCTACCCTCGGTTTAATGATTCACCCGAAAGACGACACCTCCAACAGTGCAGCACTCCCTCAGCACTGCACTGGAGTGTCAGTCTAGATACGGTCTTTTATTCTGAGTTGGCAAACTGCTGTCCGACATACTCTGACGTTACCCAATTACCCTGTGGCTATGCTCATTTCCAGTGTGCTGCTGTGAAAAAGGACAGCTCGATGGGAGGATGGTGTGCTTGGATAGGATTTTATCTGTGTCGTAAGAATGAGCCTTACGCGTGGTAAACTTAATGTAAGCTTTAATCAACTTAAAACGGTGCTGCATACAAAAGAGGTCTTACCCTATGCCTCTTCCAGATCTAACTGATCAGTCCAGTATTTATCCTGGACTGATTACAGGAAGTGATGTAATACAGGAAGCTGAAAAGTGTTACCACATTCTCCCCCCCCAAAAGATTAGGAGGCCGGGATGCTCCCTCCATTTCGTAGCCGTTGGATGAGGGAGAGCCGCACCCGTTTGGGTTCTCGTAACGGTAGAGGGCCCCTAGCCCGTTTACCCGCTGCGGGCCATGGACCAGAGTCCGAGTGCTCCAGCCCGCTCTGTGAGGGGTCAGAGCGATCCTGACTGTGTACTGGTACCCGAATGGGTGTCGGGCAGGGCTGTGGCAGATCCGTTTCTGAGCGTACGGTACAGGGTTGATCGTGGCTGCGCGTGCGAGCCCCGACGGGCTCATAGTCAGTCTGCCCCAGGTCGGCACGCTGGAGTGAGGTACCAGCCGGCGTCAGATCCCGATCATGATGAGAGGCACCTGGCAAGCCCAGAGATGTGCCTGGTACAATATCATCCCCTGGTGTCCCTCTATGTTTCGGCGGGCAGGGAGCCAGATCCCGCAATGACACGGTAGATTCCCGACCGTCAGGATACCGAATATAGGCGTAGGTAGGGTTGACGTCAGTGAGCTCAACCTCATCTACCAGGGGGTCATTCTTAGACGCCCGGACATATCTTCGGAGTAGCACTGGTCCCGGTGCAGTCAGCCACGACGGGAGAGATGTCCCATAGGATGAGCGACGCTGAAATCGGAAGAACCGTTCATGAGGCGTCGTATTTGTGGCGGTCGAAAGGAGGGACCGTGTGGAGTGTAATGCGTCTGGAAGTACTGCTTCCCAATGCTGGTTGGGTAGGCCCCGAGATCTCAAAGCCAGACGTACCGCATTCCAGATGATAGCGTTAAAACGCTCGACTTGCCCATTCCCAACCGGATGATAAGGCGTCGTTTTGCTGGCAGCAATACCCCGTTCCGAGAGATAGGCCTTGAGTTCTCCCGACATAAAAGAAGGGCCCCGATCTGAATGAACATAGGATGCCATGCCACAGAAAGCAAATACCTGTTCAAGGCAGCTGATAACCGTGGTTGTCAGCATATTGGGGCAGGGAAAGGCAAACGGAAAACGAGAATACTCATCAACCATTGTTAATAGATAAGTGTTGCGAGTCGAAGAGGGCAATGGCCCCTTAAAATCGATGCTAAGCCTTTGCATTGGCTGGGTCGCATGTATGAGTATACCACCCGAGGGGCGGAAAAACCGAGGTTTCAATTCCGCACAGACTCTGCAGTCCGAGCACATCTTCTTTACATCCCCGGTAGAGAATGGGAGATTTCGGGACCGCACGAAGTGCAGCATGCGAGTAACGCCTGGATGACACAACCCATCATGGATGTCTACGAGCGTAGAGGGTGCCATGGCGGAGCAGAATGCTCGTGTGAGGGTATCCGGAGCCACATTCTCCTTGCCAGGTCGATAGTGGATGGTGTAACCAAAAGAGGCCAATTCCAGCCGCCAAAGCTGGATTTTATTATTTTTAATTTTGGTCCGTTTTCGATTATCGAGCATGAAGGCGACCGATCGCTGGTCCGTGATTAAAGTAAAGTGCTGGCGAGCCAGGAGATGACTCCACTTCCGTACTGCCTCTACGATGGCTGTAGCTTCTTTCTCGACTGGAGGATAATGTAGCTCAGCCCCTTGAAAAGTCCTGGACAAAAATGCCACCGGACGACCTTCCTGATTCAGAGTGGCTGAGATTGCCACCTCCGAGGCATCACACTCAACAACAAAAGGAAGACTCTCATCGATGGAGTGAAGAGCCGCTTTCTCCAACTGCTTTTTCAGGAGGTTAAAGGCTGCAACAGCCGTTGTGTCTAGTGGGAATGTGCTGGCCTTCAGTAGAGGTTGGATTCGGTCCGAGAAGTTAGGAATCCATTTCGCATAGTATGCAAACAGGCCGAGGGCCCGGCGCAAGGAGGCCGGATTCTTAGGTGGCGGGAGTTCTTGGAGTGGGCGAAGCCTTTCAGGGTCAGGTTTAATGATGCCATTGCCCACACAATAGCCAAGGATGTTGATGGTTGGTTGTGACTCAATGGATTTAGCCGCATTCAATGTCAAATTACGGTGCTGGAGTGCATCCCAAAATCGTTGGAGATTGGCGTCATGTTCCTGCTGATTGCGACCTGCGACAGTAATATTGTCCAGATAAGGAAACGTATCCTTCAAGTCTTCCTGTTTGACCAGGTCATCCATTGCTCGCTGGAAGACAGCCACTCCATTAGTGACCCCAAAGGGGAGGCGACGAAATTGATACAGCCGCCCATTGGCTTCAAAGGCTGTATACTGCTTGTCTGAGACCTTCAAGGGTACCTGATGATAGGCGCTTTTCAGATCATAAGTCGAGAACACCGTGTACTCAGCCAATTTATTAACCATATCATCGATGCGCGGCAATGGGTATGCGTCCAAGTCCGTATATTGATTGATGGTCTGTGAATAGTCAATGCACAGCCGTTTCTTGTGAGGTTGTAGAGGGTTCTTAACAATAACGACCTGGGCGCGCCATGGCGACGAACAAGGCTCGATGATATCCTCTGCTAAAAGCCGAGAAATCTCAGCCGCAATAAAAGACTGGTCTTCCTGACTGAAACGGCGTGACTTTGTTATAATCGGTTTGCATCGAGGAGGGATACTGGCAAACAGTGAGGGTTCATCCAGTGAAGCTGCTGACAAGGCACAGAACGGTAATCGAGGTCGTATATTAGAAATAGTGAGTTCAGGTTTGGATCCGCCGAACTCAATGGTAAGCTTCTTATGCTGCTTTTGAAAATCCAGCCCTAAGATAAGATCACTACATAAGTCCTTGAGCACCGAAAGCCGGGTGGAGGGATACCTGTGACCATTAAGCATTATTTCAACTATACAGAAGCCAGAAATTCTGGTATTAAGTGATGACTGAGCCATCGCAACTGCCTGGTCCGATGGAAAAACATGTAGCTTTAACTGTGCAACAGTCTGTTCCCTAATGAAACTATCAGTGCTACCTGAGTCAATTAAGGCATCTAAAGTATGTCCATTAATTGATGCTTTTGTAGCTGCATGGAATAGGTTCTGAGGACAAGCAGCTGTAATTGGTGTCGTTGCACAAAGAGTGGCTGAAATTCTAGGTGTGTTTCTTCGAGAAAAAACCCGAGAGGAAGCACGATAGTTTTTAGTTGGAACATCCTGATAGGCCCTTACTGGGGCAGTTCGGTAGGACTTAGCTTGATAAGCCCTCGTAGAGGCTCTTGATAGGCAAACCTTTACAAAATGACCCTTTTTGTTGCAATGACTGCAAAACGCATTGCGAGCAGGGCAGAATCTCCGAGGGTGAAACTCATCACCACAAAAAAAGCATTTCTTAGATTGCCAAGAGGCTGCCACAGTGGGGTCATCATCCTCTTCATCAGTGAAGTCATCAGATCGATCGTCAGGGATAAAGTCCTCCCTAATAGAGTTCACCTGTGGCCTCTTAAATTGCCTGACTGTAGTTAAGGCAGCAGACCGAGGTCTGGGCACTGTAAAAAGGTCTGCATTTCTTTTTGCCAGATCTAGAGAGCAAGCCAGGTCATAAGCTCTCTGCAGCTCAAGTGTCTTACTTTCCAGTAGACGCTGGCGTATAAATGGGGAGGCAAGCCCGCAGATGAACGCATCACGGATCATTTCTTCGCGGTATAGCTCAGCTGAGGCTGCCCGAAAGTTACAGTCCATACTAAGTCTGCGAAGCTCTTGGAGGAATTTATCAATGGATTCCTCCGGCCCTTGTTGGGCTGTAGCTAGTAGATGTCTAGCATAGACCTCATTCGGTGTCTTAGTATATAGTCTCTTAAGCGTCTGAATTGCCTCCTCATAACTGTCCCAGTCTTCCACATACTGAAATACATTCGGGGTGACACAGTTGATGAGTATCCGCAACTTTGAGTTATCATCAGCTTTGCAATACTCAAGAAAATTCTCAAACGTGCGATACCAGTGTTTCCACACCTTACCGGCTGCTGGGGTGTTTGGGTCCAAGTCAAGACGCGATGGTTTAAGGATGTTTTCCATGATGGGTGATTCCCTGGATCCTTAGCTCCGAGTTCGTCCAAAAAGTTTGAGTGCGAAGTTTTTCCAAAGTTGATTAAATTGTCGTAAGAATGAGCCTTACGCGTGGTAAACTTAATGTAAGCTTTAATCAACTTAAAACGGTGCTGCATACAAAAGAGGTCTTACCCTATGCCTCTTCCAGATCTAACTGATCAGTCCAGTATTTATCCTGGACTGATTACAGGAAGTGATGTAATACAGGAAGCTGAAAAGTGTTACCACAATCTGCAGTTAGCACTGAGGTTCGGGGAGTACAACAACAACAAAACTTGTATTTATCTAGCGCCTTTAGCATAGTAAAGCATCCCATGGCGCTTCACAGGAGCGTTATAAGACAAAATTTGACACCGAGCCACATAGGAGATATTAGGACAGACGGTCAAAAGCTTGGCCAAAGAGGTAAGTTTTAAGGAGCGTCTTAAAGGAGGAGATTGTGGTAGAGAGGCGGAGGGGTTTAGGGAGGGAATTCCAGAGCTTAGGAGTTAGACAGCTGAAAGCACGGCCGCCAAAGGTAGAGCGATTAAAATCGGGGATGCGCAAGAGGCCAGAATTGGAGGAGCGCAGATATCTCGGAGGGTTGTAGGACTGGAGGAGGTTACAGAGATAGGGAGGGGCGAGGCCATGGTGGGACTTGACAACAAGGATGAGAATTTTAAAATCGAGGTGATGCCAGAACGGGAGCCAATGCAGATCAGCGAACACAGGGGTGATGGGTGAACGGGACTTGTTGCGAGTTAGGACACGGGCAGCAGAGTTTTGGATGACCTCAAGTTTACGGAGGGTGGAAGATGGGAGGCCGGCCAGGAGTGCGTTGGAATGGTCGAGTCTAGAGGTAACAGAGGCATGGATGAGGGTTTCAGCAGCAGATGAGCTGAGGCAGGGGCGGAGTTGGACGATGCTGGAAGTAAGTGGTCTCGGTGACGCGTGGATATATGTTCGGAAGTTCATGCCGGGGTCAAATACAACACCAAGTTTGCGAACGTACTTGGCATCCAGCACCCTCACGCTGTTAACTAAGCTAGCTTAGTGACACGAAATCAATGACAGCAGGACAATATGTTCACAAGCAAAGTTCCACTGATTTGTAGCGTTAATACCTCACACAAGGTAAAGTACTTAAAACCAAGCAAACTTGGCTGGAGAGCCGATGTCTATGGAGGTTACAGCTCTTGAGTTCAATCTTCTGGGTTGAATCCAAGTTCCCGTTAATACGCTTGATTTATATACTTTCGTTGCTTACTAGTCGCTTATCAAAATGCCCTTATATGGCATGTCCAGCATGGCCTGCTCATCCCTTGTTCGCATGTAACCATACATCTCTAAAGTACAGAGCACATGACTCATGGGCAACTTGCATGCTGATTAACTTGGGTGAAGATGACTTCACTGTTCATTATCAGGGAAATAAACTTGCAGGGCTACGGGGATAGAGCAGGGCAATGGGACTGACTGGATTGCTACAGAGAGCCGGCACGGACTCGATGGGCCGAATAGCCTCCTTCTGTGTCGTTATGACTCTATGATTTTGTTTTTCGCAGCCCCTTTTCTCCCCTTCCCAACTTAAGGTTCCCAGGCCATATTTTAAGTCTTCTAGCGATGGTTTCCCCCAGGGTCCGGAACGTAATAAGCACGCGGGTGTTACCTGCCGTGGTGAGGCCCACCCTAGTATTTCAGCAGAGAATCCAAATGCATTGAAGTGACCTGCGGTGCTACCTCTGCTTATTCCTTGTTTTACTGAAGTCAGCAGGTTACATGTTAACCCTTATACGATAGCAAAATACTGCGGATGCTGGAAATCCGAAATAACAACAGAAAACGCTGGAAAAACTCAGCAGGCCAGACAACATCTGTGGAGAGAGAAAGAGAGTTTCGTCAGAAAGTTCTGAAACGTTAACTCTCTTTCTCTCTCCACAGATGTTGTCTGGCCTGCTAAGTTTTTCCAGCGTTTTCTGTTGTTATTTTACATGTTAACCCTTTATCACCCACGTCTCCTAGCAACGCTATCCTGTGCCATTTTAGGGAACTACAGCGAAATAAAAGATACAGATAGACTTGTCTTTATCATGTCTCAAAGTGACTCACGCGAATGAATTACTTGGAAGCGCACTGACTGTTGTGTATACAAATGCAGCAACAACAACAACTTGTATTCATATAGCGCCTTTAACGTAGTAAAACGTCCCAAGGCGCTTCACAGGAGTATTCAAAGACAAACAAATTTGACACCGAGCCACAGAAGGAAAAATGAGGGCAGGTGACCATAAGCTTGGTCAAAGAGGTAGGTTTTAAGGAGCATCTTTAAGGAGGAAAGAGAGGTAGAGAGGCAGAGAGGCTTAGGGAGAGAATTCCAGAGCTTAGGGCCGAGGCAGCAGAAGGCATGGCAGCTAATGGTTGAGCGATTATAATCAGGGATGCTCAAGATGGCAGAATTAGAGGAGCGCAGATATCTCGGGGGGTTGTGGGGCTGAAGGAGATTACAGAGATAGGGAGGGGCGAGGCCATGGAGTGATTTGAAAACAAGGATGAGAATTTTGAAATCGAGGCGTTGTTTAACCAGGAGCCAATGTAGGTCAGCGAGCACAGGGGTGATGGGTGAACGGGACTTGGTGCGAGTTAGGACACAGGGCAGCCGAGTTTTGGATCACCTCAAGTTTACTTAGGGTAGAATGTGGGAGGCCAGCCAGGAGTGCGTTGGAATAGTCAAGTCTAGAGGTAACAAAGGCATGGATGAGGGTTTCAGCAGCGGATGAGCTGAGGCAGGGGCGGAGACGGGTGATGTTATGGAGGTGGAAATAGGCGGTCTTTGTTATGCTGTGGATATGTGGTCGGAAGCTCATTTCAGGGTCAAATATGACACCAAGGTTGCGAACAGTGTGGTTCAGCCTCAGACAGACATTTTTCACACGGCAAGATGATTATTTGAGGGAAGAATATTGCCCAGGGAACTTCCCGCTCCATAATTAGTGCTGTGGGATCGTTAACCTTCACTGGAACAATCAGATACGACCTCAGGTTAACATCCCATCTGTAGGACAGCACCTCTGGCAATGTAGCACTCCATCAGCAGCATCTGAGCCAAGCTGACACTTGGGGGGGAATTTTATCAATGGGGGCGCGTTGGGGGCGGGACTGCTGGTTGTCGGGTTTCAGTCCCGCCCCCAACGACGTCCGGCCAACCCACGCTATTTTCCCTTGATTGACCTTGTTAAGCCTGCCATGCGGGCTTAGCAGGCCAATTAAGGGAAAGCCGGTGACAGAGGACTTCAACATATGACGTTTCATCTGTCAAAATTTTTGACAGATGATTCGTCATCGTTTGACAGCTTTGAGAAGCTGTCAAACACTGACATTCTCTGTTGTTTGATGAGTCCTTGTACTCAAGACTCACCAAACCTATTTCCTGAGCAGAAATCAGATGGCTGTTGCATCGGAGAATGCAGCAGCCATTCTGTCATCTCTGCCGTGGAGATGAGGAGCCTCCGGATCCCCAAGGGTTGAAGCCTGCAGGAAGAAACAAAGGTAAGGAAACTTTTTCGAACACTTTTCACTCACCTCACATACTTACCTCTTCACACTTGCACCCATCACTCACCTCCACAGCGCACTTTTCGACCCCTCTCACCCCCGCAGACCCACTGCTCGCCTCGCTGACCCTGGCGGGGTTTCCCGACGTCGGGAAGCCCGCACTTGCAGGGGTAAAATGGGAATAATCCTCTTAACTCTCTGTTAACTACCTGTTAACAGGCAGTTAATTGGCTGTAATCCCCTTCCCGCCTCGAGGAGACGGGTCCCTGCGCGAGTCGGGGACCCGCCTCCCGGGAAGATGGCACGGAGGCGGGTTGGGGGCGGGTTCGGTACCCGCTCCCAGTTTCTGCCATTTTCCCGGCAGTCCCGCCTCCATACCCGCCTCCCCAGGGCTGGCAAAATTCCCCCCCCCCCAGTGTTCCGCAGAGGAGCGTGGGATGATCCCTTAAATCGTCTGCCTGCGTCAATAATTGCAAAGTTAAGCCGTGCCTCAGTGGGCATCACCCCTCGCCTCTGAGTCAGAAGGTTGTGGGGTCAAGCCCCACTCCAGAGACTTGAGCACAAAAATCTAGGCTGACACTCCAGTGCAGTGCCGAGGGAGTGCTGCACTGTCAGAGGTGCCGTCTTTCGGATGAGATGTTAAACCGAGGCCCCGTCTGCTCTCTCAGGTGGACGTAAAAGATCCCATGGCACTATTTCGAAGAAGAGCAGGGGAGGTCTCTCCCGGTGTCCTGGCCAATGATTATCCTTCAACCAACATAACAAAAACAGAATATCTGGTCATTATCACATTGCTGTTTGTGGGAGCTTGCTGTGTGCAAATTGGCTGCCGCATTTCCTACATTACAACAGTGACTACACTTCAAAAAGTATCCGAAAGACGGCACCTCTCATTCTGCCAGCATTTCACACCTCCCCTTTTGTTTCTTAACCTGTCCCATTACCATCTCGTCTTGCCTTGAGCATCTCTTAATGTCTCTACTTACCATAGACCACCCCTTTTGTTCTTTTATTCCTCCCCCCAGCCTCCCCCTTGCATTTTTATCTGTTTAATTTCCAGCTCTTCTCTCAGTTCCGACGAAGGGTTTCGACCTGAAACGTTAACTCTGTTTCTCTCTCCACGGATGTTGCCTGGCCTGCTGAGTTTTTCCAGCGTTTTCTGTTGTTATTTCAAAAAGTACTTCATTGGCTGTAAATCGCTTTGGCACATTCTGAGGTTGTGAAAGACGCTATAGAAATGCAATCTTTCTAAAAATTTACAACAAAATGTTGAGTTAAATTGGCACTGATCATGTGATAGATGAGATAGCATCAATTAGTGATGTCATCTCAATGGGCCTATTGATTAGAGCTGCCCACTTTGAGCCTGTTTGAAGTTTTATCCATTGTTTTCTCTCGTCTCTTTCCCATGGTGATTATTTTACACTATCTATGAATCTTTTCAAGGAATCTTCCTGTTGGCCTCCTCGCTGTCACATTAGCCTGCTAATTCTTTACTTGGTGAAAGCTTTTGCAAACTCCGTGTTTTCAGGCCTGTGTAAGCTGGTGTTTTGGTAGCGTTTTACAACGAATTTAGTCGCGTTTTTTCCTGATTCCCCTCAGTTAGGGATCCTCTTATGCCTTTGCTCTCTCCTGTTCCAACAACAAACTGCCCACAGAAATCCTGCCTCAGCCTTTTCCACAGATTCCCTTCCTCATCCAGCCTTTACTTGCATTATAAAGAACAGATACCATAGAAGCTGTTAGTCTTTGGATTCCACATTTACCTATGGTGAAACATTTTTATATTCTCGCTTTGTGTTTCTGCTCCATGTGAATTCCCTTTACCTATCCAAATTTTTCCCCCGACATCCTCTTTTCCACCTTTCACTCCCTTTCCCCCACCGTCCCTCTTCTTCTCCCACCCTCCAATCATTCACAGTGCGGCTGCAACTTTTTAAAATATTTGTTCCTGGGATGTGGGCATCGCTGGCAGGGCCAGCATTTATTGCCCATCCCTAATTGCCCTCGAGAAGGTGGTGGTGAGCCGCCTTCTTGAACCGCTGCAGTCCGCGTGGTGAAGGTGCTCCCACAGTGCTGTTAGGGAGGGAGTTCCAGGATTTTGACCCAGCGAGGATGAAGGATCGACTGATATACTTCCAAGTCAGGATGGTGTGTGACTTGGAGGGGAACTTGCAGGTGATGGTGTTCCCATGCGCCTGCTGCCCTTGTTCTTTCTAGATGGAAGAGGTCGTGGGTTTGGGAGGTGCTGCCGAAGAAGCCTTGGCGAGTTACTGTAGTGCATCTTGTAGATGGTACACACTGCAGCCACGGTACGCCGGTGGTGGAGGGAGTGAATGTTTAAGGTGGTGGATGGGGTGCCAATCAAGCGGGCTGCTTTGTCCTGGATGGTGTCGAGCTTCTTGAGTGTTGTTGGAGCTGCACTCATCCAGGCAAGTGGAGAGTATTCCTTACTTGTGCCTTGAAGATGATGGAAAGGCTTTGGGGAGTCAGGAGGTGAGACACTCGCAGCAGAATACCCAGCCTCTGACCTGCTCTTGTTGCCACAGTATTTATGTGGTTGGTCCAGTTAAGTTTCTGGTCAATAGTGACCCCCAGGATGTTGATGGTAGGGGATTCGCCGATGGTAATGCCGTTGAATGTCAAGGGACGGTGATTAGACTCTCGCTTGTTGGAGATAGTCATTGCCTGGTGGATCCATTTACATGTGAATGAAAGGGAGAAAGAAAGAACTTTTGAGGTGTAGTCACTGTTGTCGTGGTTACTGCAGAGAGGCAGCAGCTCCCATTCCACATCCAAAGCCTCAGAGACCTGCCACGTGCCACAGCCACGCCTGGTTCTTACTGTCCCCTCGTCTTCTTGGTGGCTCTCACTTGGGTGGCATCTGTGGACAGGTGACACTTGGTCGACATACGCGAGCAGCAGGGATGTGCACGGGTGAAAATTCTCACATAAACACATCCCGGGAAGAGCCAATATTACACGAGGTTACTTGAGCCATGGTGGATGAGTGGCACGGTGATATCATCCCAAGTAATTCAGCTAAACCAGCAACACAAAGAGAAATTGCCACAGAGAAACTATCCTTAGCCAAGAAAAATAATTGAAGACAGGCTTCCCCATTTTTGCGGTGTTGCTTTGACTGATAATTAAGATCAAACCTCATTTACCGAACACTTAAAAACAAATTGTGTGTGAGTGTGTGTCTGTGGGTGTGTGTGTCTGTGGGTGTGTGTGTCTGTGGGTGTGTGTGTCTGTGGGTGGGTGTGTCTGTGGGTGTGTGTGTCTGTGGGTGTGTCTGTGGGTGTGTCTGTGGGTGTGTGTGTGGGTGTGTGTGTCTGTGGGTGGGTGTGTCTGTGGGTGTGTCTGTGTGTGTGTGTGTGTCTGAGTGTGAGTGTGTCTGTCTGTGTCTGTGTGTGTGTGAGTCTGTGTGTGTGAGTGTGTGTCTGTGGGTGTGTGTCTGTGTGTGAGAGTCTGTGTGAGTCTGTGTGTCTGTGTGAGTGTGAGTGTGTGTGTCTGTGAGTGTGTGTGTCTGTGAGTGTGTGTGTCTGTGTGAGTGTGTGTGTCTGTGAGTCTGTGTGTCTGTGTGAGTGTGTGTGTCTGTGAGTGTGTGTGTCTGTGTGAGTGTGTGTCTGTGTGTCTGAGTGTGAGTGTGTGTGTGAGTGTGTGTGTGTATCTGTGTGTCTGTGTGTGTGTGTATCTGTGTGTCTGTTTGTGTGAGTGTGTCTGTGTGAGTGTGAGTCTGTGTGTCAGTGTGTGTCAGTGTGTGTCTGTGAGTCTGTGTGAGTGTGTGTGAGTGTGAGTCTGTGTGTGTGTGTGAGTGTGAGTCTGTGAGTCTGTGTGTCTGTGTGAGTGTGTGTGAGTGTCAGTGAGAGACTCGGCCATTCTCTTTTCATGCGGTACGTTGAAGCTGCAGGGTCACTTGACGTTTGGACTTGCTTGCTTCAGTTTGGCCGGGTTTCGCCTGCTCTCAGCCAAGCTCTGCCGGATGGAGCAGAAGGAAAGGCGGTTGCTTGCAGGAGTGTCGGCTCCTACGCCATGGAGCATGACGCCACATCCAATAATAGGCATGGAGAGGGTTCAACTCGGGACTGCGTCGTGCTTCCGTCATGAGAGGGAGCAAACAAAGCTGGTCTAGCGCAGGCCCGTAGCAAGGCCTATGGCCGGATCACACTCACTCACACCTCAAACACTAGTTTCCCACAGATATTGGTCTCAGGCTAGTATCTGTCTTTTTTTATTCGTTTATGGGATGTGGGCGTCGCTGGCAAGGCCGGCATTTATTGCCCATCCCTAATTGCCCTTGAGAAGGTGGTGGTGAGCCGCCGCCTTGAACCGCTGCAGTCCGTTTGGTGAAGATACTCCCACAGTGCCGTTAGGGAGGGAGTTCCAGGATTTTGACCCAGCGACGATGAAGGATTGGCGATATACTTCTGAGTCAGGATGGTGTGTGACTTGGAGGTGGTGGTGTTCCCATGCACCTGCTGCCCTTGTCCTTCTAGGTGGAAGAGGTTGCGGGTTTGGGAGGTGCTGCCGAAGAAACCTTGGCGAGTTGCTGTAGTGCATCTTGTAGATGGTACACACTGCAGCCACGGTGCGCCGGTGGTGGAGGGAGTGAGTGTTTAAGGTGGTGGATGGGGTGCCAATCAAGCGGGCTGCTTTGTCCTGGATGGTGTCGAGCTTCTTGAGTGTTGTTGGAGCTGCACTCATCCAGGCAAGTGGAGAGTATTCAATCACACTCCCGACTTGTGCCTTGTAGATGGTGGAAAGGCTTTGGGGAGTTACCAGACCCACATTATGCTGTTGGTTGCGGACTGCACCATCTCCATCGACAAAGCCTGTAGTCAATCAGACCTTAATGTTACAGAGAGGCGGCTGGTGGGTGTGCTCTTTCCCAGCATTTAAAAGGTTGAAGATAACACGAACAAACCTTATTCTTAAAAAGAACTTCTTAAACTTGTCTTTGAACTTGAGAGTGGAGTTATACTAGTGCGGAGCCAGCTGTTGTCAAGTGGACTCCCGACTTCTGTGTGCTTGGGAGTTGGATTATAGGCCTAGCTGTGGGGTTAGGCCGCTGCAGGTTGAGGTGCATCCAAGGCTGCTTTGCATCAGTGACAATGGTTAGCACAACTATGCATAGCTCAGTTGGTAGCACTCCCACCTCTGAGCCAGAAGGTTCAAGCCCTGCTGCAGGTCGTAGTCATATACCCTAGGCTGACACTTCAGTGTGAAACTGGGGGACCCTTGCTGGCTTCCACGTGAGACGTTAAACTGAGTCTTTTTGTGGTTCAAAGTGGATTGGGAAAAAAAATCCCTTAGTACTCACTGGGGGGACAGAAGAGATAATTCTCCTGCTGTCTTGGTCAACGTTCCTCCCTAAACCCACACCACCAAAATCAGACTAATTGATCACCCATCTTGTTGCTGTTTGTGGGATCTTGCTGTGCATAAATGAGCTGCCGCGTTTCCTACATTACAACAGTGACTACTCTTCAAAAAGTATGTCATTGGCTGCAAAAGCGCTTTGGGTCATCCTGAGGTCGTAAAAGCCGCTAGATAAATGCAAGTTCTTTCTTTTACTTAATCACCTCTAACTCTAACTAGCTTGGACCACTCACTGCTGACTGCAATAACAAACAAACATGGTCATTAGTAAGTAGCTCCTGTTTAAGGTCCCATTACCGTGTGTACTTAATCTTCCTCTAAGTGGTTTGGAGATACAGGGCTGGATTTTGATACTGGGGCGGGTTGGGGTCGTGTTATCCACCCGACTGCAATTAGATGTGGGAGATTGATGCAATTTTCACCTAATTGAGCAATTGAGTTCCAGCATGTGGGAACCCATGAACCAATTAGTGGTTTCAGTCTGAAAGTCGCCTCTGATGATATCATCATTGCTGCTGCATTGAAGGTCTTCAGAGACTGCCTGGCCTTTGCTGTGAGTGGACCTGGATGCAAAATGAGCAGCAGCTCAGAGAGCGAGAGAGAGAGAGAGAGAGAATTTTTTTTGCATCCAGGTCCTCTCACAGCAAAGGCCAGGCAGTCTCTGAAGACATTCAATGCAGCAGCATCGGAGGCGACTTTCAGACCTAATACTACTACTACCTTCATCACATCTCCGTTGTAATAGTGGACCTGCAGCTGATAGTCAGCTATCCACTTGTGCTCCCGCCAGGTTTCACTGGCGTGTTTCACATCAGGCGTGCTTCACGTGGGAAAAGGGTTAAACTTGCTAAAACGTTTCAAAATGGCATTACAGAGCCAATTTAGGGCTTGTTAAGGGCTTTAATAGCCTCTCCCGCCTCTTGGAGGCGGGACGGAGTCGGGAACACCGCACACGATTTCATCAAAATTGCGTGGAGGCGGAATGGAGGCGGGATCAGGTCCGCCCGCCACTTTTCGCAATTTTAACCCCCCACACGCCTCCAAACCCGACTCCACGGCCCTATGAAAATCCAGCCCACAGTTTCAATAAAAGAAAGACTCGCATTTATATAGCGCCTTTCACAACCACCGAATGTCCTGAAGCACTTTAGAGCCAATGAAGTGCTTTTTGAATTGTAGTCACTGTTGTAATGTCGGAAACGCAGTAGCCAGTTTGTGCACAGCAAGCTCCCACAAATGTCAATGTGATAATCACCAGATAATCTGTTTTTTGACGTTGATTGAGGGATAAATATTGGCCAGGAGACCGGAGATAATTACACCGCTCTTCTTCGAAATAGTGCCGTGGGATCTTTTACGTCCACTCGAGAGAGCAGACGGGGCCTCGGTTTAACGTCTCATCCAAAAGACGGCACCTCCGACAGTGCAGCACTCCCTCAGCACTGCACTGGGAGTGTCAGCCTAGCTTTATGCTCAATTCTCTGGAGCGGGACTTGAACCCACAACCTTCTGACTCAGAGGCGAGGGTGCTACTCACTGAGCCACGGCTGACAGGCGTAGCGATTGGCTACAGCCTTGTTTAATAATAATCTCTTTTAGGCAGTCCCTCAGAACCGAGGATGACTTGCTTCCACACTAAAAATGAGTTCTCAGGTGACTGACGAGTCCAATGCGGGACCTACAGTCTCTGTCACAGGTGGGGCAGACGGTGGTTGAAGGGGCGGGTGGGTGGGGTGCTTGGGTTGACCTGCGCGCCTTCCGCTGTTTGCGCTTGGCTTCCGCTTGCTACCGGCGAAGAGACTCGAGGTGTTCGGTGCCTTCCCGGATGCTTCTCCTCCACTTTGTGCGGTCTTGGGCCAGGGATTCCCAGGTGTCAGTGGGGATGTTGCACTTTTTAAAAGGAGGCTTTGAGGGTGTCCTTGAAGCGTTTCCTCTGCCCACCTGGGGCTCTCTTGTCGTGTCGGAGCTCCGACACGGAATAATAGCGCCATCTCTTTAAACCATCCACCCAGTATAGCGGGCAAATCGCGTTAGCACCAACACGCCCGATATAAGTGGTGGGGACTGTATCTGTACTCGACTTCAGGTGCACCTATTTGGTTGGACTATAATGGCCCAGAAATTTGACTCGGAGGCTTGCCGCAGGGGTAAGGATCGCGCGCGATATCACACTCCGCGCCGGCCGTTGTGTTTTGGGCCCACAGGAACTTCGGGTCCTGGGCCTCTCCCTAGTGCCGGCGCGCAGTGTGTGCGTGTCCCAGGGGCGCAGTTAGTGCGATGCGACCTCTGGGATCACGTGGGCCATGGAGAGCCAATGGCAGCAGACTATCTTTCATTCATAGATTTGACAGGAGACTTGTCAAATCTGTGAATTGAAAGAGACCCCAAAAGAACATCTAAACCTCAAATAAATTAAAAAAAAAACCATCACATTAATAAAATAACTATAGTTAAATAAATTAACCACTTTAAACAAAAATTTAAATTATAAATTTTTTTTAAAAAGTTATAAAAATAAACTTACCTTTCTTTAAAGTCTCTAAAAAAGATAAACCTGTTGAAAAAAATTAAAAATTATACTTAATTAACTACTTACCTTGTTCAAAAGGGGTCTTACGCCTCCTTTTTACATGTGTATAATCTTCCATACTTACCCTCGCGTTGAAACCTGAAAAAAAACCTAAGTGTGCTGCGTGCCTCTAGTGCACACGCAGTTCACCTAGGAACCGCCCCCTTCGCCATACCGGAAGTGCCGGTTTCCCGCGCATGCGCAGTGCATGCAGGAAACCGGCACTTCGGGAACGAATACGGGTGAGTACAGAGCGCGTACTCACCCGGGAAGGGCCGAATTTTTGGGCCATTAACTATGGCCGCTGTGGAGGAATCCCATTACACAGTGACTCGAATGCAACATCTGCAGCAACTTTAGACTGGTTTCTAAAAATCTGGATTCCGGGATTGCAGCATCTGTGAACTGGCACCTGGTGTTTATGGTTTGAAATCCTGGTTTTCATAGACTGCCGGACCAAGTTTAGCTCACCCAGAGTCGACAGTTTGAAGGCCAGGAGCTGGGTTCCCAGATTTCACAATTAAAAGATGGCCAACATAAAAGGGCCTTTGTGTCCTCACGCATTAATCTGCGCCGTAAATCAGCCACGCCTCCTTTTCCAGAATGTTCCTTTTGTGAAAACCTCAGTCGTTACTAATTCCATGCGAAAAGTCAGTTCCCTGAAGCCTTTCTTTCATTGGATTGACTTGTAGATTCTTCCCCCTCGGTGGGTCAGCGTCTCTCTTGCTGAAGATTTCCACTTGGCAAGCCCCGTAATGAGTTTCTGACTTAATCGTCTGCATCCAAATAAAGTAACCGAGGCAGAGGTTGATTTGCATATGTGTTAAAATGTGCAGCAAATTCCCAGATATAAAGCCCAACTCCATCCCACCCTGGATACCGCTCCCATATCTGGGAGGCCCTTCACTTGAGTGGGACAGGATATAGAACATGTCACCCTCTTCCTCTCGTTCGTGCAACCTTTCTCTCTGCTTTTCTCTTTCTCTCTATCCCAGCCCTTTCTCTCTTTTCTTTCTCTCTTCTGCACGATTCTTTCCACACTCCATCGATGACAGTCATTGTCTCTTTTTCTCTGTCACTCCCACTGTATCTCTCTCGCTCTCCAGCACGACCTTTGTGCGTGTCTCTCTTACTTTCTCTTTTACTACAGCCTCTGTCTCTCTACCCCTCCACCACCTTTCTACATCCCTGTCCCAGTCTCTGTCCTAACCTTTGTGTGAGGTCTCTCTCTTTAAAAACCTGTGTGTGTGTGTGTGTATGCCTGTCTTGTTCCCCCTCTCTTTCTCACTCTCTATCACAACTTTGTTTCCCTCGATTTTATTGATGCCACTGTGGTTAGTGGTGTTCAGAAAGTTCCTTTATTGTTCTGACCAAACTGCAAATACACCACCCTACACGCAATTGCTCTTAATTGTATCCTCGGTGTGTTGAAATAAGACTTATCTGCGACTGCAACTCATTATTCCTCAAGGCTTGAATTCTGGAATCCTTACTCCCCTCAGCGTTTCCTTCCTTCTACATTCTACAACAACAACTTGTATTTATATAGCCCCTTTAACGTAGGAAAATGCCCCAGGGCGCATCACAGGAATATTATCAAACAAAATTTGACACCGAGATATTAGGTCGCGTTTATTTTCAACACCAGATTTCTGATTGGGCCTCTTGGAGGACAAGACACACCCAGCAGTTTATCTGGAATGTGTAATTAGATCCTGCCTGCCTAAGTAGTCAAGTACTGTGCACTGTGTAATTCAAGCCATTCTAATTGCCAGGCTCCAGACAGAACAGAACACACAGAGAACAGACAGGGCTCACCCTCGCGGGTTAAGACCTTCTCCCACCCCCCAAACAAGTTCATGTCGCCCCCCAACAAGTTCCTAGCTTTCCTCCCACCCCCCAAGTTTCTGACCTTTTTCCTCCCAACAAGTTCCTGACCTTCTCCCCCGCCCAACTTCCTGACCTTCCCCCCGCCGCCCCCCCAGGTTCTTGACCTTCTCACCCTGCCCAAGTTCCTGACCTTCCCCCTCCCGCCCGCCCCCCCCCCCCACCATTGAGGGGGCATTGAGTGTGGGTCACGGATTGTTAACAGGTTTATTGGGTATGAAGTGAATAGTGACAGTGTCATGACTTCCGGATTTTGTCCAGTCCAATGATGTTACTTGCCACACACGTACCGAGCTTTCCGAGAAATCAACCAGGTCTCGGGGGAGGAGAGGGAGAACGTGGTGCGGGTGTAAAGGGGGTGGGGTTGGAAGAACGTGATCCGTCTCACCATCTGGATCACGTTCTCGCTCTCATCCCGCCCCTTTAGACCTCGATCACGTTCTTCCCCCAGCCCCACTGTGCTCTTCGTGCTCTTTACCCCCACCACCCCGAGCTCCTAACCTCCTCTCCCCTTCCCACTGATCCTCTCTCTTCCCCCATCGACCCTCCCTCTCCCTTCGATCCTCTCTCCCTGTTCTCTCTCCCTCCTCTCTCACCCTTTGATCCTCTCTCCTCCCTCCTCTCTTTCTCTCTCTCTCTCTCATTCTCTCTCTCTCTCTCTCTCTCTCTCTCTCTCCCCCTCCTCTCTCTTTCTCCCCACCCTCATCTCTCTCTCTCTCTTTCTGTCACCCTCTGTCTCTCTCTCCCCCCTTCGATCCCCTCTCTCTCTCTCCCATTTTGGTCCTCTCTCTTCCTCCTGTCGCCCCGCCCCCCACCACCCCCCGGGCCACCAACGGATCCAGTGACCTTCTCTTTATGGAGCTGAGGAAAGCGTTGTCCATTGCAGGCCGCAACTGTTGGGTACTGCGCATGCGTGGCTCCGGGACACCGTGCGCATGTGCAGAAGGCCGCAGAGATATTTGTGCAGATAATCACTGCGGAGATATTAGGGCAGATGACAAACAGCTTGTTCAAAGAGCTAGCTTTTAACAACAACAGTTTGCATTTATATAGCACCCTTAACATAGGCAAACATCCCAAGGCGCATCATCAGACAAATATTGACACTGAACCAAAGAAGGGGGTATTGGGACCAATGCTCCCTGTAAGCTGCATGGCCACCCAGCACTCCAGGGAACCCGCGCAGCCGACTTACCGGCTTTGCAATGTAAAAACCGCGCACGCCCGGTATTTGCATAGACAGCATAGCCCCTTAAAGGGGCCGCGCAGGGCCAAAAACAGGGAACATTGATTAGGACTACAGGCTTTTCAAACCAAAGTTGGCTTCACCTAATCCTTCAGATTCTCCAGTTCTCTCTTCAATCCAGTTGGTATCCTGCACTAGGGGCATGAAAGGAGAATCCATTTTCTATGTGGCCAGCACGTGGTACAGTCTGGCATCATTGGAATCTCAAACTGACTCGTTAACTCCCCATGTGTAATCTCAGGCTGACTCACGAGTTTCCCCCGTCTAATATCGGACTGGCTCACTAACTCTCTGTGATCCCAGATTGATGCGGAGATGCCGGTGTTGGACTGGGGTGGACAAAATTGAGAGGTCGCACAACACCAGGTTATAGTCCAACAGTTTTATTTGAAATCACAAGCTTTCGGAGCTATCGATTTGCTCCTTCCTCAGGTGAAGTAAATTAGATACAGAATCGCCAAAGCATATATAGATAGAAAACAAAGCATGTGTACTTTACAATTGCAGACCAATAAATTAAATCATCCTGACTATCTGCCGAGGTGTGATAAAGTTAATTAAGTCAGCCAGGAAGGTACCACATCAAAGACATAGCAAGATACAACTGAGACAATGAGGTGTAGTCGCAGGGGTTCTAACGTGGGTTTATGTCACGATACATGACGTGATCCGGACTCGAGTCGTCGTTAGCTTGTTCACAGATGTGATTCCCAGTAAAAAAGTAAAAATTTTCCCAGTAAAAAAGTAAAAAAATGTTAAAGCTTTTCGTTTTACATACAGACGGCAGCTTTTGACACGTTAGAACCCCTGCGACTACACCCCTGCGACTACACCTCATTGTCTCAGTTGTATCTTGCTATGTCTTTGATGTGGTACCTTCCTGGCTGACTTAATTAACTTTATCACACCTTGGCAGATAGTCAGGATGATTTAATTTATTGGTCTGCAATTGTAAAGTACACATGCTTTGTTTTCTATCTATATATGCTTTGGCGATTCTGTATCTAATTTACTTCACCTGAGGAAGGAGCAAATCGATAGCTCCGAAAGCTTGTGATTTCAAATAAAACTGTTGGACTATAACCTGGTGTTGTGCGACCTCTCAATTTAATCCCAGATTGAGTCATTGGATCCTCTGTGTAATCTCAGACTGACTCACAAGCTCTGCTTGTGTAGCATCAGGTATTCCCCCCCCCCACCCCCCCTCCCTCCCCCATGTAACGTCAGACTGTCACATTCCCCCTCTCCCCCCCACCTGCTGTGTAATCTCCGATTTACTCTGTGTAAATGTTAACCAAGCATCTGCAAATTTCATCTTCAGAGAAACAGCATTACTTTGAGAAATGTGGGGCAGGAATTCAATAGAGACTGTGTGTCATTTTAGATAGATGAATATTTGGAAAAGAGCTGTTCAGCAGCGTTTTTTTTATTCGTTCACGGGATGTGGGCGTCGCTGGCAAGGCCGGCATTTATTGCCCATCCCTCAATGCCCTTGAGAAGGTGGTGGTGAGCCGTCTTCTTGAACCGCTGCAGTCCGTGTGGTGAAGGTACTCCCACAGTGACTTTGTCGTAGCGGTTTGGTACAACTGAGTGGCTTGCTAGGCCATTCCAGAGGGCAGTTAAGAGTCAACCACATTGCTGTGGGTCTGGAGTCACATATAGGCCAGACCAGGTAAAGACAGCAGATTTCCTTCCCTAAAGGACATTAGTGAATCAGATGGGTTTTTAACGACAATCCGGTAGTTTCATGGTCACCATTACTGATACTAGTTTTTTTTTTTAAATTCCAGATTTATTTAATTAACTGAATTTAAATTCCCCAGCTGCCATGCTCACGTCTCCGGATCATTAGTCCAGGCCTCTGGATTACTAGTCTAGTAACATAACCACTGATGTAAGAAAACTACTAGGCACTTGGTCTAAGCGTTAAACAAAGCTTTAATCAACTGTTTTACAACATGGAGGTCTAGTTGTGTCCTTCACTAGTTCCTGTTAAGAATGTCCTGCGCAAGCTGGGCCCATGCCCGTGCATTTATACTCTCCCTGGACAGCGCCACCCACAGGCCACTCAGTATTATTTCATAAGTCTTTCTTTCATGAATGACAGATTCATGTCAACCACTATGCTACCGTACCCCTGAAAGTGCTACCTAATTGTCAGGATAGCCACCTCCAATTCTCCCTGCTCTTCGCCCTCCCTGCAAACGCAAAGGTCTGCCAGGCACCTCTGGAGGTGGCAGTGCTCCTTTTAGGGTCATGTTGCCACATGATTCTGTACCAGTGGCCGGGAGTGAGCCGAATACACTGTTGCTTCCCATCGGTCGCTATTTAACACTAAAGCCATCTCCCTGCCCTCCCCCCCCCCCCCCCCCCACCCCCCGCTCCTCCAAATTTGCGGCATCGAAGAGCAACTACTTGATTTACTGCGTCTTCTCCCCTACTTCATCTCTGGTGGTGATCTGAAGCACAGGCCTTGGCCCCTCTCCCAGTTGTTTTACGAAGAAAAATGCAGTCATTTGCATAAAACTATCTTGTGGGATTCACCGCTTAACCAGTTGCTCCTGTTACCAGTTAGTGTAATTGTTTATAAACTCAGACAGTGCTGACGCCGTTTATATTATGGGTTCATATAATGGTTAATGCCTATGTGCCCACAGAAGTTGTATATTCTGTTAGGTCCCACTTTATTCTGTTGGCCATTCTGTCAGCTGCGTGTTATGGTTTTTTTTTAATTGCTGCTTGGTGCTGTGATACTTTTCCACGTTACCTGCAGTGCCAGGTCTGATGGGATTGTGTAGGCTTGGTGGTTTGGGATTGACTGCCTGAAGGTGCCAGGATTGGGACAGACCTGGCATCTGTCTATAAAATTATGCTTCACTGACATGAGGAACGCATTTACCGAAAGTGCTTTTTGTGTTAGGGGTTGTAATTGAAGACATACATCGAGAAGAGAAGAGGAACTGGGTGGTATAGTGGCCTGGAACAATGTCCTCTCATTACAAAAGCAAAATACTGCGGATGCTGGAAATCTGAAATTTAAAAAAAAGGAAAATGCTGGAAATACTCAGCAGGTCTGGCAGCATCTGTGGAGAGAGAAACAGAGTTAACGTTTCGGGTCGATGACCCTTCGTCAGAACTGGAAAAAGTTGGAGATGGAACAGGTTTTTAAGCAAGTGTAGGGGCAGGGAAAGGGGGGAGGGGAGGAAAGAACAAAAGGGAAGGTCTGTGATAGGCTGGAAGGCAGGAGAGATTAAGAAGCATTAAGAGAGATTAAGAGATGGTGCAAGGCAAAAGGAGATGGTAATGGGACAAGTTAAGAAACAAAAGATGGCTCCTAGATAATCCAGCCTAGATGGCATGAAATTTGCCTTTGCTATCTTCATTGCATTGCTGTTTGTGGGACCTTGCTGTGTGCTAATTGGCTGGGGCAAAGGCGGGTATATGGAGTTAGGTCACAGATGCCATGATCTCATTGAATGGCGGAACAAGCTCGAGGTGCTGAATGGCCGACTCTTGCTCCTATTTTCCTAACTTGGTACAAATTGGCACTAAGTTGCCAATCTCACATCGAGAAACCATAACGTACATTAATCCCTAGTTGCAGTCAGTTGGGGATCAAGCCATGTTGATGGAGCATTGCTTTGTATCGGGACCAAGCTCTGTCTGACATGAGATGGTCTGTTGCCAAACGAAGTAGAATACTCAATTCTGATGCTGAGAGGCTGTTTCCCCTGGTTGGAGAGTCTAGAACTAGGGGGTCATAGTCTAAGGATAAGGGGGTGGGTCATTTAGGACTGAGATGAGAAATTTCTTCACTCAGATGGTGGTGACTGTTTGGAATTCTCTACCCCAGAGGGCTGTGGATGCTGAGTCGTTGAGTATATTCAAGGCTGAGATAGATAGATTTTGCGACACTAATGGAATCAAGCGATATGGGGATAGAGCGGGAAAGTGGGGTTGAGTTAGAAGATCAGTCATGATCTTATTGAATGGCGGAAGAGGCTCAAATGGTCATATGGCCTACTCCTGCTATTTCTTTTGTTCCTCAGCATTGAGAGCTCTGACCTTGAGGAACATGCTAACAAAGCTATATTGTGAAGGGTATTGTTGACACAGGCAACCGCCACCAGCTCCACTTCCCACATCAACACTAACCCTCCAGTTTAACTCTGGTTTCTGGGCAGTTCCTTTAAGTTTCTAATTTGAGGGCCATTTGCAGTTTGTATTTCTGCAGTGTGGTACTTGGAGGCTTTTCCCATCGCAGGCTGAGGTGATATTTCGGTTAGGCCAAGGAAGAAGCAGTTCCGGTGCTATTTGTGCACAGCTTTTTATTGGATGCCCGATGTCTTATTTTCCAGTGGCTGACAACTCTCTCTGGGCACCAGCTAGAGATGATGTTCAGCACAGCTATTTCATTAGCATAGCTTCAAAAAAATGCCATACATGGTACATTGATACATATGGGGGAAGAGAGGATACCGTTGGCTGTACTTGGGAGTAGTGCTCAGACAGTAAAAGAAAGAACTTGCATTTCTAGAGCGCCTTTCACGACCTCAGGACGTCCCAAAGCGCTTTACAGCCAATGAAGTACTTTTTGAAGTGTAGTCACTGTTGTGATGTAGGAAACGCAGCAGCCAATTTGCGCACAGCAAGCTCCCACAAACAGCATGTGATAATGACCGGATAATCTGTTTTTGTTATGTTGATTGAGGGATAAATATTGGCCAGGACACCGGGGAGAACTCCCCTGCTCCTCTTCAAAATAGTGCCGTGGCATCTTTACGTCCACCTGAGAGGGCAGACGGGACCTCGGTTTAACGTCTCATCCAAAAGACGGCACCTCCGACAGTGCAGCGCTCCCTCAGTATTGTACTGGAGTGTCAGCCTAGATTTTTGTGCTCAAGTCTCGGGAGTGGGACTTGAACCCACGACCTTCTGACTCAGAGGCGAGGGTGCTACCCACTGAGCCACGGCTGACAAATGAGGAAAATTCTGCTCAAGTATCTTGGACGTCTAAACTCCCTTTCTTGACCTAAAAGTTACCTCATCAATTGTTCCAGTGATGCAGTCTTCATCTCTGCAGCTCTGTTTTGTAAAGTGCCGGCTGGTTCAATGTGGGTTAACTGTAACCCAGAAGAATAATTAAGAGCGAGCCAAACCATCAGCAAAAATAAAGAAAACTGGAGATTTGAACGGTTTCACTGAATCCCCGTTCTAGGTTTGTGTGATGACATTTGTATATCTGTGCATAGTCTTCTTTCATTCTTGTGTTCTGAATGAGTTTCAGAAGGTTCTACAAGTGTTGTTTTATTGGGTTCGTATTTCAGGCTAGTTTTGTTTCCTCATTTATTTTTCTCTCCACTTTCCTGCTACTGGACCTTTCATGGCCAACAGGGCTTCTGCCAATGTTGCTGCCAATATTGCTGTCATGTTTTTGGATTTTTTTGACTGTATCATTGTGAGGGGGACCTTGGTGTAATATAAGAATTAGGAGCAGGAGTAGGCCATATGACCCCTCGAGCCTGCTCCACCATTCAATGAGATCATGGCTGATCTTCTACCTCAACTCCACTTTCCCGCCCAATCCCCATATCCCTTGAGTCCTTAGTGTCCAAAAATCTAGCGATCTCATTCTTGAATATACTCAACGACTGAGCATCCACAGCCCTCTGGGGTAGAGAATTCCAAAGACTCACAACCCTCTGAGTGAAGAAATTTCTCCTCATCTCAGTCCTAAAGGGCCGAGCCCTTATCCTGAGACTATGCCCCCTAGTTCTAGACTCTCCAGCCAGGGAAACAGCCTCTTAGCATCTTTCCTGTCAAGCCCGCTAAAAATGTAATATGTTTCAATAAGAGATATATAATTTATCTATGTTAAAAATGCTATTGTTGAGCTTCACTTTGCTGTCGTAGGGGAGGAATGGGGGTTTAAATTCACAGGACAGAAGACCTGGTGAGATTTCAGACAGGGTGGCTGAACCAACATGCTGCAACAACGAGAGGTTGGTTAGCGTGCTAGTGATTGCTCACACCACGACAGCTCCCTTCGTTTGAGTTCAGCAGGGGCCATCGCCAAGTTAGGCTGGTGGATTCCACTCTTGGGTGGGAGAGGGGAGCCGGTTTGACTGAGAGCTGATAGCGGAGACAGGCCGAGAGAAGGAAAGACGCAAGACCGCAGGGAGAGGAGGTTCCCCCTTGGGCTTAAGGCCAAAGCACACCCACCATCTTATCGCCAGTGCTTGTACAGATAATTCTGAAAATACAAGTGAGACAGTCCACCAGTGAGAAATAGTGTGGTGAGTTCTTTATTTTGGGGGGAAAAAAGGTGCAGCTGAGTGTAAAACGTGAGTTTTGAGTGCAACTGGTAGTAGAGAAATAAAACAGCTTAACCATTGGAATCTGGCCTGGTCCCATCACGTGTTTGCTCGATCCACCTTCTGGAGAGACTGGAGGAGCACGCGTGCGAAAGACACGAATATCTGGTTCAGATCCCGCGGGGATATTATCGTTCCATCCCCACGTTGTGCTATCGTACAGGTAGATATGGGGCAGCGCGAGCCAACTCTCCCGAAAGGAAGACGCTCAGACTCTGTACGGGAGGACCGGTGTGCCTCTCAACCCATGATGGTTTCCATGGTAGCCCCAGCTACATTATAGCTGGTTGCTCGGAGTTAGCTCAAGAACATCCTGGCATGTCTCTTGCAATTTGTTATATGGTGCTTGCGAAGGGACTCTTTCTGACTTCTGCTTGTTGCATCTCCATGTCACCATGGTTGAGATCAGAAGCTCAGAATGCAGACCGTGGTGGACATGCCCCTTTCCTCCTTACCATTGCATTGGCACAGCCCGTCGAAGCTCCAATATTCTGAGCCCCTTGTGCCACCCATCGCTCGCACTTTGAATTTGTTTTTTCTCCCCCCCATCTCTTTACATTTGCTGCACTTTTCTGAGTGAGGGGAACGTTACAAATAGATTCAAGAGTCAGTCAGAAGCATTCGTGAAGAGAGAAGGGATTGACAGAAGTGGCGAGAAGGCGGGATGGAAAGCAGCAAAAGCATTATGGAGTTGTTGAACCAAATGGTCTTGTCCGCTTTTCAAAAGAAACCTTACGTCTCGTTCTCTCTCCGCTCCCTCCACATACTTGACATCAAAGTGCAGTCTGGCGGACCAGGTATATCTAAATAACGCAACCGAGCACTTAAGGACTAGATTGTAAGTGACAGGAATTCATCCTCACTGATGTGGCATTTCACCTCCCTTCTTTGAAGTCTTTAGCTTGCCTGTCTTCGGAGAGCAAAGGCCAGGCTATCCAGCAGTTTAGTATTGATTTCAAGCTTTTAACACATATTCACCGTTGAAAATGATCCACCGTAAACAATGCATATCATGTTCTTTCTTGGTGGGGTGGGGTGGGGGGGGGAGGGCGGAGATGGGTGTTAACTGAAGAGCTGGTTGACTTCTGCAGTTAGAGGCACCTCTGTTTGTTATTCTTTGCTCCGTCACTTGAATGGATTCTCTCTAGAAACTTCCACGCCATAAAGTCGGTGTCTCCTTTCTTTAATTACGGTGTCCTTCAGGAAAAATTCAAGGAAATGTTTTTTGAAAATGCTGAGGTAGAAAACTTGCACGTTTTGCGCTCCCCATCTATGAAATTCTAGCCTTTGACACAATGAAGAGGTTTTTTTTTGGTGGAGAATGTACGTTGATCCTTTGTACTCCGCTCACAGTTACCTGACTAGATGTTTTTGTCTCGACAAATCTTTTCGGATCAAATATGTTTCATCAGATTTTTTAACAATAAGGAAATGGTTGCGGTTTTGTTGTGAGGTAATTGATGCCATAATATTCCGTTATTGCGGTTTAAGTGTCATTTGATTGTTTTGTTACAACATACCAGTCAGGAATACGAGCTCTTAGCAACTCCATAGAATTAAAGGTATGTCCAGAATTTGAAGCTACACTTTCCCAAATGTTCTCCAGACATAAAAGCAGAACGGCGGTGAAATTACCCTCTAAAGAACAGCAAGTTAACATCTATAAGGTATTAGTAAGGTTCCCAGTGATTGCAAATTGTGGTTATGCAACAACAACAACAACTTGTATTTATGTAGCCCCCTTAACGTAGTAAAACGTCCCAAGGCGCTTCACAGGAACGTTATCAATCAAAATTTGACACCGAGCCACATAAGGAGATATTAGGTCAGGTGACCAAAAGCTTGGTCAAAGAGGTAGGTTTGAAAAAGGGTCTTAAAGGAGGAGAGAGAGGTGGAGAGGCGGAGAGGTTTAGGGAGGGAATTCCAGAGCTTAGGGCCTCAGCAGCTGAAGGCACGGCCACCAATGGTGGAGCGATGAAAATCTGGGATGCTCAAGAGGCCAGAATTGGAGGAGTGCAGAGGTTGTGGGGCTGGAGGAGGTTACAGAGGTAGGGAGGGGCGAGGCCATGGAGGGATTTGAAAGCAAGGATGAGAATTTACAATGCAGACCGTTGTAAATGCAGGGGAAGCTGATAAAAGGTTTCTGCAATGTTTGTTTTTAGCACGAGCAGATTCCTGGGATGCTACTCACAGTGACTTGGAGAATGCGTTAGAATGTGACGTTTGAAGTGTGACAGGCAGCAACTTGCATTTATATAGACCTTTAACATGGACAACATCCCCAAGGCACTTTACAGAGAGGTCAAAAAAAAAGATAAAAGGAACAGACAACAAGCCATGGAACATGAGCCAGGGCAGGTGACCAACAGATTGGTTTAAAAGATTTTTTTTTTGAAGGTGGCAGAGAGAGAGTGAAGTGGAGGAATGGAAGTGTTATGTATGATTATTTCATGGAATGCACAGCACAGAAACAGGCCATTGGGCCCAACTGGTCCATACCGATGTTTATGCCCCACATGAACCTCCTCCCACTCTAATTCATCTAACCCTATTAGCAGACCTTAGTTGAATTTTATTATAAATCAATGTGCTACACGAACTAAGGAGGGGATTCCAGAGGGTATGGCCAAGGCAGCTGAAGTCTCCGCTATTCAAGGATGGAGCGAAAGGTTGGGGAGGCTGGAGTCGGAGGACCGAGGAGGTTGCAGAGGTAGATGGGGCGAGGCCACAGAAGACTTGAAAGACGAGGGACAAATACTTAAAAATTTAAAGCATTGGAAGCGGGTAACACCAGCGTACCAGTATATAACCGGGTCATTGTATCAAAGCTCCTGTAAATGCAGCACAGGCCAAATGGACAACAGATGTACCGACATGCAAATTAGCGTAAAATTCTGAAAAGGAAACTGTTCAGAAAGCTTTTTAACAGAGGATGCAGTGAATCTCACATCGGCAAAAGCCACATCGAGTGCTGCTGCTCAGTCAGTACCTTGATTGGCACGGCATGTTATCCACAGTGACTTCTCTGCGACACAAACTCTATCCAGTTTTTAGCAGGCTGGGCGATTGCCTGAAATGGGAGTGAGATGGCTGACCGCTTCGGCCCTGTATGATTCCGGGCTCGGCTGCCAGTCGCTTTCCCCTCGCTCTCTTTATGACAGATCCCTCCTCAGTCTGGTTGGTTTTGCTCAGTGGGGCAACACGATTATGTGGGTTGACTGCACTGCACGGATCAACAGAACCAGACGGCCACACTGCATTTGTTTTACCCCCTTGTAATGTTTTTGTTTTGCTGCATTGGCCACATCAACGGGATTTGTGCTCGATTAAAAGCCGCAATGTCTTGTAGGAGGTGTTGGTGGAAAGAAAGGGGCACTGGAGATCTGCTAAGCCCAGTAATTCTCAACATGTTGAGATCCCAATCTAACGTGATGTGCAATTGTATCAGATCTTTCCCCCCTCTAATGTTCCACAGTCCTGTTAAATTTGCAAGAGTCATGTTTTTTCCATTCAGTTCTGCCACTACTACCGAGACATCCTGGTCCAAGGAACATAAATACCACATGACACACAGAAGATCTCCCTCACCTTCGATCGCCTCCTGCTTTGGCTCCCTTACGCTGTGGGTTTTAGCAATGTGACTCATTATATTAGGTGTGAGCCATCGCACTCTCGCCTCTGAGTCAGAAGGTTGTGGGTTCAAGTTCTGCATGGAGACTTGAGCACAAAAAATCTAGGCTGACACTGCCACTGCAGTGCTGAGGGAGGGCTGCACTGTCGGAGGTGCCGTCTTTCAGATGAGACGTGAAACCGAGGCCCCGTCTGCTCTCAGCCGGACGTTAAAGATCCCACGGCACTATTTCGAAGAAGAGCAGGGGAGTTCTCCCCGGTGTCCTGGCCAATATTTATTCCTCAACCAACATCACTAAAACAGGTTATCCGGTCATTTATCACATTGCTGTTTGTGGGAGCTTGCTGTGCGCAATTTGACTGCTGCATTTCCTACATTACAACAGTGACTACACTTCAAAAAAAAAAGTACTTTATTGACGGTAAAGCACTTTGGGGCGTCCTGAGGTTGTGAAAGACGCTGTATAAATGCAAGGTCTTTCTTTAATATAAGATACTTAACGGATTAGGCGATGTGAAACCAGACAATACTACCAGAGCACTGAAGCAAGAGGGCAAAGAGTCAAGGTTGTGAGTTCTATGCAATGAATCTTGCTGGAAAGGTGACCATATCTCTGTAACCCCTTACAACCCTCCGCGATCTCTGCGCTCCTTTAATTCTGGCCTCTTGCGCAACTCCGATTTTAATCGCTCCACCATTGGCGGCCGTGCCTTCAGCCGCCTGGGCCCGAAGCTCTGGAATTCCCTCCCTAAACCTCTCTACCTCTCTCTCCTCCTTTAAGATGCTCCTTAAAACCTGCCTCTTTGACCAACCTGCCCTAATATCACCTTATGTTGGCTACACGGTGTCAAATTTTGTTTGATAACGCTCTTGTGAAGGGCCTTGAGGCATTTTCCTACGTTAAAGGCGCTATATAAATGGAAGTTGTTGTTGACGTCTGCAAATATTGGATGAGGACCCGATTGGGCACAGCTATGATGCTCACCACAGACCAACAAACCGCCGGCACTTGCATGTTGACGTTTGGCCAGGGACGAAACTGTGCTCCGACTTTCCCCAAGGACCTTCTGGCACAAGTCCCTGCCAGGCTTGTGTCTGGAGTGTGTGCCCAGGCCGTGCAAATGACCTAGGGAAGGAAAAATGTGGCCCGCTATTTCCTCTGAACAGGCACCACGGAGGAAAATCTACCCTCGTTACTATGGTAACAGTCAAGGTTGTTGTAAGATTTTTTTTTAACATGATATTGCGCCCACACCTCCCAACATGGTATCTATCGTTTATAACATCCCCCCCGCACCCCCCCGTTCCATTTTGCAAACTCTTTTGTCTTTTTATTTATGCATTCTTTGTAGGGATTGCCAACCCTCCAGGATTGGCCTGGAGTCTCTAAGGAATTGAAGGTTAATCTCTCGGACACTGCAGCGAGCAAACCCGGGAGAAAAATCTTACGGGGCATTAAAAAAAGTGGGTTTTTTTTTCATTTTCTTCAAAAACTTTTGTTTATTAGTTCTGAAAATATTGGAGATGGGGATAAAAGGTTTTTTGACTGGGACAGGGTGGTTGGAGGTGGGAGTTCATGTGATGACACGACCTCCCGCCTTAGGGGTACGGTAGCACCGTGGTTATGTTACTGAACTAATGATCCGGAGGTCGGGACTAATGATCCGTGTAGACCATGAGTTCAAATCCCACTACGGCGGCTGGGGAATTTAAAATTCAATTAAATAAATCTGGAATAAAAAGCTAGTGTCAGTAATGAACTACCGGAATGTCCTTTAGGGAAGGAAATCTGCTGTCCTTACCCGGTCTGGCCTATATGTGACTCCAGACCCACAGCAATGTGGTTGACTCTTAACTGCCTCAGTTGTATTCAAGAAGGCGGCTCACCCCCACCTTCTCGAGGGCAATTAGGGATGGGCAATAAATGCTGGCCTTGCCAGCGACGTCCACATCCCAGGAATGAATGGGGGAAAAAAACCTCCAGGAATACGTCTGACCAGAGTTGGTAATTCTAATACAAAAAGAAAATACCGCAGATGCTGGAAATCTGAAATAAAAACAGAAAATGCTGGAGATACTCAGCAGGTCAGGCAGCATCTGTGGAGCGAGAAACAGAGTTAACGTTTCAGGTCGATGAAGAAGGGTCATCGACCTGAAACGTTAACTCTGTTTCTCTCTTCACAGATGCTGCCTGACCTGCTGAGTATCTCCAGCATTTTCTGTTTTTAATTCTAGTTCTATGCGACAGGGACTCTGCCATCTCTACTTTTAAAGAATGGCATCTCCGAGGTGTGTGAGGGCAGCCTGGGCTGACCACTCCTCTTGCCCTCCCAAGAGTCAGCCGATCTCCTCAGTACTTTCCCAGCTGAAGTGTGGCCTTCTGCATGTGTTTTTTTTTATTCGTTCATGATGCTACAGTGCATCTTGTAGATGGTACACACTGCAGCCACGGTGCGCCGGTGGTGGAGGGAGTGAATGTTTAAGGTGGTGGATGGGGGGGGTGTGTGTGTGTGTGTGTGTGTGTGTGTGGGGGGGACACTGGCAGGCGGGATCGCGCTGCATGGCGGCGGTGACTACACGTGAAAGCTGAGCAGCGTGCTGCGCTGAGACTGCCTCTGGTTTAATGCACTTACATGCCAAGAAAAGAATAGGTTGCAGCTGCAGCATCAGTTAATTGCTACTTTTTAAAGCTACTGCTCATTAATCCATTGCCAACCCAGGCTAACAGATGTCAGCAGCGCACAGGCACGTTTTTGGATGTATCGGGAAATGGGTTTGTTCAATTGTCTCGTAGGTCAAGCTTGCTTTCAGCTGGGTTAATTGCACAGTGCTTTCCACTAGCAGATGATGGCTACATTACGCTACCAATTAGCCCCAGGTATCCATTTTTACCCAGTATGATTACAGTATAGAGTTTCGTACTTGTCTAAATTGACCTCTCTATTGCGTTTAGCTGAAGGGGGAAGAGAATTCGGAGTGTGATAAAACTTGTGTGTTCGGCTGTATGCTGGGCGAGCTTCAAAGAAAGAAAGAACTTGCATTTATATGGCGCCTTTCACGACTTCAGGATGCCCCAAAGCCCTTTACAGCCAATGTCCCCAAAGCCCTTTACAGCCAATGAAGTACTTTTGAAGTGCAGTCACTGTTGTGATGTAGAAAACGTGGCAACCAATTTGCGCACAGCAAGCTCCCACAAACAGCAATGTGATAATGACCAGATCATCTGTTTTTTAGTGATGTTGATTTGAGGGATAAATATTGTGACAGAGACTGCAGGTCCCGCATTGGACTCATCAGTCACCTGAGAACTCATTTTTAGTGTGGAAGCAAGTCATCCTCAGTTCCGAGGGACTGCCTAAGAAGAAGATTGGCCAGGACACTGGGGATAACGCCCCTGCTCTTCTTTGAAATAGTGCCGTGGGATCTTTTACATCCGCCCGAGAGAGCAGACGGAGCCTCAGTTTAACGTCTCATCCAAAAGACGGCACCTCCAACAGTGCCGCACTCCTTCAGCACTGCACTGGGGTGTCAGCCTGGATTTTTTGGTGCTCCGGAGTGAGACTTGAACCCACAGCCTTCGGACTCAGAGGCGAGAGTGCTACCCACTGAGCCACGGCTGACACACAAATTGGGGCAATTCCTGATCAGCAAAGTGTGGAGGAATATGAGTTGGAGGCAGGAAGGAAGTTAAAATTGTTCAGATTGGCTGCAGAAGTTGAGCCATTGGACGAGCTGGGCCGAGCTTCACCCAATCCCGGATCTGCCCTGCTTTGGTTAATGGCGCGAATGACGTGAGATCGCAGTCTGTCCGAGAGACAGAATGAAGGGCATCGGTGTGATTTCCAGTGTGCAACACTGGGCAGCAAAATGGTTCAACATGTTCTTTATATTAAAGAGAGAGAGTTTACTATGTTGTTGCGCGGAGCCCCCGGAGGAAACCTTCCCTCATGGAGGGAGGCCAGGGCTTGTACCCGTCGGTAGAGTTGGTTGTTTGAAGCTTCCGTCGAACAATCACCATCCTGTCAACCTGTGGGATTCCCTGAGACCACAAGCCATCTGGACCCCTTGGCGAGACTCTAATCGCTCCCAGGTATCCGCCTTTTCGATTTGAATATATTTTCCCGCCCGTCAAAATGAAGGGGTTTTCGCGATGTTTCCGCCCCTTCAGGTTCCCCCAGCTTTGAGCAGAATACATCTTGGGGACAGGGGGTTGGTGGGGTGGGTGGGTGGGGGGGAGGCGAGCAGTTGTAGGGGGGCTTCAACTAACAATACTGGTCGAAAGGTTGTGCACACAAATCCTCAATGCGTGCCGCTGGCTGTCGAGGCTCCTTCCCGGCAGTGCGAACGGGCAAAATTCCCCTCCGCCCTGTGGCCAGATTGCGTGAGCTATTGCTGCGTTATAGTTGTGTTCGTACACGTTTTGGTTAGACCTGTTTCATTTTCCTCGGAGGGTAAACCTGAGAGGCCTGTAGTACGGTAAAGAAAGAACCTGCATTTATACGGCGCCTTTCACAACCTCAGGACGTCCCAAAACGCTTCACAGTCAATGAAGCGTTATAATGTAGGGGAACGCAGAAGCCCAATTTGCGCACAGCAAGGTCCCACAAACAACAATGAGATAATGACCAGCTAATCTGTTTTTTTTTTCAGTGATGTAGATTAAGGGATAAAGGTTGACTAGGATGCCGGGGAGAACTCCTCTGCTCTGCCTAGAAATAGTGCCATAGGATCCTTTACATCCACCCGAGACGGTTTAACGTCTCATCCGAAAGACAGCACCTCCGACAGTGCAGCGCTCCCTAGATTACATGGCCCAAGCCTCTGGAGTGCAGACTCAAACCCACAACCCCCTGAGGCCATAGTGCTACCCACTGAGCCACGCTTTGTTAGCAGGGGTTACGACTCCATACTGAAAGGCATGTTTCACCTTGTTCACTACAGTACTTTGCTGACAGACAGGCAAGTGTTTTTGAAAGAAATCCTGCCTCTACATTGGGAACTAATGGGAAAAAACCTGCTCAGCATGAGCTGGGGATTACATATCTTGGCTCTACCTGGCAATCCAACCGTGATAAATAGACCTTGGCGATCACGGCTGTTCAGTGGCTGAGAGCGAGAGTGCATGAAGTTGAGAACTGCCTGCAGAGCGGACTGAAATCTGATGAGTTATATAGAACATTTTTATGAGCGTCATAATCTCCGGCACTATTGTGCTGAGTGGGGCTCTGTTTAATTTATGGATGCCGTATTGCAGTGTGCACCATTTAATGGGAATGTGCACTCGGCTCCTAATTCTTTCCCATTACATTCCTGTAAGGCTGGGCTTAAGGGAACAGTTGGATAAAGGAAAGTGGTTTACTCCAGGAAGGGGCGTGGGTCCCACTGAGAGGCTGTCTCAACAATATTTATGTTGTCATCTCGCGACGCTTTTGAATATATTTTAATAAAGCAAAAGAAATAAGGGGAGGGAAAAACCCCATGAGGATGTTCAAGCTAAGTTCACTGCAGTTTCACAACACAGAAAGGTCGGGCATGCACTGCTAGCCCGACCAGCCACTCAACCCAATCCCAGGCCACTCCTCCTTCTAATTTCCCCTCCATTCTGCCGCAACACAGAACAGATCTTATCCTCCCCAAGTGTTTTTGAAGAAAGTAACAAATTGCATTTATATGGTGCATGTTTATATTCCCCGGATGACCCAAAGCAACAACAACTTGCATTTCTATAGCACCTTTCACGACCACCGGACGTCCCAAAGTGCTTTACAGCCAATGAGGTACTGTTTTGAAGTGAAGTCACTGTTGTAATGTAGGAAACGCGGCAGCCAATTTGCGCACAGCAAGCTCCCACAAACAGCAATGCGATAATGACCGGATAATCTGCTTTGGTGATGTTGGGATAAATATTGGCCCAGGACACCAGGGATAACTCCCCTGCTTTTCTTCGAAATAGTGCCATGGGATCTTTTACACCCACCTGAGAGGGCAGATGGGGCCTTGGTTTAACGTCTCATCCTAAAGACGGCACCTCCAACAGTGCAGCACTCCCTCAGCATCGCACTGGAGTGTCAGCCTAGATTTTTGTGTTCAAGTCCTGGAGTGGGACTTGAACCCACAACCTTCTGGCTCAGACGCGAGGATGCTACCCACTGAGCCACTGACTGACGCATAGCGCCTTTAACATAGTAAAATGTCCCAAGGCGCTTCACAGGAGTATTATCAGACAAAATTTCACACCGAGCCACACAAGGAGATATTAGGACAGTTGACCAAAAGCCTGGTCGAAGAGGTAGGTTTTAAGGAAACATCTTAAAGGAGGCAAGAGAGTGGCGGAGAGGTTTAGGGAGGGAATACCAGAGCTTCGCTCCTTGGCAGCTGAAGGCACGGCCGCCAATGGTGGAGCGATTAAAATCGGGGATGCGCAAGAGGCCAGAATTAGAGGAGCACAGAGATCTCGGAGGGTTGTAGGGCTGGAGGAGATTCCAGAGATAGCACATCACAAAGCAAGCGCATCACAGCCCGTGAGGTATTTTTGAAGTGCAGTCACTGTTGTTTATCTAAACCAGAGAGGTTGGTAGTTGCAAACTCATATGCTTCCAATCTTGGGAGTATAATGCTGAGTACGTTAACTACATAGTATTTACAGCACAGAAACAGGCCATTCGGCCCAACAGGTCCTTGCCGGTGTTTATGCTCCACACGAGCCTCCTCCTACCCTACTTCATCTAAACCCCATCAACATATCCTTCTATTCCTTTCTTCCTCATGTACTTATCTAGCTTCCACTTAAATGAATCTGTGCTATCCGCCTCAACTACTCCCTGTGGTAGCGAGTTCCACATTCCAACCACTCTCTGGGTAAAGAAGTTTCTCCTGAATTCCTTGTTGGATTTATTGGTGACTATCTTTTATTTATGGCCCCCTTATTTTGAACTCTTTTCCCCCCTCCCCCCCCCCCCCCCCCCCCACAAGTGGAAACATCTTCTCTACTTCAACCCTATCGAAGGCCGTCATCATTTTGAAGACCTCTATCAGGTCACCCCTTGGCCTTCTCTTTTCTGGCGAGAAGAGCCCCAGCCTGAGATGTGGTGCTGAGCTATCGGGAACGTTCCTCTGCTCAATCACGTAGACCTCAAACTTAAAATTGGCGGGCCTAACACTTCAGTTAAAATAGCAGACAGGGGAATGCCGCACGAACACGTTGAGCATAATTTCGCGGTCGTCCCTCACACCAGCCCAAGCTTTTAATATTTTTGCAGACTGATTCCGTGGCAGTCAAGAGAGAAGAGATAGAATCGGAGGGTGCTAAAGGGACGGTGTCTTTAAACGGTAACTTTAAAACGAAATCTGAGGCCTGGTCTCTTCCCCTAGGGTCAAGGGAGGACTATTAGGAATAAAAGCCAGCGGCTCTGAGATGAATTATTAGCGACAGCAGGTACTGTACATGGGGATTGAATTACTCCAGCAGCTTGCAGTGTGCAAACATGTTCTCCTTCATAAAATAGCCTGCCATAAAATTTGATCCATCTGAAGTGCAAAGGGTGGAGCAGCAGATACTTGAGAAGCACCAATGGTGCTCAGAATCCATCCCACCGGCGGGTGACCCAGTAACCCATGAGTGCTGTTGGGTATTTTTAAATTTTCCATCGAGACTCCGGAGCTCCGTTGCTTTGTGAATGACTGGGCAGGAATTCCTTGAACTCAGCAACTAGGAATGCACGAATAAACGTGCTCTTGTAGAAAAAGAGAAGCTGTGCATCGTACCGTGGGAATGGGAAACAAATTGGGGCGGGTAAAGGGGAGCCCGTCTACGGCTGGGGCAGTGAGATGAGATGATTGATCATAAGAACATAAGAAATAGGAGCAGGAATAGGCCACTTGGCCCCTCGAGCCTACTCCGCCATTCAATAAGATCATGGCTGATCTTGGGCTCAAAGCCACTTCCCCGCCCGCTCCCCATATCTTGCAAAAATCTGTCTATCTCCACCTTAAATGTATTTAATGACCCAGCCTCCACAGCTCTCTGGGGCAGAGAATTCCACAGATTTACGACCCTCTGAGAGAAGAAATTCCTCCTCATCTCAGTTCTAAAAGGACGACCCTTTATTCTGAAACTGTGCCCCCGAGTTCTAGATTTCCCCCACGAGGGGAAACATCCTCTCTGCATCTACCTTGTCGAGCCCCCTCAGTATCTTACACGTTTCAATAAGATCACCTCTCATTCTTCTAAATTCCAATGAGTATAGGCCCAGCCTGCTCAACCTTTCCACCTTAAGTCAATCCCCTCATCTCTGGAATTAACCTAGTTAACCGTCTCTGAACTGCCTCCAATGCAAGTATATCCTTCCTTAAACAAAGAAGGATGTACCTGTTTTCGATGGTGTTGGTTGAGGGAGGACTGTTGGCAAGGACACATGGAGAACTGCCTGCTCTTCCTCAAAGGCAACAAGTGTCAGCCGTGGCTCAGTGGGCAGCACCCTCGCCTCTGAGTTAGAAGGTTGCGGGTTCATAGTCCCACTCCAGGGACTTGAGCACAAAAATCTAGGCTGACACTCCCAGTGCTCTACTGAGGGAGTGCTGCACTATCGGAGGTGCCGTCTTTCGGATGAGACGTTAAACCGAGGCCCCGTCTGCCCTCTCAGGTGGACGTAAAAGATCCCCTGTGGGAAATGTGGTGCACGGCAGCCTCCCACAAGTGGCAATGTGAAAATGACCAGATGATCAAAAAAAGTTACATTTATATAGCGCCTTTAACCTAGTAAAATGTCCCAAGGTGCTTCACAGGAGTGATTATCAAACAAAATTTGACAGCGCGTCACATTAGGACAGGTGACCAAAAGCTTGCTCAAAGAGGTAGGTTTTAAGGAGCATCTTAAAGGAGGAAAAAGAGGTAGATAGGCGGAGCGGTTTCGGCAGGGAATTCCAGAGCTTAGGCAGCTGAAGGCACATACTATGGGGTCTTTACAGCCAACGAAGTACTTTTTCAAGTATAGCCGCTGCTGTAATGTAGGAAACGCAGCAGCCAATTTACGCACAGCAAGCTCCCACAAACAGCAATGCGATAATGACCAGATAATCTCTTCTTTAGTGACGTTGGTTTCGGGATAAATATTGGCTAGGACACCAGGGATAACTCCCCTGCTCTTCTTCGAAACAGTGCTGTGGGATCTTTTACGTTTACCTGAGAGAGTAGACAGGGCTTCGATTTAACATCAGCATAACCTTCTATTCCTTTCTCCCTCGTGTGTTTATCTAGCTTCCCCTTGAATGTATTTATGCTAGTCGCTTCAAACACTCCTCGCGGAAGCGATTTCCATGTTCTAACCACTCTCCCGATGACATGTTGTGTAATTTTGTTTTAAAGAGTTAAAAAAAACACAGTTTCAGGCGTTTAAAGAACACGGATAGGGGCGCGATCACATACCAAGAAATGCGAGCCAGAACGAGGTGAAGCCAAGCGTTAGGTCTCGTTGGTTGGACCTGCCTGAAGGAGCTCTTCGCTCTACAAAGACCTGCAAGAGCAACAGGTCTTTGTACCACTTCCAGAAATATGCCAACCATCCTAACTTTCACTAAAACAGTCTCACGGTCTAGGTGCAAAGTATCAAAGACATCCATTCATGAGGAAAGCTTTAGGATATAGTTTACCTCATGCCCTTTCAATATGGGCTCTCTATTGACCATGTATCGTATAGGGGATACATCTATTTAGAAAGATTTACGCTGTTGTAAATCATGTGTCCCCCTCGGGCCTTGACGTTCAGAGTTTATTTTCTGACTATAAGCTCGGCTCTCGGTGTTTCTCTGCATGGAGCTCCTGACAGGTGTTTTCAGTGGGAGCCTGGTAGTACTGTAACAGAATAATTTGAGAATACATAGAATTACCGCAATGGGCGCAATTTTAACCTAACCTAACCCGTCCATCAGGAATCTTGACGGGATTTTACTCTCCGTTGATGTCAATATAGAGTAATATTGGACGGGGTGTAAAACCGGCGTTCCACCCAATCCCGTGGGATTCCTGCCCGGCCACCTGGGTTAAAATGACCCCCTGGCACCTACAGCACAGAAACAGGCCGTTTGGCCCAACTCCACCCGAGCCTCCTCCCACCCCTCTTCACCTCACCCTATCCGCATATCCTAAGTATTGTGGAACGCATGTTTTTAAAAAAAAAAAATAATGACTAAAAGAAAAATAAAAGTCAAATATCAAAGCAAATTGAAAGATTTAAAGTGCCTCGGGACCTGGATCCACATCATCCAAGACTAATAAAATGTCGGCAAAAGCAATATGCCGGAAATCTGAAATAAAAACAGGAAATGCTGGAAACGCTCAGCAGATCAGGCTGCCTCTGTGGAGAGAGAGAGAAACAGAGTTGAGGGCCTCGATATTAATCCCCCCACCCACCTCCCCACGATGGGCGGGAGAAGGTGGCGGGAGGGAGGTTAAAGACTTAAATACGGGGAACGTGTCCCCCAACACGCCACAAACGCGCTCGCCGCCATTTTTACAGTGGTGGATTCGGGGCGTCCGAGTGTCCTGCGGTGGAAAGGTGGGGCACTTCATCAACATATTTAAAGCGGGCTCCAGTGCAATTGGGAGCTCGATTTTAAAATTCACTGCTGCTGCGCGGGTTTCCCAGGGGTCGGGAAACCCGGCAGTGAAAGGGAGGCGGGAGAACATAAGAAATAAGAGCAGGAGTCGGCCAGACGGTCCCTCGAGCGTGCTCTGCCATTCAATAAGATCATGGCTGATCTTCTACCTCAACTCCACTTTCCTGCCCCATCTCCATATCCCTTGATTCCCCTAGAGTCCAAAAATCTATCGATCTCAGCTTTGAATATACTCAAAGACTTGACATTCACAGCCCTCTGGGGCAGAGAATTCCAAAGATTCACAACCCTCTGAGTGAAGAAATTTCTCCTCATCTCAGTCTTAAATGGCCGACCCCTTATCCTGAGAGCTGCCGGCTCCACAAAGTAAGTGCCTTTTTCAGCACTCCTGGTGGGCCAGGAGGAGCAGGAGTGCTTCCCCCACCGCCAGCCCAGGCCCCTCAAAGAAGCCTTTGGCCTCCCCCCCCGCCCGATTGCCAACCTCTCCTGCCCTTCCACATCACGGCCTCTCTACCCTCCCCCCTCACCCCGCCCAACCCAGCCCGCAACGCCGACCTTCCCCCTTCTCCCGATTGCGGGGGACAGTTCCCAAGGGACCCCGGCTACGGCCTCCTGCCGCTGGTTTTCCCACTTGTCGGACTGGCGATTTCGGCGGCTGCCGGGTGGACAATGGAACAAAAAAAATGATAATGCGGGCCTGCCGGCCTCTCCTGCACACTCCACGCTGCCCCGTCGATGACCTTTCATGATCGTAAACTTCTGCATGTGAACAGAGTTTAATCTCTCTCGGTTTAAGATCCAATGGCCCCCAGTTTGATACTAATTGGCACCACACTGCCAGTGTCACTCAGATCAAAGAATGGATCTGCCTTTAAGTTTTTTCCTTATGTCCTGGTCACGTTAAGGAAGCTCAAGGTGTCACTGAAGTTTGGGCTGGATGAGTTGGGGTACGAGAGCGAAGAACTCCACAGGCTCAATGGCCGCTTTCTCATCCTTGGATTTTTCTCACCTTCTTTAATTCGTTCTTGTGATGATTGGGGTCTGGGAAAATGGAAAAGTCAGGCTGGCACAATAGGGTGAGGCATCTGTTTGAGACTCTTATACTTGACCTGGAAGTACTTGATGCCATTCCACTCGTTTCCGACAATACAACAGCGTCTGCACTTGTAAAGTATCTCATTGGCTGTCAAGCACTTTGAGACGTCTCGAAGTCGGGAAAGGCGCAATAAAAATGCAACCTCTTTCTTTTCAGTCCCCGACACCAAAATCTTTCACCTTAATGAGCACAAAATTGACAAGAATATAATTACAGCACACAGTGTAGGTGGTGATGTGGTCAGCTTTGGAGCCAGACTGTAGCCCGTGGGGCTGAATCCTAACAGTGTACTGGCGTTTATATCCTCATTAACTCACCGACTTCTGTAACACGTTGAAACCGTGTAATAATGATTATCAATGGGTCCTCTGGTTGACTTAAGTTAAATTCCATTTATCGCACGGAATTCCTGGATTTTTATGTGTTTTGGGGATCGGGTTCCAAGATTCCACCCATTTTTTCCCATGAGAACTGGAAAACAAGTGGCTGGGATTATTAACTCAACCGTTTCTCATTTAATTGCATCAAGGTGAGAACGGCCTTGCGTATGCATTCTAAGTTCATTGGCCACTCCTGTGTGGGCATCAAGGGAGAAGGAACTGAACTGAATCATTTAAATACAAAATCTGGGCACTTGACGCTTTTGTTTGGACATCCTTGGTCATAGGTTTGTACCAAACACAGAAAATAAAGCTTTGGATTTACTTTTCTTCGAATAATTTCTCGGGATGTGGGCGTCGCTGGCAAGGCCGGCATTTATTGCCCATTCCTAGTTGCCCTTGAGCAGGTGGTGGTGAGCCGCCTTCTTGAACCGCTGCAGTCCGTGTGGTGAAGGTACTCCCACAGTGCTGTTCGGGAAGGAGTTCCAGGATTTTGACCCAACGACGATGAAGGAACGGCGACATACTTCCAAGTCAGGATGGCGTGTGACATGGAGGGGAACTTGGAGGTCGCATGCACCTACTGCCCTTGTCCTTCTACGTGGCAGAGGTTGCGGGTTTTAGAGGTGTTGCCGAAAGAGCCTTGTCTGGTGTAGATGGTACACACTGCAGCCACGGTGCGCCGGTGGTGGAGGGAGTGAGTGTTTAAGGTGGTGGATGGGGTGCCAATCAGGCGAACTGCCTTGTCCTGGATGGTGTCGAGCTTCTTGAGTGTTGTTGGAGCTGCACTCATCCAGGCAAGTGGAGAGTATTCCATTACACTGTTGACTTGTGCCTTGTAGACGCAAGTAACCCCATCGCCATCAAAGTACTGACTAGGATGGAGGTCATAGTTAGCACTGCATGAATGGAAGGTTCTGACACCCTCTCTCCTCTGTGCTATGGCAAATAGTGGGGCAAAAATCGGTTCTTAGATTTGAATAGTGCCAATACACAATTGCCTCTCTCTTGGCAGACATTTTCTATCGAGAAGCAAATTCAGGGCAGTTCAGGCCTCAGTTGCCTGTGAGATAGTCTGTCAGCTTCACGAATGGGCTGCTTCTAACAAAGCTCTTGTCCATCTGTTTGATCTGAGCGATACAACAGATCCCTTGGGGACAATCTTAACTTGAACAAATATTCCAGAAGCCAAGTGGATATTTATTTTTTTTGAAACTGTTTTCACTGGCAGGAGGGTCTGACCAGAGGGCACGGATTTAAGGTAATTGGCACAAGAACCAGAGGGGAGAGGAAGAGGATTTTTGTTACACAGCGAGTTGTTATGATCTGCAATGCACTGCCTGAAAGAGTGGCCGAAGTAGTAACTGTGGTAACACAATACAGCTTCCTGTGACTCGAACTTTATTGCATCACTTCCTGTGATTAGTCCAGGATAAATACTGGACTGAGCAGTTGGATCCTGGAGAGGCATAGAGTAAGACCTCTTTTGTATGTAGCACCTTTTTAGTTGATTAAAGCTTACTTTAAGTTCACCACGCGTAAGGCTCATTCTTACGACAATTTAATCAACTTTGAAAAACTTCGCACTCAAACTTTTTGGACGAACTCGGAACTAAGGATCCAGGGAATCACCCATCATGGAAAACATCCTTAAACCATCGCGTCTTGACTTGGACCCAAACACCCCAGCAGCCGGTAAGGTGTGGAAACACTGGTATCGCACGTTTGACAATTTTCTCGAATATTGCAAGGCTGATGATGACACAAAGTTGCGGATACTCATCAACTGTGTCACTCCGAATGTATTTCAGTATGTTGAGGAATGGGGCAGTTACGAGGAGGCAATTCGGACGCTTAAAAGACTATATACTAAGACACCGAATGAGGTCTATGCCAGACATCTACTAGCTACAGCCCAACAAGGGCCGGAGGAATCCATTGATAAATTCCTCCAAGAGCTTCGCAGACTTAGTATGGACTGTAACTTTCAGGCGGCCTCAGCTGAGCTGTACCGTGAAGAAATGATCCGTGATGCTTTCATCTGCGGGCTTGCCTCCCCATTTATACGCCAGCGTCTACTGGAAAGTAAGACACTTGAGCTTCAGAGAGCTTATGACATGGCTTGCTCTCTAGATCTGGCAAAAAGAAATGCAGACCTTTATACAGTGCCCAGACCTCGGTCTGCTGCCTTAACTACAGTCAGGCAATTTAAGAGGCCACAGGTGAACTCTATTAGGGAGGACTTTATCCCTGACGATCAATCTGATGACTTCACTGATGAAGAGGATGATGACCCCACTGTGGCAGCCTCTTGGCAATCTAAGAAATGCTTCTTTTGTGGTGATGAGTTTCACCCTCGGAAATTCTGCCCTGCTCGCAATGCGTTTTGCAGTCATTGCAACAAAAAGGGTCATTTTGCAAAGGTTTGCCTATCAAGAGCCTCTACGAGGGCTTATCAAGCTAAGTCCTACCGAACTGCCCCGGTAAGGGCCTATCAAGATGTTCCGGCTAAAATCTATCATGCTTCCTCTCGGGTTTTCTCTCGAAGAAACACACCTAGAGTTTCAGCCACTCTTTGTGCAACGACACCAATTACAGCTGCTTGTCCTCAGAACCTATTCCATGCAGCTACAAAAGCATCAATTAATGGACATACTTTAGATGCCTTAATTGACTCAGGTAGCACTGATAGTTTCATTAGGGAACAGATTGTTGCAGAGTTAAAGCTACATGTTTTCCCATCGGACCAGGCAATTGCGATGGCTCAGTCATCACTTAATACCAGAATTTCTGGCTTTTGTATGGTTGAAATAACACTTAATGGTCACAGGTATCCCTCCACCCGGCTTTCGGTGCTCAAGGACTTATGTAGTGATCTTATCTTAGGGCTGGATTTTCAAAAGCAGCATAAGAAGCTCACCATTGAGTTCGGCGGATCCAAACCTGAACTCACTATTTCTAATATACGACCTCGATTACCGTTCTGTGCATTGTCAGCAGCTTCACTGGATGAACCCTCACTGTTTACCAGTATCCCTCCTCGATGCAAACCGATTATAACAAAGTCACGACGTTTCAGTCAGGAAGACCAGTCTTTTATTGCGGCTGAGATTTCTCGGCTTTTAGCAGAGGATATCATCGAGCCTTGTTCGTCGCCATGGCGCGCCCAGGTCGTTATTGTTAAGAACCCTCTACAACCTCACAAGAAACGGCTGTGCATTGACTATTCACAGACCATCAATCAATATACGGACTTGGACGCATACCCATTGCCGCGCATCGATGATATGGTTAATAAACTGGCTGAGTACACGGTGTTCTCAACATATGATCTGAAAAGTGCCTATCATCAGGTACCCTTGAAGGTCTCAGACAAGCAGTATACGGCCTTTGAAGCCAATGGACGGCTGTATCAATTTCGTCGCCTCCCCTTTGGGGTCACTAATGGAGTGGCTGTCTTCCAGCGAGCAATGGATGACCTGGTCAAACAGGAAGACTTGAAGGATACGTTTCCTTATCTGGACAATATTACTGTCGCAGGTCGCAATCAGCGGGAACATGACGCCAATCTCCAACGATTTTGGGATGCACTCCAGCACCGTAATTTGACATTAAATGCGGCTAAATCCATTGAGTCACAACCAACCATCAACATCCTTGGCTATTGTGTGGGCAATGGCATCATTAAACCTGACCCTGAAAGGCTTCGCCCACTCCAAGAGCTCCCGCCACCTAAGAATCCGGCCTCCTTGCGCCGGGCCCTCGGCCTGTTTGCATACTATGCTAAATGGATTCCTAACTTCTCGGACCGAATCCAACCTCTACTGAAGGCCAGCACATTCCCACTAGACACAGCGGCTGTTGCAGCCTTTAACCTCCTGAAAAAACAGTTGGAGAAAGCGGCTCTTCACTCCATCGATGAGAGTCTTCCTTTTGTTGTTGAGTGTGATGCCTCGGAGGTGGCGATCTCGGCCACTCTGAATCAGGAAGGTCGTCCGGTGGCATTTTTGTCCAGGACTTTTCAAGGGGCTGAGCTACATTATCCTCCAGTCGAGAAAGAAGCTACAGCCATCATAGAGGCAGTACGGAAGTGGACTCATCTCCTAGCTCGCCAGCACTTTACCTTAATCACGGACCAGCGATCGGTCGCCTTCATGCTCGATAATCGAAAACGGACCAAAATTAAAAATAATAAAATCCAGCTTTGGCGGCTGGAATTGGCCTCTTTTGGTTACACCATCCACTATCGACCTGGCAAGGAGAATGTGGCTCCGGATACCCTCACACGAGCATTCTGCTCCGCCATGGCACCCTCTACGCTCGTAGACATCCATGATGGGTTGTGTCATCCGGGCGTTACTCGCATGCTACACTTCGTGCGGTCCCGAAATCTCCCATTCTCTACCGGGGATGTAAAGAAGATGTGCTCGGACTGCAGAGTCTGTGCGGAATTGAAACCTCAGTTTTTCCGCCCCTCGGGTGGTACACTCATACATACGACCCAGCCAATGCAACGGCTTAGCATCGATTTTAAGGGGCCGTTGCCCTCTTCAACTCGCAACACTTATCTATTGACCATGGTCGATGAGTATTCCCGTTTTCCGTTTGCCTTTCCCTGCCCCAATATGCTGACGACCACGGTTATCAGCTGCCTTGAGCAGGTATTTGCTTTCTGTGGCATGGCATCCTATGTTCATTCGGATCGGGGCCCTTCTTTTATGTCAGGAGAACTCAAGGCCTATCTCTCGGAACGGGGTATTGCTGCCAGCAGAACGACGCCTTATCATCCGGTCGGGAATGGGCAAGTCGAGCGTTTTAACGCTATCATCTGGAATGCGGTACGTCTGGCTTTGAGATCTCGGGGCCTACCCAACCAGCAATGGGAAGCAGTACTTCCAGACGCATTACACTCCACACGGTCCCTCCTTTCGACCGCCACAAATACGACGCCTCATGAACGGTTCTTCCGATTTCAGCGTCGCTCATCCTATGGGATATCTCTCCCGTCGTGGCTGACTGCACCGGGACCAGTGCTACTCCGAAGATATGTCCGGGCGTCTAAGAATGACCCCCTGGTAGATGAGGTTGAGCTCACTGACGTCAACCCTACCTACGCCTATATTCGGTATCCTGACGGTTGGGAATCTACCGTGTCATTGCGGGATCTGGCTCCCTGCCCGCCGAAACATAGAGGGACACCAGGGGATGATATTGTACCAGGCACATCTCTGGGCTCGCCAGGTGCCTCTCATCACGATCTGGATCTGACGCCGGCTGGTACCTCACTCCAGCGTGCCGACCTGGGGCAGACTGACTATGAGCCCGTCGGGGCTCGCACGCGCAGCCACGATCCACCCCGTACCATACGCTCGGAAACGGATCTGCCACAGCCCTGCCCGACACCCGTTCGGGCACCAGTACACAGTCAGGATCGTCCTGACCCCTCACAGAGCGGGCTGGATCACTCGGACTCTGGTCCACGGCCCGCGGCGGGTAAACGGGCTAGGGGCCCTCTACCGCTACGAGAACCCAAACGGGTGCGGCTCTCCCTCGTCCGGCGGCTACGAAATGGAGGGAGCATCCCGGCCTCCTAATCTTTTGGGGGGGGGAGAATGTGGTAACACAATACAGCTTCCTGTGACTCGAACTTTATTGCATCACTTCCTGTGATTAGTCCAGGATAAATACTGGACTGAGCAGTTGGATCCTGGAGAGGCATAGAGTAAGACCTCTTTTGTATGTAGCACCTTTTTAGTTGATTAAAGCTTACTTTAAGTTCACCACGCGTAAGGCTCATTCTTACGACAATAACACTCAAAAGGAAATTGGATTATATGCTTGAAGGGGGAAAATCTGCAGGGCTATGGGGAAAGAGCAGGGGGAGCGGGACTAATTGGATCGCTCTTTCAAAGAGCCGGCACAGGCACGATGGGCCGAATAGCCTCCTTCGGTGCTGTATCGTTCTATGGACTGAGATTGGTAGATTCTTGGGCGCTAAGGGAATCAAGTGAAATGGGGTATTAAAATCAGAAAATGCTGGAAATACTCAGCAGGTCAGGCAACATCTGTGGAGAGGGAAATGGAGCTAACGTCACAGGTCGATGGCCTGTTCCTCTCTCCACAGATGCTGCCTGAGCCACTGGGTATTTCCTGCATTTTTCTGTTTTTAGTTCAGATTTCCAAGTGTCCGCAGCATTTTGCTTTTTGTACAAGGGAATAGAAACATAGAAGATAGGAGCAGGAGTAGGCCATTCGGCCCCTCGAGCCTGCTCCGCCATTTAATGAGATCATGGCTGATCATCCAAACTCAGTACCCTGTCCCTGCTTTCTCCCCATATCCCTTGATTCCTTTAGCCTTAAGAAATATATCTAACTCCTTCTTGAATATATTTAATGAATTGGCCTCAACTGCCTTGTGTGGTAGAGAATTCCACAGGTTCACCACTCCTCGGGGATCGGGCGGGAAAGTGTTGATGGAGAAGTTCAGCCATTATTGAATGGCGGAGTGGGCTCGAGGGGGCCGCCTGGCCTACACCTGCCCCTGTTTCTTACGTTCCTATGGTATTGGGGTTGAGGTGCACAGTGCGTCAGCAGTCGTAATGATGTCTGTCTTCTCTTCTTTCTGTTGCAGGCAGAATGCGCCAACTTCATCAAAGTGCTGCATCCTTTCAACAGGACTCACCTGTACAGCTGCGGCACGGGGGCCTTCCACCCAGTCTGCGCCTATGTGGAGGTTGGGAACAAACTGGACGTGAGTGCTGCCCTCTGGTGGTGTTTGAATTCTATTACCTTTATGGAGCGAGAGGTGGTTTTTTCAGCGTCTGTCTGGGTTTCCTGGCAATTCATTATTTGTTTCTATCCGCGATGGGAAAGATTCCTCTGGGCCCAGTCTTCCGAGGAACGAAGGCAAGCTACAGCGGGAAAAAAAGATAAGAGGAGGCGGGCGAAACGGGTTCCTGCGTTTTTCTAGGAATCTGAGGCGATCCGTAATAATAATGGCTATTTCGGCACTGGCGTTTTATCTTTTTAGGACCTGGCACCCATTCACCAAGGCAATCTGTGTAAAGTGACGCTTTTTAAAGGACGTACAGAACGCAGTCTGGGCGTCCTCGCACACGTGCGCATGTGGATCTGTACCCATGTCTGATATGTGTGTGGTGCTGTGCATGTGGTATGTGTGTGTGTACCTTGTATGTGCGTGTGTGTATGTGCTTGGGTCCATGTTTATCTAGATGCTTGTGATTATGAAACTGTGAGTGCATTCCAGAGTGCAGATGTGTGCGAGTGTGTTGCAGTTGGCAGCTGCTTTGCTGCTGATCTTGATGTTTCTGACCTCAGTGCCTCACTGTGACTCCTCCTCCTCTTGGCTGTCGGGCGGTTTCAGTTGTAAAGACGTTCTGAAGAATTCCCACAACGACTATAGTCCAATCAGAGTGGTCCCAAAGGTTGAGCAGCAGCAAGCCAGTGTTAGGTTCCAGTCCCGTCAGTGAACATTTAACATTCTTTCCCTAAAGTGGATAAAACAAGTGTCTTGTCCTAATCCCATTTGCATTGACCCGAATCCCATTCCCACTGACCCGAATCCCAATTTGACCGAGTGTGGCATGAAGGAGCCCTAGTAAAACTGAAGTTAATGGGAATCGGGGGGGGGGGGGGAAATCTCCACTGGATGGAGTCATACCTAGCACAAAGGAAGATGGTTGTGGTGGTTGAAGGTCAATCATCACAGCCACAGGAGTTCCTCAGGGCAGTGTCCTAGGCCCAACCATCTTCAGCTGCTTCATCAATGACCTTCCCTCCAACATAAGATCACAAATGGAGATGTTCGCTGATGACTGCACAGTGTTCAGTGCCATTCACAACTCCTCAGATAATGAAGCAGTCCATGCCCGCATACAACAAGACCTGGACGATGTTCAGGCTTGGGCTGATAGGTGGCAGGTAACATTCGCTCCACAGAAGTGTCAGGCAATGACTATCTCCAACAAGCGAGAGTCTAACCACTGCCCCATGACATTCAAAGGCATTACCATCGCTGAATCCCCCACCATCAACATCCTGGGGGTCACCATTGACCAGAAACTTAACTGGACCAGCCACATAAATACTGTGGCAACAAGAGCAGGTCAGAGGCTAGGTATTCTGCGGCGAGTGTCTCACCTCCTGACTCCCCAAAGCCTTTCCACCATCTACAAGGCACAAGTAAGGAGTGTGATGGAATACTCTCCATTTGCCTGGATGAGTGCAGCTCCAACAACACTCAAGAAGCTCGACACCATCCAGGACAAAGCAGCTCGCTTGATTGGCACCCCATCCACTGTCTTAAACATTCACTCCCTCCACCACCGGCGTACCGTGGCTGCAGTGTGTACCATCTACAAGATGCACTGCAGCAACTCGCCAAGGCTTCTTCGGCAGCACCTCCCAAACCCGCGACCTCTTCCACCTAGAAGGACAAGGGCAGCAGGTGCAATGGGAACACCACCACCTCCAAGTTCCCCTCCAAGTCACACACCATCCTGACTTAGAAGTATATCGCCGATCCTTCATCGTCGCTGGGTCAAAATCCGGGAACTGCCTCCCTAACAGCACTGTGGGAGTACCTTCACCACACGGACTGCAGCGGTTCAGGATGGCGGCTCACCACCACCTTCTCCAGGGCAATTAGAGATGGGTGATAAATGCTGGTCTTGCCAGCGACGCCCACATCCCATAAACGAATTTTAAAAAAATCCCACTGACCTGAATCCCATTCCCACTGACCCGAATCCCATTCCCACTGACCCGAATCCCATTCCATCTGCGAACCCTAACCTTGATTCCAGTCCCACCAGCTGCCCTGACCCAATGCCAGTCTCATTGACGACCCTGATCCTGATCCTAATCCTGACCCTGGCCCTGATTCTGACCCTTGCCCTGATCCTGACAATTGCCCTGATCCTGACCCTTACCCTGATCCTAATTCTGACCCTGATCCTGACCCTTACCCTTATCATAATCCTGGCCCTTACCCTGATCCTGACCCTTACCCTGATCCTAATCCTGACCCTGATCCTGACCCTTACCCTGATCCTAATCCTGACCCTGATCCTGACCCTTACCCTGATCCTAATCCTGACCCTGATCCTGACCCTTACCCTGATCCTAATCCTGACCCTGGCCCTGATTCTGAACCTAACCCTAATCCTGACCCTGACTCTAACCCAGATCCTGACCCTAATCCCCCTCTCACTGACCATCCTGATTCCTTCCTTATTACTACAGGTATTTGTCAGTCATCTTTGTGCCAATGACAATTGTAATTGAAAAGAAACTGCCAAAGTTAGACAGGAGGGTACGATACCAAGTTACAAGGGCAGATTCTGCAGCAGCTGTGACAGTATTAAAGGAAAACACCAGCAACGAGCGTAAAGGAACTCTCAACCTTAAAAGCAGGTGCACAATGCTGGCTGGGACCCCTGCCCGTTAGTTGGGCGTGTCGGGAAATCACGGGCAGCTCTATGCGGTTTTCTGGTTTGTCTAACTGGGTGTTGAGGCTCCATGCCAACTGTGTGTCCAATGTTCCCCCTAGGTGCGTGACCGCTCACCAGCGTTGCCGCTGCAAGAGATACGGCGCATGCACAGCGGCCGCGCAGGAAATTTAAAGGGCCCGCGCAGGGGAAAAAAAATTTGAGGGAACATTGCATGTGTCCCTCCTGCCCCTCTTCTGCCTAATTTGCCCACCTCCATTCCCTCATGACCCTCTCCCTCCCAATGTGGCTCCCACAATACCGTCATAAGGAACATGCAAATTGTTTCACTATAGACATGCTGAGCATTTATGATGTTGCTGGCATGAGGACCAGAGCATCCTTGTTTATAGTTCTCCAAGACCTCAGGACGTCCCAAAGCGCTTTACGGCCAATGAAGTACTTTTGAAGTGTAGTCACTGTTGTAATGTAGGGAAATGTGGCAGCCAATTTGTGCACAGTAAGGTCCCACAAACAGCAATGAAATAAATAACCAGATAATCTGTTTTATAGTGATGTTGGTTGAGGGATAAATATTGGCCAGGACACTGGGAGAACTCCCCTGCTCCTCTTCAAATAATGCCGTGGGATCTTTTACATCCACGCAAGATGGCAGACATCTCATCTGAAAATTGGCACCTCTGACAGTGCAGCACTCCCTCAGTACTGCACCGAAGAATGTAAAATTCTCATCCTTGTTTTCAAATCCCTCCATGGCCTCGCCCCTCATCAGAAAGTGTGCAAACCTTTGTGGATGAACTGAAATTAGCCCAACTTGCAATGTGTTTAGTTCACTTTGTATTTCGGGTATTGAGTCAAACCCTTCGCAACTTGATGAGATGAGGCAAGGAAACGTGTTCAGGGAAGAACAATGGCTCACATTGTCCTCCGCGTTTCACCAGCTATATGACAGGTGTCAGAATCTGAGCCGCCTTCCTCCCTTTATAGCCAAGTAACCTGTCTGTTGTGCAACTCGCCCATTGCATACCTACAGCACGGCAGAACGAGGTTGAGCAATCAAACGTGCCTGTAACTGCCATAATATTTTTGGGATGACTGTATAGTTATGTCACCCAAATATTTAATTAAGGCGTCTTGTATGTCATTACAAGAATTGGTTTACTATGTTCTAAAGAAAGAAAGAACTTGCATTTATACAACGCTTCTCACGACCGCAGGACATCCCAAAGCGCTTTACAGCCAATTAAGTACTTTTGAAGTGTTGTCACTGTTGTAATGTAGGAAACACGGCAGCCAATTAGCGCACAGCAAGCTCCCACAAAAAAAACAACGTGGTAATGACCTGATCATCTGTTCTTTATGATGTTGGTTGAGGGATAAACATTGGCCAGGGCACCAGGGATAACTCCCCTGCTCTTCTTTGAATGGTGTCATGGGATCTTTTAAGTCCGCCTGCGAGGGCAGATGGGCCTTGGTTTAACGTTTCATCCGAAAGACGGCACCTCCCACTGTGCAGCACCCCCCCAGTACGGCACTGGGAGTTTGAGCCTGGATTAGGTGCTCACATCTCTGGAGTAGGACTTGAACTCACGACCTTCGAACCTAGAGGCGAGGTCAGATGTTTCAAGTGATGTAGAGCAAATACCACAAAGAGCCAAAATACAAGGATCCAAAATGCTCAGTTGGTTTTATGACCCTATTATAACTCCGTCAAACCACACCTGTAAATTCGGTAGCAATTATCAGCACCAGAGGCTGTGACAAAATATGCAAATCAGTAATTGGTAGCCAACATTTCTCACATTTGTCCACCCCAGTCCAACACCGGCATCTGCACATCAAGAGGAGATTTGATAGAGGTGTTCAAAATCATGAGGGGTTTTGATAGAGAGTAAATAAGAAGAAACTGTTTCCACTGGCAGGAGGGTCGGTAACCAGAGGACACAGATTAAAGGCGATTGGCAAAAGAATCAGAGGCGACATGAGGAAACACTATTTTTACGCAGCGAGTTGTTGGGATCTGGAACGCGCTGCCTGAAAGCGCGGTGGAAGCCGATTCAGTGGCAACTTTCAAAAGGGAATTGGATAAATACTTGAAGGGAAAAAGATTTGCTGGGCTGTGGGGAAAGAGCGATGGGGAGCGGGATTAATTGGATCGCTCTACCAAAGAGCCGGCACTGGCACGATGGGCCGAATGGCCTCCTTCTGTGCTGTATCATTCATTGATTCTAATGTGCAGCAGTCAAGAAAACCCGGAGAGTGCGCTAACGTAAACAGACACAAGTGGTCACTTAATGAAAGCAGTTTCAACCCGGCAGGACTCTATAAAAAACGACAGAGAGGAGACTGACAGGAAAAAACAAAAACAATTGTCACTCTGATGTCTCAGGATTAAGTTGACGGATCCCAGTTCCATTTATTCCTATCCAAGTCGGCTCGAGGAACGTTCCTGATGGGTACCAGAGCCATCTGCTCATCGTTATATTAAAGCCAGATTGCCTCAGTCCCTTGAATATAGTCCAGGTGGCTGGATTTTTGTTTTTTTAATTTCCGTTTCTCCTCCTTCTACTTTTTCCCTTCTGTTTTCTTTCATCGAAGCTCTACCTCTTTCTCCGTGCTGGCAACTCTTTGCCTAGTGACTGCGGTGACTGCGCCCCAGTGCCGCATTCGTAGAACGGGGCTGCTGTGGGAGACAGCAGAAGCCATCCCCCACACCAGCAGAAGCCAGCCCAACACCAGCAGAAGCCAGCCCCGACTCCAGCAGAAGCCAGCCCCACACCAGCAGAAGCCAGCCCCACACCAGCAGAAGCCAGCCCCACACCAGCAGAAGCCAGCCCCCCACACCAGCAGAAGCCAGCCCCACACCAGCAGAAGCCAGCCCCCACACCAGCGGAAGCCAGCCCCCACACCAGCGGAAGCCAGCCCCCACACCAGCGGAAGCCAGCCCCACACCAGCAGAAGCCAGCCCCGACTCCAGCAGAAGCCAGCCCCACACCAGCAGAAGCCAGCCCGACTCCAGCAGAAGCCAGCCCCACACCAGCAGAAGCCAGCCCCACACCAGCAGAAGCCAGCCCCACACCAGCAGAAGCCAGCCCCGACTCCAGCAGAAGCCAGCCCCACACCAGCAGAAGCCAGCCCCACACCAGCAGAAGCCAGCCTCACACCAGCAGAAGCCAGCCCCACACCAGCAGAAGCCAACCCGACTCCAGCAGAAGCCAGCCCCACACCAGCAGAAGCCAGCCCCACACCAGCAGAAGCCAGCCCCCACACCAGCAGAAGCCAGCCCCCCACACCAGCAGAAGCACCGTATTGCACGTGAGGCCTCTGGTGGCAAGAGGCGTTGTTATCTACCTGCCCCACCCACCGCTGGCAAACACAACTGGGTGCTGCAGGGACACCAGTGATGGAAGTTGAGTGGTGCCATCTTATTCTGACCTGGGGCAGGTTGACCTCTAACCCCATCTCCATAGACCGGCAATCTTTTTGCACTCTTGGCCGACATGGACAACCCACTCACCCCGCCCCCCCGACATCAAGGAAGGTACAAAACCGTTTTCTTTCCCCATGCCCTTCCCCACCCCCACTCACTTCTCTGCAACCCACCTGTCCACCAGAAAAAAGAGAAAACGATGCGGGTGCTCTTGTGTGAGAGGGGAGAGGAGGCTGCAATTCTACATCAGGGTTTTCCAACGGGCCTCTAGCCAAAACGTGCTTTATTTTAAGAAGGAAATGACTTGCATTTCTATAGCGCCTTTTGTATCCTCAGGACGTCCCAAAGCAATTTACAGCCAATGAAGTACTTTTGAAGTGTTGTCACTGTCGTAATGTAGGAAACGCGGCAGCCAATTTGCGCACAGCAAGCTCCCACAAACAGCAATGTGATAATGACCAGATAATCTGTTTTTAGTGATGTTGATTGAGGGATAAATATTGGCCCCAGGACACCGGGGAAAACTCCCCTGCTCTTCTTTGAAATAGTGCCATGGGATCTTTTACGTCCACCTGAGAGAGCAGACGGGGCTTCGGTTTAAACATTTTTTTAGTAATGTTTTTAGTGATTTTAGTTTAAAAGTAAAGAGTGCCACATCTTACGAGCTGTGCGAGCTGGTTCCTGCAGTCTTACCTGGATTTGTATTTAGAGTATGTGGTGGGTGGGTAGTTGTGACGTGATTTTTTTGGAGTTCTCTGGTAGATGTCCTGGGAAGGTTAAGGGGAGACCTAATGGTGGTATTCAAAATTATGAGAAGGTTTTGATGGAGCAAGTGGGGAGAAACTGTTTCCTCTGGCAAGTAGGTCTGTAACCCAAGATCATCGATTTAAAATAATTGGCAAAAGAAGTAGAGGGGAAATGGAGAAATTTCTTCACACGGAAAGGTTGGTTGAGTGACAGTACATAGGGACTTTTAAAAAGGCAATTGGACATATCCTCAAAGAGGACTCATTTTCAGGGTTATGGGGAAAGATGCTGAGGAGTGGGACTAAATTGGACATCTCTTTCAAAGAGCCGGCACAGGCGAGACTGGCCGAATGGCCTCCTCCTGTACTATAAGAATCTATGATTCTACTGCCCTCGCCGTGCTGTGGTTAACATCCTTTCACGTGTCTCGCTGCAGGAGCACCAGTTCAGGATTGACTTCAACCAGATCGAAGATGGCAAGGGGAGAAGCCCTTACGATGCCAAACACCTGTCCACCTCCATTCTGATAGGTGAGTCTGCACAACGAAGTTGGAGCCGACGGGATAGCCAGGGTTGGGGCTCGAGGCTCAAGGGTCTGGAAGTGCGAAGACAGGAGCCAAGGAATTGTGGAGGTTTAGGGGGGTCTAAGGGTTGGGACTAGGGACATGAGCCCCGGATCACGGGTCTGGGAGCACTGAATGATGGGGAAAATCCATACTCGGGGAGTCTGGGAGGTCAGGATGTTGGGATCAGGGGCTAGGAAGGTGGTTGTTGGGGGAATACTGGGTTCAGGGTACTGGAGAGTGCTGAGGGAGGACTGGGAGTTGAATGCTAGTCAGGAGTCTGGGAGGGCTGTGTGTTGGGGAGTGTTGTGGAAGATTTGGCAACAGCTCTGTCAATCTTCAGGATTTTCAACGTTTCCGAAGGACCAAAATGTACAAACGAGAAGCCGATTCCTGTGGAATCATTTAAGAGGCAGTGGGATACTGTGATTCATTGAAAGAAAGACTTGCATTTCTGTAGTGTCTTTCACGACCTCAGGATGTCCCAAAGCACTTTACAGCCAATGAAGTACTTTTGGAAGTGTAGTCACTGTTGCAATGTAGGACACACAGCAGCCAATTTGGGCACAGCAAGCTCCCACAAACAGCAATGTGATAATGACCAGATAATCTGTTTTTTAGTGATGTTGGTTGAGGGATAACTGTTGGCCCAGGACACCGGGGATAACTCCCCTGCTCTTCTTCAAAATAGTGCCATTGGCACTTTTACGTCCACCCGAGAGGGCAGACGGGGCCTCGGTTTAACGTCTCATCCGAAAGACGGCACCTCCGAGGGTCGGTTTTTCTGGTTGGATGAACCAAGATGGGTCAAATGGCCTCTCTTGTCCACATATTTATCCTGAGACCTCCCAGTACCTGCAGAATAAATTACTGACACACATCTCAAGGAGGTACCTGATTCTGGGAGCTCGGAGCTGGACCTTGTGGAGTGAAAGCGGTACAACTTCACTCCGCTGCCTGTGGTTTATGGGGGAGGGGGGTGGGGTGCAGGTGGGTACAGCCCAGGGTCTCTGGGTTGGGAGCATGCGCTGAGCTTCACCGCACAGGCACATGAGTGGGGGAGTCATTGCCCAGCAGGGAGCCTCAGCGCCATCCCTGCACACGCCATAATGGTCAGAAAATCATGCCCAAATTTGCCAATGGGGGGGGGGGTGGGTGGGCGGAGGGGAGGCTCCTTGACGGAAGCTTGAAGTCAAGGAATGAGCCCCTCTGGTAGAGGGTGACCGATTCTGGTGTACCATTGAATGCCTGAACTGAACGTCGGGAGATGCTTAAACAGAAGAATAGCCAAAAGTGCCGCCAGTAAAACGTTTCTTCCTATGTGGTGCCTTCAGGTGAGGAGCTGTACTCCGGCGTCGCTACCGATTTGATGGGTCGGGATTTCACCATCTTCCGCAGCCTCGGGCGGCGTCACTCCATCAGGACGGAGCAGCACGACTCGCGCTGGCTGAACGGTGAGTGCCAATCGTCCCCCTCCCCTCCCCCCCCCTTCCTCCTCCGCAAACCAAACCCTTGCTTCCGAGGAGGGTCCACGCCCGAAAACGTCAACTTATCCGTTCTCTCCACAGGTGCTGACTGACCCGCCTGAGTGGTTCCGGCATTTTTTCCCCCCCTAACAGGTTGGCAGAGGGTGGGCGTGTGCCATGTGGTGAATGATTGGCATGGACTTGCCTCGGTGACGTAGAATGTTGGTAGCAACGTTCCCGCTAAGCCGCGCAACGGTCTGGAGGTCCCGCGCAGGCCGCTCACTGGCTTTTGCACGGAAGAAACCTTGAATGAGCCACGCAGCCAGTTAAAGGGACCGCGCACAAAAAAAATTGGACGGTAGTCGTAACACGCTGAAGCAGGCCCAGGACCCAGTAGTCAATTTGACACACTAGAGCTTAAAACACATGAGGTTTAGTCACCCACGGCAGTTGTATCTTTAAGTGCAGTGATGAACAAGACAGTAACAGGGACTCCTTTCCAGCATACACCTTCTCACTCTCAGCTCCTTCCTCCCCAACCTCCTCTCCTCAACTGAAACAATGTCCCCATCTTTTATCCTTCCAGGCTGGGAGTCGTTCCTGATTAAAGATTTCTGAAAGCTATCCTGCCTTACCTTGGCCATTCTGATATTTTAAACAACTTCTTAAAGCTGTACCCCTATACACATAATGGCACAGTTTTAAAGAGTGTGCAGGGACAGAGGGACCTGGGAGTTAATGTGCATAAGTCCCTGAAGGTGGCAGGACATATTGAGAGAGTGGTTAGCAAAGCATATGGGATCTTGGGCTTCATAAATAGAGGTATTGAATACAAAAGTAGAGAAGTTATGCTGAACCTTTATAAAGCGCTGGTTAGGCCACAACTGGAGTATTGCGTCCAGTCCTGGTCACCACACTTTAGGAAGGATGTGAAGGCCCTTGAGAGGGTGCAGAGGAGATTTACCAGAATGGTTCCGGGGATGGGGGATCTTAGCTACAAGGACAGGTTGGAGAAGCTGGATTTGTTTTCATTAGAGCAAAGGGGGTTGAGGGGTGATTTGATAGAGGTGCACGAGATTATGACGGGTTTGGATAGGCTAGACAGGGAAAGGCTGTTCCCACTAGTTGATGGTACAAGGACTAGGGGACACAGATTTAAGGTTTTGGGCAAGAGATACAGGGGGGGACGTGAGGAAAAACATTTTTACGCAGCGAGTGGTGATGACCTGGAACTCGCTGCCGACGGAAGTGGTGGAAGCGGAGACACTCGATGTTTTCAAGGGGAGACTAGATAGGCACTTGAGGGAAATAAACTTGCAGGGCTACGGGGATAGAGCGCGGGAATGGGACTGACTGGATCGCTCTACAGAGAGCCAGCACGGACTCGATGGGCTGAATGGCCTCCTTCTGTGCCGTTATGACTCTATGGGCTGGATTTTGTCAGTCCCGAGGAGGCGGGTATGGAGGCGGGACTGCTGGTAAAGTTGCAGAATTTGGCAGCGGGTGGCAAACCTGCCCCCAACCCACCTCCGTGCCCTCTTGCCAGGAGGCGGGAAGCCGTCCTGCCCCGGGTCCCGTCTCCTCGAGGCGGGAAAGGGATTAAAGCCTATTAACTGCCTGTTAACAGGTAGTTAACAGGCAGAAAACAGGATCATCCCCATTTTTCGTTACGAAGTGCAGGTTTCCCGACCTCGGGGAACCCCGCCGGGGTGTAGGAGACGAGTAGAAGGTCTGCGGGGGTCGGAGGGGTCTGAAAGTGCGATGTAGAGGTGAGTGATGGGTGCAAGTGTGGAGTGGTAAGTATGTGAGGTGAGTGTAAAGTGTTAGAAAATGTTCACTTACCTTTGTTTCTCCCTACAGCCTTCAGCCGCTGTGGCGCCGGAGTCCCAACATCTTCATTGTAGATTTCACAGACTGGCTGTTGCATCCTCCGAACCAACAACCAGGTGATTTCTGCAAAGCTGAAAGGTTTGATGAGTCCTGAACACAAGGACTCATCAAACTACACAGAATGTCAGTGTTTGATAGCTTCACAGAGCTGTCAAACACTGACATTTCATCTTTCAAAAGTTCTTGCTGATGGCACGTCATACGTTGACGTGCTCTGTCACTTCCTTCCCCCTAATTGACCTGCTGAGCCCGCCGGGCGGGCTTAACAAGGTCAATCAGGGGAAAATCCCTCTGGTTGGCCAGAAGCTGATGGAGGCGGGATTGAAAGCTGGCAAGCAGCAGTCCCGCCTCCAAAAGCTTCCCATTGAGAAAATCCAGCCCTATGACTCTATGGCTACAAAGCTCTCAAACTCCCTATGGCTCACATCTCGTCCCCTCTCTCGCTCTTGTTACAGTAGCCCAGTATTTTGCACCACCGCAGCATTATGCGAGGGTGCAAGATTTAAAGGGGGCATTCCGCGATCCCGTGTCGCCACCGTCGGAGAGCCCAGATCGCAGGGAGCCTGTGTCGGAGAACTGGGGCGGCAATGCTCGCAGAATGATCCCTTTAGACAAAAGCTGTGCAAAGTTTTGCTGGCAGCGCGGGTTACAGGGTACTCCCAAACTTTTAAATTCTCTCTCGAGGAATAAGGTAGAATGAGGTACAGAGAGGTAGAGAGAGAAAGCCCAGGGAGGAGGGAGAGAGAGAGGCTAGGAAGGAAGGAGAAAGGCTGAGGAGAGCAGAGAAAGAGGAGGAGAGAGAGATCGAGAGGCTGAGGGGGGCAGAGAGAGGGAGAGAGGAGGGCAGAGAGAGAGAGAGAGGAGGGCAGAGAGGGAGAGGAGGGCAGAGAGAGGGAGAGAGGAGGGCAGAGAGGGAGAGAGAGGAGGGGACAGAGAGGGAGAGAGGAGGGCAGAGAGAGGGAGAGAGGAGGGCAGAGAGAGGGAGAGAGGAGGGCAGAGAGAGGGAGAGAGGAGGGCATAGAGGGAGAGAGGAGGGCAGAGAGGGAGAGAGAGGAGGGCAGAGAGAGGGAGAGAGGAGGGCAGAGAGGGAGAGAGAGAGAGAGGAGGGGACAGAGAGAAAAACTGAAGGAAAGAGAAGCTGAGGAATGGAGATAGAGAAAAGTTGAGCAGGGGAGAGAAAAAGGGAGAGGAGTCAGGAAGAGAGAAAAAGAAAGGCTGAGGACAAAAGAGAAACTGGGGCAGAGAGAGAAACAGAAAAAGACTTGAGTAAGTGACAGGAGTGAGAAAAATTGGAGACCAAAGGGGAGGCAGAGAGGCAGAGATTATATGGCTCGAGTTCTCTTGGGTCCCAATTCATTGCTGATTTGCACCACCTTCAGGATGTTTATTGTATAACATGAGTTGCACAGTTTACATATGAGGCAATTTTAAACTAAATAATAGTGTACAGTTTAAATTTAATATTTTGCATCATGATTCAAAGTGGATTCTTTTGGGAGTGGAACAATATTTGCATTTTCTCCCACCATCTTTTATCTCAACTAACCGTTCTCCCATGTGAAGACATCATCTGTACATTGCCAATTTGTAGTTTCCACCTTGCAAGCCAGAAATTCATAATACTTCCCCCGCCCCCACCTTCTTTAAAGAAACCATTCCAAGTTTTTAATCTCGTTTCCCTGTGCAGACCCCAAGTTCGTTGGTTCCTTCTGGATTCCCGAGAGCGACAACCCGGATGACGACAAAATCTACTTCTTCTTCCGAGAGATGGCTGTCGAAGGGCAGAACCTTGGGAAGTCCACCTTCTCGCGAGTTGGCCAGCTATGTCGGGTGGGTAAGCAACGCATGGTGATGGAAAATGGGACATGTGACCTCGACCCAACCAGGCCCATGAAGGACAGAGGGGTGCAGGGAAAGGGCCCTCCATCTTGACCTGGGTCTGTGGCTCCTTCGTGGTTGGGAGCTTGCAGCCATGGCTACATTAGATAGTTGAGCCTAGTGATCCGTCACTGGAGTTCTACCCAACTCTTGCAGGACAGTTGCGGGTAAAGTTGAGACACGTCACGCTGACTGTAGGAACAGCTGATTGCTGTTGTAACATGCTCCTGGAGTGGCACAGAGCTGGCATAAGGACTTTAATCGGCTACTATTAACAAATTTAGTCATTGAGAAGGGAGATTGGGAGATGCAATCAGGGAAGGATGTTTCAGAATGAAGAACTTCCATTTCTATAGCGCCTTTCATAACCTTAGGACGTCTCAAAGTGCTTTACAGCCAATGTAACATAGGAAAAATGGCAGCCAATTTGCACACAGCAAGTTCCCACAAACAGCAATGACCATTTAATCTGTTTTAATGATGTTGATTGAGGGAAAAATGTTGGCCAGGAGACCGGAGAGAACTCCCTTGCTCTCCTTTGAAATAGTGCCCATGGGAACTTTTATGCCGACCTGAGAGGACCTGGTTTAACGTCTCATCCAAAAGACGGCCCCTCCGACAATGCAGCGCTCCCTCGGTACTGCACTGGGAGTGTCGGCCTCGATTTTGTGTTCAAGTCCCTGGAGTAGGACTTGCACCCTGACCCTTATCTTTGAGTCTGTGATGCCAGATGGTTATACCCTCTCTAGCCCAGGGGCTCGAATCCCAACCACCCATACTGCAGCCCCAACTGAGCTCAGCTATCTCTGCACAGTCCAGATATCAAACCTGGGACTGGAACTAGCCTGTATCACTGAGCTACTCATTGCACTAATCAGCTGAGCCACCGGGGGGAGCCCTACACGTTGGTTTATCAATGGGACTGATTTTCTCCCGAAGGCCCTGGGGACTGGCCGACAGACACCGCCACCCGTGAGGGGAGAGGTGTCCACGCCTTTCCTCACCTTGCATGCCCTGGGTGCCCTCCCGGCACATACCTGCCTCCTTTCTCAGGGCCTTGCAATGGGATTGGGGGGAAACGCAAATAGGGGCGTAGCTGCAGGCCAAAAGCAGCAGGCCCCCGAGGCCTGAAGATCGTCTGGGGGGAGGGCGAAGGCTGTAGTAACTTAGTACCTTTGACCTCTGGACCCCTGCCAACCCTGCAGTTTGTGGAGCATCCTGGGGGCAAGCCCCACTGCTGCCAGGTTTCTTCAGGCGCCCCTCCAGTGGGAAGAGCACAGCCCGAGGAAGATTAAACAAGAGGCGGGAAGCCGGGAATGCCCTTCCCACCTGAGTTGCGCAGGGCCACGTTCTCACTATAGGTGCAGGCCCAGTCACCTTCCATTGGGGAATGTAATCCATGATGTTCCAGGGTAGTGTAGTGGGACCGGGGGGGTGGGGGGGGGGGAGGGCAGAGATGTTACACAATGGGTCCTTGTCCTCTCTCGTACCCTTTCCTCTTTGCTGCTCCTGGGGGCTGACGGTCTCCCCAGGCCCGACAAAGAGGAAGCTCTCCCCTCTTGTCTTCCCTTTTGAACCTTGGTGTCACTGTGGGGCCTGGTCCCTTCACTTGGACGTCTCAATGAAAAAAACTCACCCCTACGGAAAGCCAGCACTGAATATTACAGAAGAGAACCAGACCAAGGCATGGGTTATTAATAGAGCGCCCAGTAGGGAGTGGAAAATTCTAATCATGCATTAATCTTTGGACTGGGTACAAAAACACTGCAGAAGAGTCCTTGAAGGGCAATGTTAGCGGTGCGGTGACTGCGCGCAGAAGATTAATATCTGTTTATAGATGGTTTGCTTTATTCAACATCAGATACTGAACATGGCAAGAAAACCATTTGCTTAAAGAAACCAGCTTAACACTCAGGAACACTGTTCCACAATCCAACGGTAACAGTTTTCTGATTCTTGTCTTCCTCCCGCCCCCCGTCAATGTTCTTCCCCCCCACCCCCCCCCCTTTCTTGAACCGTTGACCATTGCTGGAATGTAGCTCCGTGGGTACCGCCCACTCACTGCCACCTTGCCCAAGTGGTTATTCTGTCATGGGGATTAATCCTGCCCTCACCCAGCGCCCCCATCACACACACAAATTAACGGCCTCGTCTTAACTTATTTCAGGGAAGGTAAAATTTCCAAATCCAATTGTCAAACCTCTCCTTGTGGCTCCTGCTCTGTCATTGGGCGCTGCCATGTTTTTTTGCCCACCCTGGGGCAATGAGAGCCGGGGTTCTTTGGGATCTGTCGTGGCTCCTGCACTCGACTCAAAGCAGCTCCGCTCAAAGCAGTGAGAAGCGGAGGAAGCTCGGGGGTTGAAGTTGAATCGATAAAACATCACATTTCTCTGCCCTTGTCTCAGAATTGGCAAGAAGGTGGCAGTTCCTTGAGGAAATAAATTACAAATTCAAAGGGGGCGAAATTCGGTTACGCCCCGAGCTCTGGAATTCCCTCCCTAAACCTCTCCGCCTCTCTCTCCTCCTTTAAGACGCTCCTTAAAACCTACCTCCTTGACCAAGCTTTTGGCCACCTGCCCTAATATCTCCTTATGTGGCTCGGTGTCAAAATTTGCTTGAGAACGCTCCTGTGAAGCACCTTGGGACATTTTACTGTGTTAAAGATACTGTATAGCTACAAGTTGTTGTTGTTGACTCTCCCATCACCGCTCCCGCCTGAACGAGACTCCCACCGGACTAGGACCATTTACCCCATTACATCTTGGAGGAAGGCTCCCACAGTGGATCGTGTCAGACTGTAAGGACTATTATCCGTGTGAATGTCACCTACTTGTGTTGGGGGGATGGGCGTGTTGGCTGCCGTTGCCCATCGTAAATTCTTTTCATTCATTTCAGAATGACCATGGAGGCCTGAGAAGCCTGGTGAATAAGTGGACAACATTCCTGAAGGCTCGGTTAATCTGCTCGGTCCCGGGGAACGAAGGGATCGACACTCACTTTGATGAGCTGAGTAAGTAGCTTTGCTCTTTAGTTTTGAAGGATTCTCCTCTCCATCTACCCAACACAACGGCAGCAGTGCATTTAATGCATGAAAACACGCTACTTACAGAGGCTTAAGGAAAAAAAAAACTCACCACAGGCCCTATATTGTGGTAATTGGTCTATCAGAAAGAACGGACTTCCATTTCTATCGCACCTTTCAAGACCTCAGGACATCCCAAAGCACTTTACCGCCAATGAAGTACTTTTGAAGTGTAGTCACTGTTGTGATGTGGGAAACGCAGCAGCCAATTTGCGCACAGCAAGCTCCCACAAACAGCAATGTGATAATGAGCAGATAATCTGTTTTTAGTGATGTTGATTGAGGGATAAATATTGGCCCCAGGACACCGGGGATAACTCGCCTGCTCTTCTTCGAATAATACCACGGGATCTTCTACGTCCACCTGAGAATGACCCATGGGATTGAGGTCTTCAAAATAATGAAAGGATTAAGCTTCACTCTTGTGGACAGGCTATTTAAGTTCGATAGGTTAGGGAGGATGAGGGGACCTTCATATAACTTACATAAATGTAGAACTAATTTAGCTGTCAGAGAGTTGTCGACCTGTGCAATAAGTTGTTGGCTCGTGCCGTGAGTGCACATTGACTGCAAGTGTTGAAAAGGAGCTGGACAAGTTCCTAACTGTGGTTGACAACACCGTGTACAAGGAGTAGGAAGGTGTATTGGGTGATGCATCTCCCAGTCCCTGTGGTCTCCTGGACCTTGTTTGAATACCTCTGGTGATCGCAGAGGAATTTCCCTGATTTTTTTTCTCCCCACTCCCTAAATTGACCTCTTTTAAAAAAAAAAAAAATCTCTGACTTTTTGCCTCTCTCAGGTGATTGTGTAGCTGGTTGGTGGGAGCGACATGGGTCAATGGGAGGCTTGCTGGACCAGGTGGTCTGTCGTTTTTTGTATGTAAGTTTGCTCGCTCTGATCGTCCCTCCCTCCCTCTCCCTGTGGCCTTCAACTGTTGGCTTAATTGTGATAGGTAGCTTACTTGTGTAGCACTCTTGCCCTGAATCAGAACGATCGTGGGTTCATAGTCCCACTGCAGAGACATGAGTGCAAAAAATCTAGGCTGACACTCCAGTGCTGCACTGTCGGAGGTGCCGTCTTTCGGATGAGACGTTAAACCGAGTCTGCTCTCAGGTGGACTTCAAAGATACCGTGGCACTATTTTGGAGAAGAGCAGGGGAATTATCCCCGGTGTCCTGGCCAATATTTATCCCTCAATCAACATCATTAAAAGGCAAATTATCTGGTCACTATCTCATTGCTGTTTGTGGGACCTTGCTGTGTGCAAATTGGCTGCTGCATTTCCTACATCACAGCAGTGACTACACTTCAAAAAGTACTTCACTGGTTGTAAAGCGCTTTGGGACGTCCTGAGGTCGTGAAAGGCGCTATATAAAGGCAAGTCTTTTCATTTTCTTTCTTTATCGAGTGTGGTGGGGGCGGGGGTGGGTGTTAATTACAAACTACAGATCCTTATGGCTCTCGGCTGCATTGACACGCTGCTCTGTAACATTATCGTGCATGAGATCCTTTTCACCTGATTTCCCCCCCCCCCCCCCGCCCCCCCCCCACAACCTCTTCTTTCTTGAGGCTGGGATTGATCTCCACAGGCGGTAGCAGCAGCCGTTGCCCAAGTAGCCACGTTTTCATTTGCGAGCCTGAATCGTGAATTATACCGGGGCTGTCTAACTGTGAGAGCCACCACAGCCGAGATCAACCCCGTCCTTACTTGCAGGGACGTTTTGCTCTGTTGATTTGTAGTGAAGTTGTAAGTTTCGTCATTTATAAAAAGAGAACATAGGAATCAATAGATTTTTTTCCCCCGTAAAGTTATCAAGAGATACGGAGTAAACGCGGATAAATGGAGTAAAGGTACAGCTCAGCCATGAACAGGCTCGAGGGGCAATTCAACTCTTCGAGCCTGTTCATGGCTGAGCCGCACCTTAACTCCATTTACCCGCGTTTACTCCGTACCCCTTGATAACTTTACGGGGGAAAAAAATCTATTGATCTCAGTTTTGAAAGCTCCAATTGTTCCAGAATCCACGGCCTTTTGGGGGGAGAGAATTCCAGATTTCGACTACCCTTTGTTGGAAGAAATGCTTCCTGATTCCGCTCCTGAACAGGCCTTGGCTCGAAATCAGAGGAACTCTTCCCCCCTGGTGGCCGCAGGCTGGAACTTTCTAGCTGGGGTCACTGGATGGCGATCGGGGTCTTCGTCGAAGAATGCTGAAACTGATGAATGGGGTTGTCATGGAGACCTGATCCTTTGGCTTACTCCTGGACCACTTACGACTGGCCACGGAGTGAGAGCATCTCCAGACTATAAAAGCTTATTATAAACGATGATTGTTCAGTGAGTAAAGCTCTGCTTGTATGTTTTATTTTTCAACAGGGGATGTCTTCTTCCTCCAGACAAGAGATCGCAGGAACCCTCTCGTCTACACGGTCTTCAGTACTTCAAGGTGAGAGCACCTGGTGCAGACTGACTGGCACCTGCGGGCCACAGGCTCTGTGTGGGGTTGGGAAACTCATCTTCAATGACTTGACGGATTGTTCATTAAATACATGACATTTAAGCCCGGACCCAAGTCACAGTTGAGCCTGGTTAATGACGGTGCCTCCATCGTAGCTAATCCTGTTCCCTTACCCCTACACAGCCGGAGCCAGTGACCCAGAGACTTTGGGCTGGATTTTCATTGACCCGTGGAGGCGGGTTTGGAGGCATGTGGGGGGTTAAAATTGCGAAAACTGGCGGGCGGGCACAAGTCCACCTCCATCCCACCTCCACGCAATTTTCATTAAATCGTGTCTGCTGGTCCCGACTCCGTCCCACCTTTAAGAGGCGGGATAGGCTGTTAAGGCCCTTAACAAGCACTAAATTGGCTCTGTAATACCATTTTGAAAGGCCTTTGTGATTTTAACCCTTGTTCTACGTGAAGCACGCCTGTTCTGAACCACGAATGTGAAACCTGGCGGGAGCACATTTGGATAGCTGACTATCAGCTACAGGTCCACTATTACAACGGAGATGTGATGAAGGTAGTAGTAGTATTAGGTCTGAAAGTCGCCTCTGTCTCTCTCTCTCTCTGTCCAGACTTAGAGCTGCTGCTCATTTTGTATCCAGGTCCTCTCACAGCAAAGGCCAAGCAGTCTCTGACCTTCAATGCAGCAGCAATGATGACATCATCAGAGGCAACTTTCAGACTGAAACCACTAATTGGTTCATGGGTTCCCACATGCTGGAACTCAATTGCCCAAATAGGTGAAAATTGCATCAATCTCCCACATCCAATTGCCGTCTGGTGGATAACACGAAAAGTGGATGACACGACCCCAACCTGCCCCTAGTATTAAAATCCAGCCCTTTCTGTTTGAAAGGGGTCCTGATTGTGAGACTTCCTCTCTGCTTGACAGATTTTGTGCTCATCAAGGTGAGGAATGTTAGCACTTGGGAAATGGGCCACGTCCCATTTCGGGGACTCGATGTTGTTCTCAGGCACTCATTCCCAAGTTAGATGTAGCACGCTCCGATGCTGAGTCGAGCTCTCGCCACTTTGTCCCAACAAGGTGCTCAATCCAAGTCTCAAAGGAGCACCCTTGAATACATTTAGAGGAAATTTTCCCATTTCTTATATCGGCCAACCCATGGCTTCAGTGAGTGGTATGAAAAATTCAGTGCCAACCAGTTCAGGGGCACTTTTAGAATTGAATTGAGACAACTCACAATAGACCAAAAATCTATGACCACTGTTAGGTCTGGGATTCCTAAAGGATTCCAATTTTGGGATTTAAGGAACCCAAGTGCAGAATTGACGTGTGTTTTCAAGGGAAAACTGGATAGGCACTTGAGGGAAATAAACTTGCAGGACTACGGGGATAGCGCGGGTGAATGGGACTGACTGGATTGCTCTACAGAGAGCTGGTGCGGACTCGATGGGCCGAATGACCTCCTTCTGTGCCGTTATGACTCTATGGGGGGAAAATTCGGTTGATTAGCGCCTCCTGTTAGCGCCCTGAGAGGGCGCTAATGGTGCACAAAGCAACTAGCGCCCGGGCGCGGTGATGTTTTTGCCGCTCGCAAAATTGACCAAACATTTTGCGGTGGCGCTAAACACTGCCGCCACGATCTCCTGCGCTCGCAGATCGTGACGTCAGTCGAGCGTGCAACGCCCCGGTAGCGCCCCGGACCGGATATTGAGTGGCGCCCCCTGCCTTTCCGCCTGCCGCTAGCAACGACAGGTTGAGGGGAGCGTTTTGCAGTCGGGAAGGGACTGGGGGAGCGCTATTTAAAGGCGGCCGCTTCCTGCCTTTTTTTGTCGGCGACATTTTTGCACCACGCATTCTGAGAGAGAGAGACTTCTGGAGAGATTCAACGCTGTGTGAAGGAGTTTTGGGTGCTGAGCAGCACTTTGCAGGTTCATTTTGATTTGACCTTCCTTGCATCGATTTAGAAGAGAATACGGGGGCTGCACTCTGAGCTCTTTCCCTGGGCCTCTCCATTGTTCTTTCCAGCAGATTTAATGTACAGGTCTCTCCAGGACGAGATTCAAGGCTGCAATGAGCAAGGTGTGGATGGAGAGCAAGATCGACCCTCCCCTTTAAGAACTGGCCGGCGCCAGTGTATCTGTGTTCCATTGCTGACTGACATCACATGAGCTTCGCCAGCGCTCTGAGGTAGCGCCTCGCTCCTCGGCATTAGCGCCTTAAGAGAGGTGTGTAGCGCCTGATTTAGCGCTCCAATCACCTCCAGGGACGATAGAAGCCAAGTTTGCAGTCGGAGGTGATAATTAGCGGCAGGTGCTAAACTTTGCGCCCGGCCGATAATTGCGCCCCGAACGGGGGCGCTACCGAATTTCTCCCCCTTAGACTCTATGACATGCACAGGAATCGCCAGGGAAACGTGCCTGAGTCACTAGTACCATGTGGGAGTGAGTAACTAGTGTGTACGGCCATCGGTAAGGCTCCACTCCCTTCTTTATCAAATTATACGGTCCCAACAAAATCCGAGAGTCTAGTCCGGTTCCTCTAATGACTGTGACACGTAGCCCATCGCAATGGGGTCATGACAGTGCTGCAGGATAACTAGCAGGTGGAGACATTTCGAGCTCATAGTCTTTGAAGTTAAAGATGCAGGCCCCGAAAATCCAGTGGGGCGGCAGCTCCCGGTGTAAGTGCCGAGACCTGACCTCTGCCACTGACCAACCAGCACCCACGGGGTCAGGGGGGCGGTCCAATGGTTTACCTGCCCTCGACAGGCTGTGGGGGGGGGGGGCTGCATCTGGGGTGCCTCCCAACCCCACTCCCCTGCCAAAGTGGCCGGAGGTCCAGTGGGAGGCTCTGGGGGCAGGGGGGGGGGTTGCCGAGCATTCCCCGGGAAGAAACGTTAAGTTGCCCCCCCACCCCCCGCAACACAGATGAAATGTGACAGAGCCGACTTTAAAAAAAAAATAATGTGACGCTGTTTTAACTCTGCTCATGTGTCCCACCTGTTACTAACCGGTTCATACTTTACGCCATTTGTTTCAGTAACGTGTTCAAAGGCTCAGCTGTGTGCTTGTACAGCATGAATGACATCCGCAGAGCTTTCCTGGGACCCTTCGCGCACAAGGAGGGGCCAAACTATCAGTGGGTACCGTACCAGGGGAAAGTGCCGTATCCTCGACCAGGAATGGTAGGGACCAGCGGATTGTAACAGTAAGACAACGAACGAATTGTGAAGGCAGCCAATGGATTTCAGAATGAAGCTGCACCCAACAGACATGATTAGACTGTCCAAAAGTTGTAAAGAATTAATTTTGTGTCGTCTTTTAGATACGATCTTTCAAAGAATCACACAGCGCAGAAGGAAGCCATTCGGCCCATCGTGCCTGTGCCGTTTCTTTTGAAAGAGCTGTCCAATTAGTCCCACTACCCCCCCCCCTGCTCGTTCACCATTGTCCTGTAACTGTTTCAATTTCCAATTCCCTTTTGAAAGTTACTATTGAATCTGCTTCCACCGCCCTTTCAGGCAGCGCGTTCCAGATCGTTATAACTCGCTGCGCTAAAAAAAAAAATTAATTCCCCGCCTCTCCCCGCCTGGTTCTTTTGCCAATTATCTTTCAGGTTACACAAATAATGTTTCCAAGGAGTAAAGCCGTCAGATGTCACCTTGACTCAGTTAGTAACACTCTTGCCTCGTGAGTCAGAAGAAGGCGGGTTTAAAGCCCAGTTCCAAGGCTGGAATACCTCATCGAGCCCGACACTTCAAGTGCAGCATTTCATTGTTAGCAGTGCTGACTTTTTTGAAATGAGACGTTAAACTGATGCCCCGGAGGCGATTTTAAAACCCCTACCCACCCGGCGGAAACACAGGTTGGCGTGGTAGTTATAATCTCACTCACCCGCTCTCGAGCCACCTGGATCCCGCTGACCGTGATTTTGACGCAGGCTTCTGGGCGGGCGGCTAAGTCGGCCGGGGTCCTTCTTTAAGCATGCAGGTCGGGGACCCCGTGATGTCATCGGGGACCCGGCTGCGAGTTTAACTCGGGCCTGAGCTGGCAGGCCCGCTGGGGCTTTCCCGCCAGGCTGAGGAGGGTCAGGACCCGCCGGGAAGATGCAGAGGCCCAAGCAGCTAAGTCTCGTACTTTCCTTTGTGGAGAGGAGCTTCTCGTCGTAGCTCGGACGCCCGGGACCGGCCGCACGCTCCATTTCTGCCCTGATTCCGGGGCTCGGATGTTTCCCCTTTGCCTCAGCATCGATCCCATTGGGTTTTGGGGTCTCCGAAAAGCAAACCTCCCCACTGATCAATCTCACGCCAATGGATAAGGATGGCTGGTGTGGAGAATGGGGAGTGCTGGTATCAGAGACGGCAAACACACACAGGTTGAGATTAAAAGGGACCTGTCCTCTACTCCTAAACGTTAGAAGGATTTTGTGCCATTGAACAAGCATTTCTGACGATTACTATGCATAACAACAACAACTTGTATTTATATAGCGGCTTTAACGTAGTAAAACGTTCCAAGACGCTTCACAGAAGTGTTATCAAACAAAATTTGTAAGTCTTGTTCACTTATTAATCTCTCTCAAACCTTCCTTGTTCTTGTCTTTCATACTGTTGGTGAGAAGTAGGTTTCGAGCAGGCAATGTGTACAAGGTTTGCTTTGCAATGACGTTCTCAATCGAGGGGTTTCCTTATTGTTCCATTCACAGACCATAGTTTGCTAATGTGACAAAATAGGCAAACACAGGAATAAAGGAGGATTGAGAAACCCCAGTAACTGTGAACTCTTCTCTCTTGTTCCTCCTAAGCTCCTGGTACCACTTTGCCACAAGTTCACCCATCACTCTGTTGAATTCAAGATTCATCACAAAGTCTCCCACATTCACTCCCTCTTCCCTCGGAGCTCAAAACTGTGTAACTCCTTCCCTCCCTCAGTCTTCCCTTCCTCATCCTAGAATCATAGAAGAGTACAGCACAGAAGGAGGCCATTCGGCCCATCGAGTCTGCGCCGGCTCTTTCGAAGAGCGATCCAGTTAGTCCCATATCCCTGCAATTTTTTCTCCTTCAAGTATTTATCCAGTTCCCTTTTCAAAACTACGATTGAATCAGTATCCACCGCCCAATCAGGCAGTGCATTCCACACCGATATTCGGGGTTAGCGCTTTAAGAAGGAAGTGGAGTGCTTGAATTAGCGCTCCAGCTCCCTCTTGGAGCGCTAAAACTGAATTTGGCGATCGCTGGACCCTTTTTTCGCCATGTGCTAAATTTAGCGCCCAGGCGATGTTAGCGACCCAAAATGGTCGCTGACGAATTTTTCCCCCAGAGAGTCCGGATAACATTTGAGATTGAGAGGCGGTTTAGATGCACCAATTAAGGTGATCCTCTCACTTGCTTCTTTCTTCAGAGGTCGGCCTACTTGCTTTCCATTGTAGCCTGCAGTCAGGTGGCCCACGTTCCCCGAGTAGGTCATAGGTCGAATCGACCTTGGCTGTGCTGTGAACTTTGCCTTGACCCTGCCGTCCTGTCATGTTGCTTTTCTTGCTCCCTCTACCACCTCCTTTTTTTTGTTTGTTTTTTTTTCTGTTCTGAGGGGGAGTTGAGGGACGAGGTCACCTTCTGTGGCTGGTTTAGAATCTTGTCCGCTGCAGGATATGAGTTCTGAGCTCTTGATGACAGCGTGCGCTCTGGGGCCCACGTCTAGTAAGACAACCCCTTCATCTCAGGAATCAACCTAGTGAACCTTCTCTGAACTGCCTCCAATGTAAGTATATCCCTCCTTCAATAAGGAGACCAAAACCGTACGCAGTACTGCAGATGTGGTCTCACTAGTGCCCCAGATTGATGGTTTGCAAATTTCAGCTGAGACTCAGTAGGTAGCACCCTCGCCTTTGAGTCAGAAGGTGTGGGTTCAAGTCCCACTCCAGAGACTTGAGCACAAAAATCTAGGTTGACACGCCAGTGCAGTAATGAGGGAGCGCTGCACTGTCGGAGGTGCCGTCTTTCGGACGAGACGTTAAACCGAGGCCCCGTCTGCTCTCTCGGGTGGGCGTAAAAGATCCCACGACACTATTTCGAAGAGCAGCAGGGGAGTTATCCCCGGTGTCCTGGCCAATATTTATCCCTCAATCAACATCACTAAAAAAAAAATGATCTGGTCATTACCACATTGCTGTTTGTGGGAGCTTGCTGTGCGCAAAATGGCTGCCGCATTTCCTACATTACAACAGTGACTCCACTTCAAAGGTACTTCATTGGCTGTAAAGCGCTTTGGGATGTCCGGTGGCCGTGAAAGGTGCTCTATAAATGCAAGTCTTTCTTTCTTTTGGTTTCTCTTGTGCTATCACACTAGTGTACCTGAAGGTAGAGATACCCAAGGTTCTGACAGTCGACTCTCTTGTTTTTTATCCTCTCCAGTGTCCAAGCAAAACCTTCGGGGGCTTTCAGTCAACCAAGGAGTTTCCTGACGATGTTGTGTTGTTTGCCCGTAACCATCCTCTGATGTACAATCCCATCAACCCCATCAACCAGCGCCCAGTCCTGGTGAAGACCAATGTTGACTACAGCTTCACTCAGATAGTGGTGGACAGAGTGGATGCAGGCGATGGGCGGTACGATGTCATGTTTATTGGGACAGGTATGTTTTTTTTATTGACTGTCTGCGAGGTGCCTCGAAACGATCTTTCTCCGTTTGCGCTGAATACAGTCAAGCTGCTGCAGTCCTCCAGTCTTTACTCTCCTTTTGAATTCTTAGATATTGGGACAGTTTTGAAAGTGATCTCAGTGCCAAAGGAAAGCTGGCAGAACATGGAAGAGCTTCTTCTCGAAGAACTGCAAGTCTTCAAGGTAAGCTTCAAAACAATGAAAACAAACCTTTTTGTTCCTGCATCTGGATCTTCACATAGAATCTTAGAGCGATACAGCACAGAAGGAGCCCATTCGGCCCATCGTGCCTGTGCCGGCTCTTTGAAAGAGCTCTCCAATTAGTCCCACTCCCCTGCTCTTTCCCCACAGCCCTGTAAATTTTTTCCCTTCAAGTATTTATCCAGTTCCCCTTTGAAAGTTATTATTGAATCTGCTTCCACCGCCCTTTCAGGCAGCGCGTTCCAGATCACAACAACTCGCTGTGCAAAAAACATTCTCATCTCCCCTCTGGTTCTTTTGACAATTACCTTAAATCTGTGTCCTCTGGTTACCGACCCTTCTGCCACTGGAAAGATTTTCTCCTTATTTACTCTATCAAAACCATTCATGATTTTGAACACCTCTATTAAATTTCCCCTTTACCTTCTCTGCTCTAAGGAAAACAACCCCACTTCTCCAGTCTCTCCACGTAACTGAAGTCCCATGAAGTAAGCATGCGCTCAAACATACCTTGAACATATGCATGGATGTCCCATTTTGGATAGCTGTGGATGGAAGGAATGGTGATCTGGAATGAATCCGTGAAATGGGATTTGGAAAGTTGGTGTAATGTGTGTCTGTGTTTTTAGAGACACATATTAACACAAGTACACACATGCTGCAGGTGGTAAAGATTGGATCACTGTACAACTGGTTTGAACATGTTCTCTCTGGTTCTGTATTTGTGCTCGTAGATTACCTATGAAACAACTATACATAAATTGTAACATTCCCAGATCATTCTTAAAGCCCCAGTAATAATATACTTGACATATACAATGCTAGCACTGTGTGCACGTGACCCAACTTCCCACACGCGACCCAACCTCCCACACGCGGCCCAGCCTCCCACACGCCCCCCAGCCTCCCACACGCGCCCCAAGTTCCCACACGCGCCCCAAGTTCCCACACGCGACCCAGCCTCCCACACGCCCCCCAGCCTCCCACACGCGCCCCAGCTTCCCACACGCGCCCCAGCTTCCCACACGCGCCCCAAGTTCCCACACGCGACCCAGCCTCCCACACGCCCCCCAGCCTCCCACACGCGCCCCAGCTTCCCACACGCGCCCCAGCTTCCCACACGCGCCCCAACTTCCCACACGCGACCCAACCTCCCACACGCGCCCCAACTTCCCACACGCGCCCCAGCCTCCCACACGCGACCCAACCTCCCACACGCGCCCCAACTTCCCACACGCGCCCCAGCCTCCCACACGCGCCCCAGCCTCCCACACGCGCCCCAACTTCCCACACGCGCCCCAGCCTCCCACACGCGCCCCAGCCTCCCACACGCGCCCCAACTTCCCACACGCGACCCAACCTCCCACACGCGCCCCAACTTCCCACACGCGCCCCAGCCTCCCACACGCGACCCAACCTCCCACACGCGCCCCAGCCTCCCACACGCGCCCCAAGTTCCCACACGCGCCCCAGCTTCCCACACGCGCCCCAACTTCCCACACACGCCCCAACCTCCCACACACGCGCCCCAACTTCCCCCACACGCGCCCCAGCTTCCCACACGCGCCCCAACTTCCCCCACACGCGCCCCAACCTCCCACACACGCGACCCAACTTCCAATACAATTTCCGACACAAGAAAAATTTTTGAGCTGTTAGAATTGACCTCGGGAGGAAAACCACAGATAATTGGGTGTGAAACTTTAAGCTATGTTAAGTATTCAAGTACAGGCTGCCTCTGAGGCCATGAATGCATTAGAATGCCCCAGAGTGTGCTGGGAGTCCTGAAACCAAAGGCTAGGTTGGGTCAGATTCAAAGTGGTTTTTAAGGAGCACCCTACCATACTGTTGCTGGTCTTACGCTGACTTAACCGATCTCTTCTGTTTCAGGACTCTGCGCCTATAACTAGCATGCAGCTCTCATCAAAAAGAGTAAGTACAGCACCTTACTGAAGCTTTATCTCGAGAATCTGGATTCTCAAAGGTTGTCATTAAATGTTTCTCTCAGTACCCGATTGGCAAGTGCCGCAGGGTAAAGTCGGGGGGTCGGTTGGTTGTTCTGAGAGGCCTGAAAAGGAGAGGGGGCTTTAGGGGCCATCAGTGTGGTTGTGCAAAACTTCTGGGCTCCAGAAATCCACCGTCTACATCTGTTGTAACCTTGGCAGGAGTCTGGCAGGATCTAAGCCAGAACCAGGATGCACTGGGTCCCAGCCTTGCACCGAAGGATCTGGATGTCTTGTGAGGGGAAAGACACCACCCAGCCTGAACAAGGCTATAGTCGTAAGGGGGGCCACGGGGTGAGGGGTGCGAGGCTGTGGGATGGGGAGGGTGGGGGCTCCCAAAGCTGGGAATTCCCACACCCCAGGCCTTCAGAGGGACTTGGCGAAGGTGCCGCATGTCACACCGGGTGTACCTCTTCCCTCACTACCAGCAGTGGAGCCAACCTAGGGGGTCCAGCCTTGGATTGCGGCTGGGACCCCCTGAAGGTTTGGCAGCGAGGTTTGTTTTTATCATTTTAAAAAGCAGCCTCCTTACAACGGGGGCCATGGAGCCCCCTGTAACTCGTTTCCAAGGGCACCTGACACCCCTCCCTCCGCGCAGGCAGTCTTCGGCCCTCCGTCCCCTTTGGCATGCGCCCCTATTGCTGGGGTCAGTGCTGAGATTTTCCTGGCAGACACAGTTACCCAAGAGATCAGAAATGAACTAGCTCGCACTATGTTTGTGCACTTCCTTAGCAGCTAAAGGGCTGCATTGGCAGAGACTTGGGAGTCAAAGGCCCTCAGTCAAGATATTTCGCTTCACGCGGAGTTTCCGCGGATTTTCCTTGTACCCTGTCCCGGATTGTGAGAGAGCCTCTCCATATATGGAAGCAATATTCAGGTCTTGGATGGACTTGGGCTTTATAGAGTTAAAAGTGGCGGGGGGGGGGGGGTGGGGGGGTAAAGTGTCGAGGGAATATGTCAGTGTTTAAATTGTTCTTCAGATTTGTAACGCTCCTGTGAAGCGCCTTGGGACGTTTTACTATGTTAAACATAGAAACATAGAAACTAGGAGCAGGAGTAGGCCATTCGGCCCGTCGAGCCTGCTCCACCATTCAATACGATCATGGCTGATCATCCAAATCCAGTACCCTGTCCCTGCCCCCTCACACAGAATCCCCATCGAGCCTGCACCGACACATATCCCACCCTACCCCGTAACCCCACGTATTTAATTCCCCCTAACATATCCCATCCTATCCCCGTAACCCCACATATTTAATCCCCCCCTAACACTAAGGGTCAATTTATCATAGCCAAATCAACCTAACCCGCACATTTTTGGACTGTGGGAGGAAACCGGAGCACCCGGAGGAAACCCACGCAGACACTATATAAAGGCGCTATATAAATGTAAGTTGTTGTGTATTTAAACATTTATTTTTTTGAATGAAATGGAATTCGAACACACTGGGTTTCTGTTAAATAGGTAAAGTGTCACAAAGTATGGAAATTCTGTCAATTTGTATCATTTAAAGATGTAAATATTATTGGGAGACAAAACAGCGATTAGTGATTTCATAGAATCATAGACATTTACAGCACAGAAGGAGGCCATTCGGCCCATCTTGTCCGTGCCTGCCGACAAAGAGCTATCCACCCTAATCCCACTTTCCAGCACTTGGTCCGTAGCCCTGTATAGAATCAAAAAGGAACCAGATGGGTTTTTACGACAATTTGGTAGTTTCATGGTCACCATTACTGATACTAGCTTTTTATTCCGGATTTATTTAATTAACTGAATTTAAATTCCCCAGCTGCCGTGGTGGGATTTGAACTCACGTCTCGGATCATTAGTTCAGGTCTCCGGATTACTAGTCCAGTAACATAACCACTATGCTACCGTAATCCTATGTTATATGCTAATGTGATAGCCCCCTCTGTTGGACACTTCAAGTACAGCCGTTAAGGTGTATTAATGGGCACTTGTGATAACTAAAAACTGGGGAGTTCATATCAGGGCAATTGCCCAGGTTTATGCGTTATAACGTGATGAATGATCTTGTAGGTAGCTCCACGCCACCTTGTATTATTGTAAGGTACTTGGACAGGTACAGAATATAATTAAAAAGGCTAATGGAGAGATTGGGTCGATTGGGCTTATACTCGCTGGAGTTTAGAAGAATGAGAGGGGATCTCATTGAAACTTATAAAATTCTGAAAGGACTGGACAGACTAGATGCAGGAAGGATGTTCCCGATGGCCGGGGAGTCCAGAACCAGAGGTCACAGTCCAAGGATAAGGGGTAAGCCATTTAGGACTGAGATGAGGAGGAATTTCTTCACCCAGAGAGTGGTGAACCTGTGGAATTCTCTACCACAGAAGGCAGTTGAGGCCAATTCATTAAATATATTCAAGAAGGAGATAGATATATTTCTTAAGGCTAAAGGGATATGGGGAGAAAGCAGGGACAGGGTTCTGAATTTGGATGATCAGCCATAATCGCATTGAATGACGGAGCAGGCTCGAGGGGCCAAATGGCCTACTCCTGCTCCTATCTTCTATGTTTCTATGAATGTCAGCCTGTATCTCAAGAGGGCTGGAGCACAAAGGGGTGGAAGTGATATTGCAGCTGTACAAAGCTCTGGTGAGACCCCCTGGTAGTTGAATGAGAAGACAAATGTTGAATGGGAGCTTCGCTTGAGGATGCAGGGGGGCGCGGGGGCGGTGATTTTCCCTGGTTGTTTGTGTGCTCGTGATATCGTAAGCAAAGCGCGAAGACTTCTTTTGACTGTGATCTCTGGCGAAGCATGTTTGCAATTTCCCGAGAAAAATCAACCACAGGAAGTGCTCCCGCTGTGCTTACAATGTTGCTAACTCATAGCGAGCAGAGCAAATCTTCCCTCATAGTAAACTGGCAAAGGCTGTCAGGCGAGTTGGGATAACAACGGCGCCTTTAATGTAGTAAAACATCCCAAGGCTCTTCACAGGAGCATTAACCAAACAGAATTTGAAACCGAGCCAGATAAGGAGATATCAGGGCAGGTGGTCAAAGAGAGAGGTTTTCAGAGGTCTTAAAGGCGGAGAGGCTTAGGGAGGGAATTCCAGAGCTTAGGGCCCAGGCAACAGAAGGCACAGCCGTCGATGGTGGAGCGATGAAAATTGGGGATGTGCAAGAGACCAGAATTGGAGGAGCGCAGAGATCTCAGAGGGTTGTAGGGCTGGAGGAGGCTACAGCGATAGGGAGGGGGGAGGCCTTGGAGGGTTATGAAAAAAAGGATGAGAATTTTAAAATCGAGGCGTTTCTGGACTGGGAGCCAATGTAGTAGGTCGGTGTGAGCAGGGGTGATGGGTGAACGGGACTAGTTGCGAGTTAGGACACGGGCAGCCGGGGTTTTGGATAAGCTCAAGTTTAGAGAGGGTGCAAAGTGGGAGGTCAGCCCAGAGAGCGTTGGAATAGTCAAGCTGGGAGGTAACAAAGGCCTGGATGAGGGTTTCAGCAGCTGATAAGGTGAGAGAGGGGCGGAGTCGGATTTAGGCGTAGGCGGTGTTGGTGATGGAGAGGAAAGCTCGGCTCAGGGTCAAATAGGATGCCAAAGTTGCGAATGTTCCTGTTCTGCCTCAGACAGTGGCCAAGGAGAGGGATGGAGTCGGTGGCTGGGGCCAGAGTTGGTGGCGGGGACCAAAGGCTTTGGTCTTCCCAATATTTAATTGGAGGAAATTTCTGCTCATTCAATACTGGATGTCGGACAAGCAGCGTGACGACTCCGAGGCAGTGGAGGGGTTGAGAGAGGTGGTGGTGAGAGAGCTGGGCATCGTCACCGTACATGTGGAACCTGACGCTGTGTTTCCTGATGATGTCGCCGAGGGGCATCATGTAGATGAGAACTAGAATGGGGCCAAGGACAGATCCTTGGGGGACTCCAGAGGTAACGGTGTGGGAGCGGGAAGAGAAGCCATTGCAGGTGATTCTCTGGCTACAACTGGTAGCATAGTGGTTATGTTACTGGCCTAGTTATCTGAGGCCTGGACTAATAATCCGGTAGATGTGAGTTCAAATCCTACCACGGCAGCTGGGGAATTTAAATTCAATTAAATAAATCTGGAATAAAAAGCTAGTATCAGTAATGGTGACCATGAAACTACCGAATTGTCATAAAAACCCATCTGGTTCACTAATGCCCTTTAGGGAAGGAAATCTGCCGTCCTTACCCGGTCTGGCCTATATGTGACTCCAGACCCACAGCAATGTGGTTGACTCTTAGCTGCCCTCTGAAATGGCCCAGCAAGCCACTCAGTTGTACCAAACCACTGCAACAGAGTCACTGTGGGAGCACCTTCACCACACGGACTGCAGCAGTTCAAGAAGGCGGCTCACCACTACCTTCTCGAGGGCAGTTAGGGATGGGCAATAAATGCTGGCCTTGCCAGCGACGCCCACATCTCGTGAATGAATAAATAAAAAAAAGATAGGAATGGAATCTTCATGTTGGATGGTGAGCGTTGGTCACAATATTGAGAAGCCAAGTACAGTTTTTTTTAATTCGTTTATGGGATGGCATTTATTGCCCATCCCTAATTGCCCTTGAGAAGGTGGTGGTGAGCCGCCTTCTTGAACCGCTGCGGTCCGTGTGGTGAAGGTACTCCCACAGTGCTTTTTTACTGTGCATTGTGGTACTGTGGGCGAGTTGAGAAGAGAAATCTTCATCGTTGAGAGACCAGAAATTCACAGAACAGTTAGAGTAAATTCTGGTTTTGACCGCAATGCCAATCGAGCATGCCCCACAGCTTTGATGGGTAAATGCACTGGAAAATTAGGTTGGATGCAAATTCGGTCCTTGATCAGTGCAGTTGGTTGATCTCAACTGTTGGGGCCCAACACTCGGCTTTAACGCCTTTAGTGGACAATACAAAACAAATCAACCAGTGTTTTTCTGCTCCCTGTTTGCCATCCATTGACCCCTTGATGGGAAGCGCATGGGTGTGTGTGAGGGGTGTCGGGGCAGGGACAGCCTGTTGGCACTCGCTGTCAAAGGTCACGCTAACTGAATGGCCCAATCGAGCACGGTGCCAGAGGTCATCCAGCATTCGTGGAGAACCAGCAAGGGTCAATAACCCCAGAGAAGGAGAGAAGAAAAATTGGCTGAGGGCTAAAGAATCTACCACAGCCAATGAAAGCGTGTCTGCACAATTTTAGGCACCCTTGGCAATCATTCACACAGTCTGCATAAAATCTTGACATATTTTCCCAGGAACTGAGTATTTCTGTGGGACAAGAAAATCAATGGCAGCTGATGTTAGTTTGACTGTGAAATCAATGCAGCGAAAAGCTGATTGTTATTTCTGCTGGTATTTCTTCACAAAAATGTTATGAAATTATCTGAATCGTGTTGATATTCGTAACCGCAGATAAATGCTTCCCGTCCATAATCTTTACAGATGTCTGCCTGTTTTGTTTTTTTAACAGCAACAGCTGTATATTGGCTCGGACACAGCAATATCCCAGCTGCCTTTACAGCGCTGTAGCATCTACGGGAAGGCGTGTGCTGAGTGTTGCTTGGCGCGCGATCCGTACTGCGCCTGGGATGGGAACACCTGCACCAGATACCTGGCAAACACCAAAAGGTAAATGGATAGAGGGGAGCCTGTTGCCATAGTGGGTCATTACACTATCACAAGACACTAATGAGGGAGGTCATTTTTCCCCACCCTAGTTCATCCATCCATCCAGAAAGACACTCCAGTGCCCCCATTGTGAGCGTGGCTCAGTGGGTAGCACTCTCGCCTCTGAGTCAGAAGGTTGTGGGTTCAGGTCTCACGCCAGAGATTTGAGCGTATAAATCCAGGCTGACACTCCAGTGCGGTGCTGAGGGAGTGCTGCACTGTCGGAGGTGCCGTCTTTCGGATGAGACGTTAAACCGAGGCCCTGTCTGCCCTCTCGGGTGGGTGTAAAAGATCCCATGGCACTATTTCGAAGAAGAGCAGGGGAGTTATCCCCGGTGTCTTGGCCAATATTTATCCCTCAACCAACATCGCTAAAACAGATTATCTGGTCATTATCACATTGCTGTTTGTGGGAGCTTGCTCTGCACAAATTGCTGCCGCGTTTCCTACATCACAACAGCGACTACACTTCAAAAAGTATTTTGTTGACTGTAAAGAGCTTTGGGACGTCCTGAGGTCTTGAAAGGCGCTACATAAATGCAGGTCTTTCTTTTTATTTCAGCATCCAACTTTATCTTAAATGATTCCAGGGGAACCGTCCTTCCCTTCTGGGCTGGGTAGTGGAGTCAAAAACCTTGGAATTATTTCAGAGCCAATCAGACACTTTGATCCGGGGTGGGGGACTGTAGGGCTGGAGGAGGTGACAGCGATCGGGAGGGGCGAGGCCATGGAGGGATTTGAAAAGAAGGATGAGAATTTTAAAATCGAGGCGTTTCTGGACTGGGCGCCAATGTAGTAGGTCAGTGTGAGCAGGGGTGATGGGTGAACGGGACTAGTTGCGAGTTAGGACCCGGGCAGCCGGGTTTTGGATAAGCTCAAGTTTACGGAGGGTGCAAAGTGGGAGGTCAGCCCGGAGAGCATTGGAATAGTCGAGTCGGGAGGTAACAAAGGCCTGGATGAGGGTTTCAGCAGCTGATAAGGTGAGAGAGGGGAGGAGTCGGACAATGTTACGGACGGAGGAGTAGGCGGTGTTGGTGATGGAGAGGAAGCTCGGCTCAGGGTCAAATATTCCTGTTCTGCCTCAGACAGTGGCCAGGGAGAGGGATGGAGTCGGTGGCTGGGGTCAGAGTTGGTGGCGGGGACCAAAGGCTTTGGTCTTCCCAATATTTAATTGGAGGAAATTTCTGCTCATCCAATACCGACTCCATCCCTCTCCCTGGCCATTGTCTGAGGCAGAACAGGAATATTCAAACTGTAGGATCTCTCTGGATGGGTGAGATTGCCCTCCATCTCTTGTTGTGAAGAGTTTTCCGACATTGGTCCTAAATTTGGGCTCTTGCCAGTATGAACCTGTCGTGTCCTCCTTGTCCTGATATCACGGCTTTGCTTGAAGCAGTGTCCCGGATTTACTTTTTCTACACCGTTTAGTATCTTATAAAGCTCTCTCAGTCCCCTCCTTTCACTTCAGAGGCCTGGGTTTCAACCAAAAAGCAGACTGATGGAATGGAAGTCCTACTCCGCTAGATGCAAGGCTCTTGGTTGAAATGAGTCTCGCAGTTGCTGGGCCCCAAGACAAGACTCTACAATTTGGCCAGTGTTTTCTTTCGCATGAGCCTCCCAGTCTAATCGCACTCTCCTGCTTGCTCCCCATGCCTTTAAATATTCCTCTTTTTCAAGCAACTATATATAATTCCCTTTCATGTTAACAGAATCCAAGATGTGTTTTTTTGTATTTATAAAACCACATCCCATTGTGCCCCATCCCAGAGTGGTTATTCCTTGAAGGTGGTACTATTGATCAGCAGAGATTTATTAACACTCAGAACCATTTCTCCTGGGCGCTTTGCAAAGCCCCGGCTGTAGTAAGTTGTCTCTGGAAGGAGGCAATGGCCTCAATATTAACCCCCACCCCACCATGATGGATGGCTCAGGGGGTTATAAAGTGGCATCCGCATAACCCGACCCCAATAGGGTGCGCCCACCGCCATTTTTACGGCGACGGATATCGGGGTGCCTGAGTGTCCCACCGTTGCCAATGGGCTCCCCAAGGTAAGTGGTTCCTGCAGCACTCCTTGTGGACCAGTTCAGAGAAGGTTCACGAGGTTGATTCCGGAGATGAAGGGGTTGTCTTATGAAGAAAGGTTTGAGCAGGTTGGGCCTATACTCATTGGAGTTCAGAAGAATGAGATGGGATCTTATTGAAACATATAAGATTCTGAAGGGGCTCGACAGGGTGGATGCTGAGAGGATGTTTCACCTCGTGGGGGAATCTAGAACTAGGGGGCATAATTTCAGAATAAGGGGGAAACCTTTTAAAATGGAAATGAGGAGAAATTTCTTCTCTCAGAGGGTCGTGAATCTTTGGAATTCTCTTCCCCAGAGAGTTGTGGAGGCTGGGTCATTGAATATATTTAAGGTGGAGATAGATAGATTTTTGAAAGGTAAGGGAGTCAAGGGTTATGGGGAGCGGGCGGGGAAGTGGAGTTGAGGCCAAGATCAGATCAGCCATGATCTTATTGAATGGCGGAGCAGGCTCAAGGGGACAAATAGCCTACTCCTGCTCCTATGTCTTATGTTCTTATGACCAGGAAGTGCAGGAATGCTCCCCCCCCAAGCCCCTCAAGGAAGCCTTGAGCCTCCTCCAGCTCCGATCCCCAGCATTCTTGATTGCCGGCCTCGCTCCCCCTTCCGATTGCCGACCAGAGCTTCCTCACCAGTGCTGACATCCCCCCTTACCCCCGATTGCCGGGGTGACCTCCTGCCGCTAGCGTCCCCTCCCGCCCGCCCGCCGGCCAGGCTGTGCATTTGGCTAGCTGCCGGGCAGGAGGCGGAGCTACAGGATGCAAATGAGGCCCCACCGTTACGATCGGCAGGACCTCCGTGTCCTCGGCCTTGCCGGGTTCTTCGGCCGTTTTTGGCCTCCCCCACACCCTGCCGGCCACCCCGTTAATATTGGGGCCCGTGTCCTTAGACCTACAGTGTGACAAAGGAATGGCGCAGTTCCGTCAGTCAATACTGAGCTTCCAACTAACGCCCTAATTTCCCCAATTGTTCGATATCCTGGACCGGTCCGAATATACATCTGACAGGATCTCCTTTTGAGAACATTCATGTAGGAAAGCAAAGCTCCTCCCCGCCCTTAAAGCAATGGACTTTAATGGAAAATGCTCCATCCACGCCCACCAACATAGCATGAATATGCATTTCGATGGCCGATTGCATACAGCAGCAGTGAGGGAGCAAATAGCCCCAGGAGGCTGGCATGAAATGAGGTTTTTACGTCTATCATTCCATTTTAAATATCTATCGCATTGATCATGAATATTGGGAAATCATTTACATTGCTGAAATGTGTCAGTTTGGCTCAGCTGCTAGTGCTCCTGCCTCTAGGCCAGAGGTTTGTGTGTCGGAGCCCCATTGCAAGGTATGAGCACACAATCTAGGTGCAGTACCGATGGAGCACTCCATTGTTGGAGGTTTGTCCGTTGGGTGAGCCGATAAACCAAGGTCCTGTGTGCCTGTTCTGGTGGTTGAGGTGGAGACCTTAGATCCCATGGCGCTATTGTAAGAAGAACAGGAAGTCCTCCCGCTGGCCTGGCCAGCCCTTCCTCCTTCAACCAGTGCCACCAAATCCAGATTAAGTGGTCATCCATTCAGTTGCTGTTTGTGGGACCTTGCTGTGTGAAAACTGTCTGTCGCCTTTGTCTACATAACAATCATTGCACTTCAGAAAGTAATTAATTGTGTGCGGAGCTTTGCGATATTTCTACGAGACAGGCTAATTCTTTCTAACGTTCGTGTCTCTTCACAGGCGATTTCGGCGTCAAGATGTGAGGAATGGAGACCCTAACACTCTGTGTTCTGGAGGTACGTTCATATATATTGATCATCTTGTTCTAGATTGGAGTTTAGAAACTCCAATTGTTTGGGATTATATCTCTGAACAGCAATGAAGAGAAATAGATATGTGTGTAACAGTGGCTCAGTGGTAGCGCCCTTTTCTGTGAGTCAGAAGGTTGTGGGTTCAAGTCCCACTCCCGGGACTTGAGCACAAAAATCGAGTGCTGCGCTGTCGGAGGTGCCGTCTTTTGGATGAGATGTTAAACCAAGGCTCCGTCTGCTCTCTCAGGTGGATGTAACAGATCCCATGGCACTATTTTGAAGAAGAGCAGGGGAGTCCTCCCCAATATTTAAGATGAGTCCTGACCAATATTTATCTCTCAACCAACATCACTAAAACAGACCATCACATTGCTGTTTGTGGGACCTTGCTGTGCGCAAACTGGCTGCTGCGTTTCATACAGTACAACAGGGTCTTCATTGGCTGTAAAGCGCTTTGGGACGTCCTGAGGTTGTGAATACTCATTTGGTAGTTTTAAAACAATTTAATTTCCTCTTCAATTCACTCTTCTTCGGAAGGCTCGGGCTGATGCTGGGGTAGAGTTTGATGGGCAGCCCTCCGCTACCTTGACCCAAGTGCCTAGTCTTTGCGGGTAATTTGAACCGAACTCGCTTGGCAGGAAACCCATGGGATCTGGTGAAATGTCAATTTTACACCCCGCCCAATATTACTCTTTATTGACTTCAATGGAGAATAAAATCGGGCGGGGTGTAAACCCATTGTTGCACTCGATCCCGTCAGTTTCCCAAGGGGCGGGTTAGGTTAAAATTGTCCCCCCCCCCCGCCAATGTCAATGTTCCCTGTAATTTGGCGCGGTTTTTGCATTGAAAAGCCGACTGCGCGGGGTCCCTGGAGCGCTGCGCGGCCGCACAGCTTACAGGGAACATTGCCCCGTGTGTGAGCGCCTGCAATGAGGGTCAGCAGTGAATCGCAGTCCAGTGCTTACTTGACGTCCACGTATTTGAGCTTTCCAACGCGAGCCAATGACGAGCGATGGGGGGACCAGGGGCACTGGCTGGTCACCCCTCTCCAGTATGCATCAGAGGAGCCCCCTTACAGCCAGACACCAAGCTGAAAGGAACTGGCTGTTTGCCTTTCTACTCTTGTTGCATTACCGCAGTCCGTTTCTATCATTGTCGAATAGCCCTGTTTATGCTGCAGGCGAGTTCAGCTACAGTGGGTCTTGACGATACTGCACCAGACCATTTTTCACTATGTGAGTCATATGGGATCTATAAATAGAGGCACAGAGTACAAAAGCCAGGAAGTTATGCTAAGCCGATATAAAACACTTGTTCAGGCCCAGCTGGAGTATTGTGTCCAATTCAGGAAGGACGTGAAAGCTTTGGAGCGGGTACAGAAGAGACTTTTATTAGAATGGTTCCATGAGCAGGGAAGGCTAAGAGGAGATTTGATAGAGGTGTTTAAAATCATGAAGGGTTTAGATAGAGTAAAAAATGAGAAACTGTTTCCGATGGCTGAAGGGTCGATAACCAGAGGGCACAGAGTTAAGGTGATTGGCAAAAGAACCAGAGGCGACATGAGGAAAAACTTTTTTACGCAGCGAGTGGTTTGGATTTGGAATGCACTGCCTGATAGGGTGGTGGATACAGATTCAATAGTAGCCTTGGAAAGGGAATTGGATAAATACTTGAAGGAGAAAAAATTGCATGGATATGGGGAAAGAGCGAGGGGGAGTGGGACTAACTGGATTGCTCTTCGAAAGAGCCGGCGCAGACTCGATGGGCCCAATGGCCTCCTTCTGTGCTGTACTGTGAGTCAGGATGGGGTACAATGTTGTTAGATTCCATTGTGTTATCTCTTTAACTCCTGACACTTAATTTTTTTTTACAGATCGCCACCGTCACAGGGTAACAGAAAAGAAGCTGTATGGGGTGGAGGGCAGCAGTACGTTTCTGGAGTGCATCCCCAAATCCCTGCAAGCCCAGGTCACCTGGACATTCCAGAAGCGCCCCGGAAGTCCAAGAGATGAGGTACGCACAATTCCCCAGGTGTTAATTAGGATCAGCGAACGGGAAAACATCCTCCATGTTTGTACGCAAAAACCAACTATCCCGGCCCGCACTCCCAGATACCGATCAGATTTTGACCTTTAAGCTGCATTACTCTCTTTTCTGTGTGTCTTTCTGGACACTCCTAGACCTCAAAACGCACCTCATTTACTGAACAGAAATAAAAATGCAATCCATCAGAATTTCAAACATTTCCTGTTCCCTTATGTGGATTTTCTACGCAGACCCAAGACCTCGTCCACTGGACCTCCCTGTCGTTACCTTGCAACTAGTCTTGGCTCTTTCTGTCTCACTTAACTCCTTGGGCCATTTGTTTGCTGCCTTTCGATTCTTGTGTCTCTTTTTTTCCCATTGTCCCTTCTCTGCAGATTTCTTCCTTTCTTTCTCTCCATTTCACTTTATCTCTAATTTTCTCTCGATCACTCTCTATTACCTTTTAAATCTGTCTTTCTTTCTTTCTTTCTTTCTGTTTGTCTTTCTCTCTCTCTCTCTGTTTTTCTTTAAATCTCTTTCACCCACTCGGACCCAGATTTGAACTCCAGGTGGATTCCCCGTTCAAGCCAGAGTTAAAATTGCAGTTGGGTCTCAATCAATGTTCCCTCTAAATTTTATTTGCAGCCCCTTTAAGGGGCCGCACGGCCCATTCAAAAATCCGCGCATCCGCAGTTTTTGCATTTAAAAGCCGACCCACCGGCTGCACGGGACGCAGGCCGCGCAGCTTAAACGGGACGTTGGTCTCAATGATGTCATCGGTCTGCAACATGCATATGTAAAGAAGGACCCCCCCCCACCCCCGCTGTTGGCTCCGGGCACCTGTCCTTGCTGCCTGCTCAGGAGAACAGGTTAAAATTGCAGATGTTGCGATCATGGCGGCTTTCGGACAGGTAAGAGCCAGGGCGATTTTAACTGCCCACCCACCAGGTTTCTGCTGACCGAGTAGGGTTAAAATTGCCCCCCCCCCCCCCCGTCTCCCCATCTCTTTTTATCTCTATCTCTGCCTTTCTTTCATTCCTTCTCTCTCTACGTCTATTTGCCTGCCTCTTTCGGTGGATCGCCCTGTCTTTATATCCCTTTCAATCTCCTGTCTTTCACTTTGTTTTTCCTCTTCCCAGTGTCGCTAGCTTTGCTGGATTGGGCCACTTCTGTTAAATATGCAAATACCCAGGTGATTGCAAGGTTTGGGTTGGTATCTCTATTTTGAAATCATCTCTTGCACTTAAATCATTCTGCAGAGCCCACTATTACTGGGTGAGTGATTGCTATCCAGCAAAAATGAATTTAAAATAAATGATTGCGTGGAAACCTAGTTTAACAATTGGGAGTACTAGTCATTGCTTTAGAAAAAGGAGTTACCTTGTTGTGACATCATCTGCTTAGCAACCACTCCAGTTTCTCCTAAACTTGATTCCCATCCATTTTACATTCCAATTTAATTTGATTGTAGTGCAGCCCTTCTCATAGAACCGCGCAGCACAGAAGGAGACCATTCGGCCCACAGTGCCTGTGCCGGCTCTTTGAAAGAGCTCTCCAATTAGTCCCACACGCCACCCCTCCCCCCGCCCCGCTCTTTCCCCATAGCCCTGCAAATTTCTCCTTTTCAATTCCCTTTTGAAAGTTATTGTTGAATCTATTTTCACCACCCTTTCAGGCAGTGCATTCCAGATTATGACAACTTGTTGAGTATAAAAAAATTCTCCTCATCTGATCTCCCCCCCTAGAGTTTTCTCCAGCTATCTTCAATCTGAGTCCTCTGGTCACCGACCCTCCTGCCAGTGGAAACAGTTTCTCTGGCCGGAATTTTGCAGGGGGGGGGGGGAGGTCAGCGGCCGCGATCGGTGGCGGGTCGGGTGGGAAAGGTGTTTTTTTTTTCACAGCGGGCCTTTCCCAATGTCGGGTCTGTCAGCGCTGAGCAGACCCAACTTGCAGCAGTGGGGGTCCCAATTCAGGTAATTCTGGCTTGTTTAGAGCCACCTAAGAATGATTTTCAGCTCACCTTTTGCATTTGACAGCTCGCCCACGGGGTCTTCGGTGGTCGTGGACCACGTCTGTGAAGCTGAGGCGGGAGTTCAGTGGCCATTGAATCAGCTGTTGAGTTGACGGCTTCAAATATAAAGTAAAAGCTCTCACCTTAGAGATATCTTCCCTCAGCCACAAGCTCTTCCTCACTGCATTTCCACAACAGATTCACCATGCTGCAAGTCTTTACACAAGTCTCCATCCAGTCTGGTCTCATTACCTCGCTCACCATTGACAGATCGCTTCTGTCATCTCTACATCACCTGCCATCTATTCCATCAGCATGGGTGCCCTTTATACACTCTCACCTTGGTCCGCAGAATCCCACCACGATCAGCCCCAACACCAGCAGCACCAGGCACACCAGCAGCACCAACAACAACACCAGCCTTCTCCGCAATCAACTGATGCTGCACAGGACACAGGGCATCAGCACCCGACCACATTGCTGCCTGGGAGGCCAGGGATGGCCTCATCATGGCCAGATTTACTTCACTTGACGCTGTACACCCTGGCTGCCCCATGATGCACCAGGTTGGCACCACCTCACACCAACACCATAAAGCATCCCTACAATGCCCAAGCCATTCCTTTCACACTCATCACCATTGTGGGGTTACCGTTATGTCTCACCATTCACTGCAACTCATTAAGCCACTTCCAAAGGTGCACACAGGTCTGTCCAAGAACGCAAAGTGTTGAAAATAAAGGTTTCAATGTTTGACACCACATTCACAGAAACTTTACATGAACATTGCATAAAACACCCAAGTGCCTACCCTTGTGTGTTGTTAGTTGGTATGATTGCACTAGGATGAGGGTGAGTGTGGGGGTGGCTAGTGAGATGGGGATGTGATAATATAGATAGAGAGGGATGGGTGGAGATGCAACGTAAGTTGGTGTGAGTAAGGATGTGCAGGAGTAGGGTAGGGAAGACAGAGTGATGGGAATGTGATGAGAGGCACAGCAGGATGAGGTTGAGTGTGTCTTTGTACTAACGTTTCATGATCTACTGAGATCATTGAAAGGTTTGCGGCACTGCACCCTGGTCCTCCTGATGACATCCCTGCTTGTGCCCTCCTCTGCAATGTGCAACCAGGCTGTGTTGATCTCCTGGGGAGGTCTCTTCCGCCCATGGGAAGGGAAGAGGACCTCCCTGCGTGCTGTAACTCCCTCCATAAGCATATGGAGGGTGTCATAGGAAAACCTGGGTGCAGCCCTGCACCTCTGTGCAGTGCTTGTCAGTGTTTGCAGCACCTCAATGCTGTAGAACACTGACAGCACAAATGTCAAAATAAATTTGGCCATGGTCCCTTTAAGGAAACCGGCTGATGACGCGTCATCAAGTGACGTCATCAGACCTGCTTCCTCTGGCCGGGAAACGCGCTGGGTGGGCTTAACAAGCTGCATCAAGGGAAATTCATTCTACACAATGGGATGGAGGCACTAGTGGGGTCGGGACCCGCCACCGATGTCTCCTGCCACGGACCCGCCGAGGTGAACAAAATCGCAGCCTTTCTGTCTACTCTAACAAACCTCCATTAAATCTCCCCTTAACCTTCTCTGCTCTGAGGAGAACAACCCCAGCTCCTCTAGTCTCTCCATGTAACTGAAGTCCCTCATCCCTGGTATCATTCTAGTAAATCTCCTCTGCACCCTCTCCAAGGCTTTGCCATCCTTCCTAAAGTGTGGTGCCCAGAATTGGACACAGTATTCCAGCTGATTCCTAACCAGCGATATCCCCTTATTGATAAAAACAGATTTCTTAAAATCTTTGTCCGCTAATAATCATGTTTATCCAAGAAAATGTTGCCTTCTAGCCTCATTATGTGGTACACTGGTTTTTACAGGTGCAAAAAGGTTAAAAAACATAAACACAAGACCGTTGACGAGACAGAAAGTTGCACTTGAATCACGTTTTGTTCCAATTCTGCCCTCTTGCGCATCCCCGATTTTAATCGCTCCACCATTGGTGGCCGTGCTTTCATCTGACGAGGCCCTAAACTCTGGAATCCCCTCCCTAAACCTCTTTGCCTCTCTACTTCTCTTTCCTCCTTTAAGACGCTCTTAAAACCTACTTCTTTGATCAAGCTTTTGGTTGCCTGTCCTAATATCCCCTTATGTGGCTCGGTGTCAAATTTCTTTCTATAACGCTCCCGTGAAGCGCCTTGGGACGTTTTACTATGTTAAAGGCGCTAGATAAATACAAGTTGTTTTTCCTCCAATTTGCTCGAAGAAGGTATTCTCTATTCACGTTGTGTGTGTTTTATTACTTGCAGGTTCAGTTAGACGAACACATCATTCAGACCGACCGAGGCTTGTTGCTGCGGAGCATCCAACGCAAGAATGCCGGCTCCTTCTTCTGCCACTCCATGGAGCACGACTTCACCCAGACCCTCATGCACATCTCGCTGGAGGTGATCGGGCTGGAGCAGGCTGACGAGCTCCTGCGCAAGGACCTGCCCGGGACCGTCCCCAACCACAAGGTGTGGTACCGCGACTTCTTGCAGCTGGTCGACCACCCCAGCCTGAAGACGGTGGACGAGATCTGCGCGCAGGTGTGGCGGCGGAGGAGCAAGCAGCCCAAGCACAAGAGGACCTCGGCCCGCAACCTGCAGACCAAGTGGAAGCACCTGCAGGAAGTGAGGAAGGGGCGGAATCGCCGAACGCACGACCTGCCGCGCGCTGAAAGGGCTCCCCGCAGCGCCGTTGTGCAGTGATTTTGAGGAAAGGAAAGGAAAACAATTGATGAAACAATCCTGGGAGTGATGGCAAGGACTGAGGTGATGCCCAGTAGGTGTGACTTGCCCCAACCTTCTCTGCACAACGTTTACATGAACCACTGAGTGAAAGGACACTTCTCTCACTATTGAAACCACTATGACACTAACAACCATCACTTTATGTTCTAGTGTGTAGGAATTACTTCTTATATTCAAGGCTGTGGATAGCAATAATAAGTACTAGGGCTTATTAGGATTGCCAGCAATCTCCTAGGTCTTGGGAGGCTTGTTCTGTCCCTTTGGGCTTCATGATAGATGCATCTAGTGCCTTGGGAGAGTCTCTCCCTCTTTCCAACTCTGTCAAGGTATGTTTTACAAAATGAACATTGCCCGAAGAGGCTAAAGACGGACAGTGTGGGGATAAAGACTTGCTGGCTGGCCAAGAGTTTTTAACCCTTTGTGGCTCAAATAATCCAAATACTGGCAACATTTCAAAGTGCAAGGTGGCATCGTAAGTGGGGAAGTTGGTAAAACATCCCTGTCACTGAATACTCTTGAATCAGTGCCCTTGGACAAACTGGCACCTTGTCAACGTGCGCTTGGCTTTGCTGCCTCAGAGTCAACACAGTTGAGTTACACTCCGAATGGTCGATAGAATGACCTAAATATTGTTTAGCTTTGGAAATATATGGGCTGAAAAGGGTTAATTGAAGATTTGGAGAGTTCCTGAAGAAGGTGATGCTCTAGTGAAACTTTCTCTTCTTTTCTTTTGGTTTGACCCTATAGTAAGGTGTTGGTGCCTCTGGGACTTGCTGCTACACTTCATGTCTGTCGCTTGTTAAAGCTGGCATCGTATTGTATAATAGCAAAGTTTGCTCAATCATTCACATTTCGCCACTCCACGCTCTGGACATTGGAGCCAGCCGGATCCCAATTCAATCCACTCCTGATGAATGTACAACACAGTAACTGTAAAGCAACACCACGCACACGCAAAAAAAATACTTGGGAGGAAGTGCCTTGAAAAGTACTCGAGCCTGGCATCAGGATTGACAAGAGACTGAACTTTTATGAATCTGCTTATTTGAACACGGACGCAACATTGGCGATTTTGTGAAAGGAAGGCGGAAGTCTTTGGGATGAGTTAGTCAAAGTCATCATAAGCGAACAGTGGTTCTCCTTCCTTCCCCCCCCCCCCGCCCCCTTTATGAGTCAGCACATGTCGCCCCAGTGTCTGGGGGGGGGGGGGGGGGTGGAGGGGAAGAGGGGTGGGGGTTGGGGTCCAATCAGACGGGTAACTAACTAGTCTAGAGTATAGGGCAGAGGACAAGTTCGTCATCATGAGCAAGGTCAAAAAGTCAAAAGGTTACTTGCGTATAATCACCGCTTCGAGTGCAAGATTTAAGCCCGTGCCGAGAAAAATTGCAGCCAACACCTTGTGAGCTTTCCGTTGGGTTATATAATGAATGTCGAGGGGGAAGTGACGAGTACCGTATTATTTGTGAGGTACAATTTGTGTTACGCGTTGAGGTACTAAACTGTCACTGTTTTTAATTACATGTTTCCAATAAACTGTTTTTGATCACTAAAGCATAGGTTCGAGGCAAGTTGTGTGTGCACAGCGCTTAGCTGAATGTGGGACTAACTCGTGTAGTATTGGTATTTCTGCTTTGGTATTAATAATTACCTGAAATAAGAGACTTTCAGCTGAAGGAAGATGACTAACACCTGCGCTAAGAGCAGCCGGTTACTTGGTGCTCGCTTGCTGACTCTAAATCTGGGCAGGTATGGGGTGGGTGCAAGTGGCCGAGAATTGGATGGGGGTGGGAGACTAGGCCCGAAGCAAGGGGGAGGGGTGGGTGGATGAGACAAGGTTCAAATGGAATGTGCTGCATTCTCACAAAGAGCTGAGGCGAGTGGGTGGAATAAGAACATAAGAATTAGGAGCAGGAGTAGGCCCCTCGAGCCTGCTCCGCCATTCAATAAGATCATGGCTGATCTTCAACCTCCACTTTCCCAACCGATCCCCATGTCCCTTGATTCCCCTAAAGTCTAAAAATCTATGGATCTCAGCCTTGAATATACTCAACGATTCGGCATCCACAGCCCTTTGGGGTAGAGAATTCCAAAGATTCACAACCCTCTGAGTGAAGAACTTTCTCCTCATCTCAGTCTTAAATCGCCGACCCCTTATCCTGAGACTATGCCCCCTAGTTCTAGACTCTCCAGCCAGGGGAAACAACCTCTCAGCATCCACCCTGTCAATCCCCCTCAGAATCTTATGTTTCAATGAGATCACCTCTCATTCTTCTAAACTCCAGAGAGTATAGGCCCAACCTGCTCAATCTCTCCTCATAGGACACCCCTCTCATCCCAATGAGATAAAGGGGCATAATTATGTTTTCGATTTTAATAAAATAATAGCAAAAAGCACAACCAACTAAAACTGAAACTTGGGTGAAGAGGGTTAAGTAAGACACTTCTAAAATAAACAGGGATTTCCTGACATCGGTTACATAGATATTTAATAGAAGTCCTCCCACCCTCTTTTACTGTTTTTTTTTTCTATCTCTCACTCTGCCTCTAGTCTTGTTTTTTTCCTCTCAGCATGTCTGCGTCCGACTGTATACATCTCTCTCATGTCTCACTGTCTGTCTATCTTTCTCAGTCTGTCTCTGTCTCTCGCTCTTTAGAGGGAATGGGAAGTAGTTTGGCATTGTAATTTCGGAAGTGAATGGGGGAGAGGGAGGTAGTTTGGTCCATTGGATTTCTTTATGTATGTTTCTCTATCTCTCTCTTTCTCTGCCTGTCTTTCTCGCTTGGTCTCTGTCTCTCTCTCTTTCAATTTCTCTCTCTGTCTGTGTTCATCTCTCTCTCTACACTACTTTGAACTAAGTCACGAGAGTAGAACTAGGGGCACAGGTTAAAACCAGTTGGATGCTGCAATGGGGAACCTTCAGGGTCTTTCTGGATGGATGAACTAATATGAGCCGAATGGCCTTCCTCAGCCGTATTTATCTTGTGATACGAATTCTGTGCTTAGATCCAAAATGTACTTGGCTGAGAAATTTGTTTACCCAGAGTCAATGGTACTCATGAAATTAGTGACAGAAATTATTTCTGGATGTGTTGCACTCAAAAGGAAAAGTAGTGTTGGCACCGTGCTGAAAGAGGCTTTAGAATGTGCTAAAGACATGGGAGCACCATTTCGCTGCATTATTTGTCGTGAAATCATGGCCGTCCGAATGAAAAATGAGATTGGATTTTGCTACCAATTTGCATTCAGAGGAAATCCTCCCTTTTAGAGGCAATTAATCAGGCACTGCGTTAACGTTCTGACAAATCATTATGGCCAGTGACCTTTTGCCTCTGCCTGGTTTGGATTTGACCAAAACTGGAGTCTTTAGACTTGAAAGCGCTGAAAAACAAGCTTAGCAAAGAGGTTTTAAGACCGCTTTTAAGGGCAGGTGAAGAAGTAGCAAGGTGGGGGAGGGGGGAGGGGTGCGCGTTGGGGAGTTAGGGAGGCCAAGACTGCTGTTCCATCATTGATGGAGCAGAGGGAGTGGGGATGAACAAGAGGACCAAAGAGCATAGGATGGAATACAAGGGCTGGAGGAGCGGAGGTTGTACAAGAAGGATTGGAGCAAGACTACAGAAGGATTGAGGATGGGGTGATGGACCAGGGCGACTTGGTGGGGGACAGAATGGAGGTGGCAGAGTTTTGGATAGGTTGGAGTTTGTGTAGTCCGGAGCTTGGGAAGCCAGTGAAGAGGGTTGTTGGAGAAGACAAGTCTGGAGGTAGCAGAAGCATGGATAAGGATTTCAGTGGTGGTGTGAGGTAGGGGCAGAGATGGATGATGTTGTGGAGGTGGAAGTAAGCATTCTCGGTGATGGACAGGAAGTGGGGTTTGAAGCACAGGATCAAACAGAACATTGAAGTTCAAACTAAGCGAGCAGGTGGGGAGGGGGATCGGGTATTTGGCAGGAGCTGGATAACGTTGTTCCAGTATCTCCATATTCAGTTCGGACCTGCATCTTAGATGAGCAGAGTGAGCACTTTTCTTACCCACTGCGAATCCTCATTTGAGAGAGATGACCTTTCTCTTCTGTCTAGACTGTATTTGAACCTGGGTGTTGGAGGTGAAAGGACACTGCGCCATCTAAGATGCAGGTCCGAACTGAATATGGAGATACTGGAACAACGTTATCCAGCTCCTGCCAAATACCCGATCCCCCTCCCCACCTGCTCGCTTAGTTTGAACTTCAATGTTCTGTTTGATCCTGTGCTTCAAACCCCACGGGTAACACGGTGGCATAGTGGTTAGCACTGGTGTCTCACAGCGCCAGGGACCCGGGTTCGAATCTGACCTCGGGTGACTGTCTGTGTGGAGTTTGCACATTCTCCCCGTGTCTGCGTGGGTTTCCTCCGGGTGCTCCGGTTTCCTCCCACAGTCCAAAAATGTGCGGGTTAGGTTGATTTGGCTATGATAAATTGACCCTTAGTGTTAGGGGGGGATTAAATATGTGGGGATAGGATGGGATATGTTAGGGGGAATTAAATACGTGGGGTTACGGGGGTAGGGTGGGATATGTGTACTGTGGGGATTAAAGCAGGGACAGGGTACTGGATTTGGATGATCAGCCATGATCGTATTGAATGGTGGAGCAGGCTCGACGGGCCGAATGGCCTACTCCTGCTCCTAGATTCTATGTTTCTATGTTTCTATGTTTCTATCATTCTGCCTGGCCTACATTTAAACCTGAGTCTCGCACTTGAAACAATAGCATTATAGCGCACAAGGCTGCCTAGCCTGTGCCCTTCTGCCTGGCTTGATCCGAAGGTCTCAATAAGGACAGGACAGCATTCTAAACCACTGAGCCAGCCGATCTCCCCTAGATGCTATGTACGAACAAATAGTAATGATGGATAGGAAAAGACCATCTGGTCCATTGAGCCCCACACAGTCGTGATGCCACCAGCATTGCGATTCATAGTAACCCACCCACCAGCAGCCATGTAATCTTCCAGGAGAGGCAAAAAAAGCAGATTAAAAATGTTCAAGTCCAATTTTTTTGGGGGGGGGGGGGGGTGATAACTGGAAAATTGCGGTCCAAACTAGTCCAGGAGATATATTGTCCATGATTTATATTACTTAGTATTCCACCTACCTTTGGGTTTCTGTGATCTCTGCCCCAGCCAGGAAGAGGTCCAGCTCCCTTTTGACAGCAACTTGTTGCCGAGGCCTACCATCCTCTGGGGAAAAGACAGAACATCCTGACATCTAACCTAGTTCTGCCCTTGTGTAACTTACACGCATGACCCCAGGTCCTCCCTAATCTGTCTAATTGAAATAATTTGTCAATATTTGCGCAGCCTCGCCCATTCATTATTTTAAACACCTCTATCAGATTGCTCCAGAGTCTACACATCCCTAAAGTAACTGGGCCTAGCTTCTGCCGTTAAGCCTATCTGGGTAACTAAGGTGTTTTATTCTTGTGGCCCTCCTCTGAACCTGTTCCAAAGCCTCTATATCACCAACCGGTTGAGGGGACTGAAACTGGACACCATATTCTAAGTCTTGTACAAGGACAAAATGGTGTGTTTTTTTTTAAATATTGAATCGTCTTGGCGATGCAACCTAATACTGTACCCTGTTTGCTTTGGCTATCACTTCACGGCATTGTTCGTGAATCTAAAGAGAATTGTGTACAAAACCGCTAAGATCTTTTCTCTTTTTTTTCCGACAACCTTTCAGTTCTGTGCCCCTGTCGGGACTCGGTGCGAGTTAAGATACGGGCAGCAGAGCTTTGGATGAGCTCCGGTTTACGGAGGGTGCAATTTATCTAAGTTAGAAGCCATTTGTCAAACACAGGGCCATTCTCTCATCGCATCAAGATCCGTTTGCAGCAGTTTATTCTCATCCACAGGCCTAACCCTCGCGCAGAGCATCAACTAATATGCAACGGTCTAATGGTGATATTAATGGCTGATACTAAAATACTCACTAACACCTTTCCATATTTCGTCGAAACTCTCGGTCTTAAACCAAAGATTATGTAAACTGTCAGGCTCTGAAGCATAGTCCCTTGGTTTCAATATACGGTGGCTTAAGGAATACACCTGCCTTTTCAATACTGTGCAGACAGTGATGTGGTATTTAATTATTTCGTATCAATGTCTAAAGTTTCTGTTAATAAAGTTTTATCATATCACTGAACACACAAATCTGATATTGACTTGTTTATAGTCTGCAGCAGACCATCATGAATAACCCAACATGTAAAACCTGGCATGGTAGACATATATGGAGACACATTAATTGTGGGGATATTTGAGCCTTTTCGAAACCCATCTGAGGTATCAGCCAAACTGATATTTGCTTACTCATCACCATTTTGGGAAAAAAAGGAGAAACCAAGGTGAAGGGTCAAATCCCGTGTTGTAGACAAATTTTTGAAAAACAGGGGAGTCAAGGGTTATGGGGAGCGGGCAGGAAAGTGGAGTTGAGGCCAAGATCAGATCAGCCATAATCATATTGAATGGCGGAGCAGGCTCGAGGGGCCGAATGGCCTACTCCGGCTCCTATTTCTGATGTTCTTATAACATCAAGGTTTAAAAGAGTAGGAGAGAAGATGAGATATATCAAGCAGTGCTGATTAGATAGTGGCAAGGTTGGGCTTTAAAAGCTTGTAGATTGTAGGACAAAGGGAAGATTGATGGAAGTAAATAGCTCCATGATTTGGAGGTCCTCGGATAGAATGAGTTCTCGTAGAAGATTTAGTCTTGATTCCAACTCCATGAGGATGTAGGGAGGATGGACTATTTAGAGATCGGATGGAGCAAGAAAGGAAAGTTCAGAAGAACACAGACTTATCAATAAAATAGAGGGTGGGAAGTTGTGTCAGAGAGAGAGGTTGAAGGCTAGAAGTGAGAGAGGGGTCACACAGCACATAACAGGTTTATTCTTTATCCCGTTCAGGAGTGAGAGAGATGGGTTAGAATAGCCTCCCCACCCCCCCCCACAGTTTTCAAACTGGGGCTTCATGGGACAATGATCTCTCAACTATTGACTCTCTGCTATGCTGGGTATACCTTACTCAATTCACACTACACATGTTACAGGAGTTGTACTGCAAGATATAAAATTGATGGATTGGCTCAGTTGGTAGACACTCTTCCTTCTGAGTTGGAAAGTCATGGGTTCAAGCCCCACTCCAGGATACCTCAGTGCGATCGTGGGGGAGTGCTGCATTGTTGGTGGTCTTTTGGATGAGGCATTAAACCCAGGTCCCATCTACCCGTTCAGCTGGATGTTCACCTTCCCATGGCACTATTTACAGAAGAGCGGGGAGTTCTCCCCAGTGTTTCAGGCCAGCATTCATCCTCAACCACTGCCTCCAAAAACAGACTAACTGGTCATTCATTGCTCTTTATGAGGCCTTGCTGTGTGCAAATTGGGTATTGTGTTCACCTGCATAAGAACAGTGACTGCACTTCTAAAGTAATTCATCGGCTGTGAAGCACTTTGGAACATGCTGAGTGCACGATAAGGTGGTGCATGAGTACAAGTTCTTAAAGTATCAGTATGGCGTCTACTGAGCAAAATAAATGACCATAACCTCATTAGTGAATGTCCAATTTCTTTATGTTGACATTGAAAATATAACTGGTGATAACCCTAAGCTGTGGAATTCCCTCTCTAAATCGCTTCGCCTCTCCACCTCACTCTCTTCCTTTAAGATGCTCCCTAAAACCTTCCTCTTTGACCAAGCTTTTGGTCACCAATCCTAAAAAGAACATAGGAACATAAGAAATAGGAGCAGGAGTAGCCATTCGGCCCCTCGAGCCTGCTCCACCATTCAATAAGATCATGGCTGATCTTCGACCTCAACTCCACTTTCCTGCACTATCCCCATATCCCTTGATTCCCTTAATATCCAAAAAATCTATCAATCTCTGTCTTAAATATTCTCAATGTCTGAGCCTCCACAGCCCTCAGGGTTAGAGAATTCCAAAGATTCACCACCCTCCGAGTGAAGAAATTTCTCCTCATCTCAGTCCTAAATGGCCAACCGCTTATTCTGAGACTGTGACCCCTGGTTCCACACTCCCCAGCCAGGGGAAACATCCTCCCTGCATCTACCCTGTCAAACCCTGTAAGAATTGTGTATGTTTCAGTGAGATCACCTCTCATTCTTCTAAACTCTAGAGAATATAGGCCTAGTCTATTCAATCTCTCCTCATAGGACAATCCCCCTATCCCAGGAATCAGTCTGGTGAACCTTCGTTGCATTCCCTCTGGCATAAGAAAACTACTAGGCACTTGGTCTAAGCGTCAAACAAAGCTTTAATCAACTGTTTTACAACATGGAGATCTAGTTGTCCTTCACTAGTTCCTGTTAAAGAATGTCCTGAGCAAGCTGGGCCCATGCCCAAGTATTTATACTCTCCCTGGACAGCGCCACCAGCAGGCCGCCCAGTATTATGTCATAAGTCATTTCCCATGAATGACAAGATTCATGTCACCCTCTATGGCAAGTATATCCTTCCTTAGGTAAGGAGACCAAAACTGTACACAATACTCCAAGTGTGGTCTCACCAGGGCCCTATATAATTGCAGTAAGACATCTTGGGGAGAAATTTGGTATCGCCCCGTTTGGGGCGCAATTATTGGCCAGGTGAAAAGTTTAGCGCCTGGCGCTAATTATCACCTCCGACTGCAAACTTGGCTTCTATCGCCCCTGGAGGTGATTGGAGCGCTAAATCAGGCGCTACACAACTATCTTAAGGTGCTAACGCTGAGGAGCGAGGCGCTACCTCAGAGCGCTGGCGAAGCTCATGTGATGTCAGTTAGTAATGGAACACAGACACACTGGCACCGGCCAGTTCTTAAAGGGGAGGGTCGATCTTGCTCTCCATCCACACCCTGCTCATTGCAGCCTTGAATCTTGGCCTGGAGAGCCCTGTACATCAAATCTGCTGGAAAGAACAATGGAGAGGCCCAAGGAAAGAGCTCAGAGTACAGCCCCCAAAGTCTCTTCTAAATCGATGCAAGGAAGGTCAAATCAAAATGAACCTGCAAAGTGCTGCTCAGTACCCAAAACTCCTTCACACAGCGTTGATCTCTCCAGAAGTCTCTCTCTCTCTCTCAGAATGAGTGGTGCAAAAATGTCGCCGACAAAAAAAGGCAGGAAGCGGTCGCCTTTAAATAGCGCTCCCCCAGTCCCTTCCTGGCTGCAAAACATTCCCCTCAACCTGTCATTGCTAGCGGCAGGCGGAGCCACTCAATATCCGGTTCGGGGTGCTACCGGGGCGTTGCACGCTCGACTGATGTCACGATCTGCGGGCGCAGGAGATTGTGGCGGTAGTGTTTAGCGCCGCCGCAAAATGTCTGGTCAATTTTGTGAGCGGCGCAAACATTGCCGCACCCAGGCGCTAGTTGCTTTGCGCCCCATTAGAGCCCTCTTAGGGCGCTAATGGGAGGCGCAAAGCAACCGAATTTTTCCCCCCTTTACTCGTATACTCAAATCCTCTTGTAATAAAGGCCAACAAACCATTTGCTTTCCTAATTGCTTGCTGTGCCTGCATGTTAACTTTCAGTGATTCGTGTACAAGGACACCCAGGTCCCTCTGAACACCAACATTTCCCAATCTCTCACCATTTAAAAAATACTCTGCTTTTCTATTTTTCTTACTAAAGTGGATAACTTCACATTTCTCCACATTATATTCCATTTGCCATGTTCTTGCCCACTCACTTAGCCTGTCTATATCCCCTTGAAGCCTCTTTGCATCCTCCTCACAACTTACATTCCCACCCAGCTTTGTATCATCAGCGAACTTGGATATATTACATTTGGTCCCCTCATCCAAATCATTGATGTAGATTGTGAATAGCTGAGACCCAAGCACTGATCCTTGCGGTACCCCACTAGTTACAGCCTGCCAACCCGAAAATGACCCGTTTATTCCTACTCTCTGTTTTCTGTCCGTTAATCAATGTTCAATGCATGCTAGTATATTACCCCCAATCCCATGAACCCTAATTTTGTTTAATAACCTCTTGTGTGGCACCTTATCGAATGTCTTCTGAAAATCCAAATACACCACATCCACTGGTTCCCCCTTATCTATTCTGCTAGTTACAACCTCAAAAAGCTCTAACAGATTTGTCAAACATGATTTCCCTTTCATAAATCCGTGTTGACTCTGCCCAATCCTATTATTATTTTCTAAGTGCCCTGTTACCACGTCCTTAATAATAGATTCTAGCATTTTCCCTACTACTGATGTCAGGCTAACTGGTCTGTAGTTCCCCGTTTTCTCTCTCCCTCCTTTCTTAAATACTATGTGGCTCGGTGTCAAATTCTGTCTGATTATGCTCCTGTGAAGCATCTTGGGACGTTTTACTATGTTAAAGGCGCTATATAAATGCAAGTTGTTGTTGATGTTATAGAGACGTGCAGACATTCAATGGGCGATTTGTGCTCCTGGTAGCACCTCCTGGGAGCGCATATTGAAAATTTGGGTGAGTGGGGCATGACTTGGGGCATGAGTGGGAGGATATGGAGTGCCAAGGAGCAGGTGGTCAGAGGATTGTGTGCAGTGCCATCCTGAACCTCCAGCAAGTGCTCCCGGTGACTGGGGCTCCCGAGTGGCAGCACCAAGTGGGGAAATTCTCCCCTGAAAGTCGCCTCAATTGAATGTTCTGGTGACCAATCAGAAAGTAGCTCCTGCTCCCAAGAGCTATGGAATTAGCGTCTTTTCTATAGGATTGGAGAAAAGGGAAGAGAACCAGGAAGGGGGAAGGACGCAAGACAAAATATTCCATCAGGAAAATAATGCATCCCTTCCCCATTTGCCAGCCGTTTCCCGTTTAAATGACAACCGAGGCAGCAACGCCAACAGAAATCTGGGTAAATATCATCTGGAGTGTGACGCTTTGTGTGTGCTGGTGAATGGCTTTAAAGGTGGCGCTATTTATTAAACCCGCTTAACTGAAACAAAAGTTTCTCTCACAATACTTGCAGTCGTTTTTCTCTGTAATAGACGCCCCCACCCCCCCCCCTCCCAACCCCACCTCTTGCTCTGCACATTACTCCCTAAAGTGCCTTGGGACCTTTTGCATTCTAGAAATGCAAGTTGTTGTTTTGCGTTACCCTGCCTACCGCTCCCCTCTCCATGTCAGTTCAATCCAGGTGATAAACCTCTGCCCTCCACAAATACTGTCTGTGACACCCACTAGGGGTATGCCTCATTAATGCAGTAACAGACTTACGCAGAATTATATAGAAATTACAACATGGAAATGGGCCGTTCTGCCCAAGCAGTCCGCTTTGGTGCTTATTCTCCACATGTGCAGCAGTCTCTGTTGTCCGTATCCTATCTCTCACCAAGTTCTGCTCTCCCATCAGCCCAATCCTTGCTGACCTACACTGGCTCCCAGTCCTCCAATGCCTCAAATTTTAAATTCTCATTCTTGTGTTTAAATCCCTCCATGGCCCCACAATCCCTCTCTCTAAAACCTCCTTCAGCCCTACAACCCTCTGAGATCTCTGCGTTCATCCAAATCTGGGCTCTTGTTCATCCCCCACTCCCTACGCCACACCACTGGTGGCTGTTCCTTCACCCAGCTAAGCCCTAAACTCTGGATTTCCTTCCCTAAACCTCTCCATTCTCCAACTCCCTCTCCTCCTTTAAGACCTTCTCTAAAACTCACCTCTTTGTCCAATCTTTTAGTCGCCCCTCCTAATATCTCCTTCTTTAGCTCAGTGTCGATTTTTGCGAATTCCACTTTTTTTATTCGTCCCTGGGGTGTGGGCGTCGCTGGCAAAGCCAGCATTTATTGCCCATCCCTAATTTCCCTTGAGAAGGTGGTGGTGGTGAGCCGCCTTCTTGAACCGCTGCAGTCCGTGTGGTGAAGGTGCTCCCACAGTGCTGTTATGGAGGGAGTTCCAGGATTTTGACCCAGCGACAATGAAGGAACGGCCGATATATTTCTTTGTGCTAGGTATGACTCTAACCAGTGGAGAATTTTCTCCCTGATTCCCATTGACTTCAATTTTACTAGGGCTCCTTGATGCCACACTCGGTCAAATGTTGCCTTGATGTCAAGAGCAGTCACTCTCACCTCACCTCTGTGAAGTGCTTTAAGATGTCTCTCCACAGTAATTGCAAGTTGCTGCTGTCATCCTTTTCCCATGTGACTGCTCCGTTTCCTAACCCTTTATTCCCCTTTTCTTCAACCAACCTATCTCACCTATTCTTAAAATGTTGACCTGGTCTCTGCTTCAATCACTAACTCTGATGATGCTTTCCACAGTGTGAAGCACCTTGGGATGTTTTACTACGTTAAAGGCGCTATATAAATACAAGTTGTTGTTGTTGTTGTGTTGAGAGTGCAAGCCAGTGTGTCCCATCTCCTCACCGCTACCTCTGGGCCTATTCTGGACTATAAACCCTTACAGGACTGTGAACCATAGGTGCAAACACTTGGCTTTTATGCAGTCAGCGACTCAGGCATCAGCACTTCCCACCGAAGCTTATTCTTTCCTCCACCTCTAACTCCCTCTTCCAGCACTTTACAGATGCCTCTAGTGTGAAATCCCGATGCGGATCTCCAATGAGGGTGGGATTTGAAGTGGAGGGAGTTGGCCTCTCTTTATAATTGTTTTCTTAACAGTGGCTGGGGCTTGGGAGGGTTATCTGTGCCACAATAAGTCAATCAAATTCCTACTCCCAACCGAGGAGAGTTTTCTACAACAGAAATTGTGAAACATCGAGTGAAAAATTCCCACTCGTTGTTTTATCAAGACATTTCCAGAGGAGGGCAGCAGTGCACTGTGGTCAGAGTTCAGCGGCCCACATTGGGTTCGATCTTGACATGGTGCGACAGTGTAAAACAGGCCAGAGCCAGTCGGCAGCCCGTTTTACATCTCTCCCAATTTTTTTATTTCCATTGGCTTTTTTTCATTTGAACGAAGAAGGTTAAAAGGAGATGTGAAGAACTGTTCAGAATAATGAAGGGTTTTGCTAAAGAAAAGACTTGCCTTTCTACAGTGCCTTTCTCAATGTCCCAAAGCACTTTACTTTTGAAGTTGAAAAAAATGAGAAGTCGCACAACACCAGGTTATAGTCCAACAGTTTTATTTGAAATCACAAGCTTTCGGAGCTGCTGCCCCTTCGTCAGGTGAAGTGAGCAGCGCTCCAAAAGCTTGTGATTTCAAATAAAGCTGTTGGACTATAACCTGGTGTTGTGCAACTTCTCACTTTTGTCCACCCCAGTCCAACACCGGCATCTCCGCATCAAAGCATATATAGACAGAGAACAATGTGTTTCTGACTGCCCTCCATCACACCACCTCGGCAGAGATACAATCCATCAGGAAGGCATTACATCAAAGACACAGCAAAATACAGCTAAGACAATGAGGTGGGGTCACACGGGGTCCAACGTGTCAAATGCTGCCGTCATTTGAAGTTGAGTCAATGTGCAGCCAATTTTCACACAACAAGCCCTGACATATAATCTGTTTTTTAGTGATGTTGATCGAGGGATAAATATTGGCCAGGACACCGGGGGATAACTCCCCTGCCCTTCTTTGAAATAGTGCCATGGTTTTTTTTTTAATGTCCACTTGAGAGAGCAGACGGGGCTTCGGCTTAAACGTCTCATTCGAGAGATGGCACCTCTGACAGTGCAGCGCTCCCTCAGCACTGCACTGGAGTGTCAGCCCTAGATTTTTGTGCTCAGTCTCTGGCGTGCGACTTGAACCCACGACCTTCTGACTCAGAGGCGAGATGTGCTTAGCCACATGAGGGAAATGAGGATAAACTATTTTCACTGGTTAATGAGGCAGAGGTTCAGCGAATTTTCTTTGTCAGGATATGGAATGTCCTACCAGAAGCAGAGGTGAAAACTGAATCCATAATAGCTTTTAAAAAGGAAGTCGATAATTACTTGAAAAAGAAAAAAAATTAAAAGAGCGTGGGAAATGGGACTAAGTGGATAGCTCTTTCAGAGAGCCAACGCAGGTGTGATTGGCGGAATGACCTCCTCATGCACTGTAAAGCGCAATGATGTCTACCTGTTACCGAGTTAAACCAATGAAAATCTCCTCATATTTTGAAAGGAAAACAAGTATCATTCGTCTGCTCGGCTCTCTGCAGCCCAGATGGCCTTCCTCCTAGTTTTGGTTGCCTTAGGCAGTCGGAGAGGAATTTCAAAGGTGTTTCTACTGAATTTACTGGGTACGGTAGTCTCTGTCACAGGACTAGTAATCCAGTGAACGCGAGTTCAAATCCCACCACAGCAGTTTGTAGAATTTGAAATCAGTTTTAAAAAGTGACCGTGAAGCTGTCGGATTGTCATAAAAACCCAACTGGTTCACTACTGTCCTCACCTGGTCTGGCCCATATGTGACTCCAGACCCACACCACTGTGGTTGACTCCTAACTGCCCTCTGGAGTGGCCTAGCAAGTCACTCAGTTGTGTCGAACCGCTATTTATGATTTAAGAAGAAGGCCCAGCACCACCTTCTCACAGCAACTAAGGTCGGGCAATAAATGCTGGCCTTGCCAGTGATGCCCAGGTCCCGAGATTGAATTCAAAAAAAAAATTGACTTGTACCTGACGAAGGAGCAGCGCTCCAAAAGCTCGTAATTTTAAATAAAACTGTTGGACTATAACCTGGTGTTGTGCGACTTCTCATTTTTGTCCACCCCAGTCCAACACCGACATCTCCGCATCAAAAAAAAAATTGGTTGTGGTTTTTTCCCCTCCTTTTTTCGTCTGTCCCATGAAGTTGCATGCTGGGGGAGGGGCTGGGGGATGGAGGGAGGACAATGTGTACATGATATCTGGATGGGGCGGGCTTGATGTTTTTTTTTCCCTCCCCTCTGTTCATGCGTGTATGTTTTTTTCTTCAAAGCGCATGTTTGCCAATGCAAACGAGGTTCCCTGATGTCACAGACTGAGGCTAATTTTGGGGCCTGTTTAATCAACAGGCAACCACTACCCACCCACCACCCCCCCCTGCCCCCCGCCCATTAGGATTGTGGGACAGGACACAGCGCCACACGGACACTGCATTAGGCAAAGTGGCCAAGTAATCCATCACCCAATACTAAGGTTCCTCAAGTCGACGAGCGCCAGGAAAAAAACAAAAACTCACCCCAGGTGGCCTCAACACTTCATTCCACCACTTGACTCCTGCCTTGACAGCAAGAGCCTGCGAGAGCAAGGGAGGGCAGGGCAGGTATAGTTCAGTTAGCTTTCTGTTCAGACAGAATAACTGTTGACATAGTTTATGGGAGGTTGGCATGCAGGCACAGCAGTACGTCTTGGAAATGAGTTCACAACCTTGGCAAGGCTGCCGCAACGCACACAGTTAGTGTGTTTTGACACTCGTTAAACTTCGTCCCACTGCTAGTTAGAATCTAAATAATGGAAAATGAAGGCGGGACGTTGGGGAAAAAAATAAATAAGTATCATCAGGGACAAGTGTTTAAGATGTTAAAAGGATTCGACAGGGTGGATACGGAGAAACTATTTCCTCTGGTGGGGGAATCCAGAACGAGAGGACATCATCTTAAAATTAGAGCCAGGCCATTCAGGGGGGAAATCAGGACGCATTCTTTCCACACAAAGGGCAGTAGAAATCTGGAACTCTCCCTGCCCCAGAAGGCTGTGGATGCTGGGATAATTGGAGCTTTCAAGACTGAGCTGGATAGATTGTTGTTAGGTATGTGGATCAGCCATGATCCATTTGAATGGCAGAGCGGCCTCGAGGGGCAGAACCGCCCCCTCCTGTTACAATGTTCCTTTCGATCAGAATGCTGTCCTGTACTGCGGGCTTTGGCCCTTCGCAAAAGTTTCTCAAGAAAAGAATTGGTCAAATCCTAGCGATCCTGAGAGGTTACACCTAGCAGGAAAGACTGAACAGGCTGGGGCTCTTTTCTCCGGAAAAGGGAAGACTGAGGGGCTGACTTAATAGAGGTTTTAAGATTCTGAAAGGGTTTGATAGGGTAGACATAGAGAAGATGTTTCCACTTGCGGGCAAGACCAGAACTAGGGGCCATAAATATAAGATAGTCACTAACAAATTCAGTCGGAAATTCAGAAGAAACTTCTTTATCCAGAGAGTGGTTAGAATATGGAACTCGCTACCACAGGGAGTAGTTGAGGCGAATCGCATTGATGTATTTAAGGGGAAGCTGGATAAACACATGAGGGAGAAAGGAATAGAAGGATATGCTGATGGGGTGAGATGAAGTAGGGTGGGAGGAGGCTGGTGTGGAGCACAAACACCGGCATGGACCAGTTGGGCCGATTGGCCTGTTTCTGTGCTGTAAATACTTTATAATACTTTGTAAGATTCAGTGAGTGCCCAAAGTCCCGGCTTCCATCCACTCTTACTGGGTCCAATGATCGAAAGGAATAGGAGCGAAGATGAGGTGAATCAGGAAGTAGTGATTGGGTGATGCCAAGCTTGAATTTTAAAAGCCTATACATTGTAGGAGGAAGGGTAGGCTGAGAGAGGCGAGGAGTTTTGAGGCGGTGAGCATAAGTTGGGATCGGGAGATGTTGCAACAAATCTTGTTCTGTGGGATCCGTAGGAACTACAAAATTATTTGTCTTCAGCTGTTGAAAATTTGTCTTTGGAGCCTTACATCCAAAGACTGAGCCAATCCGAGTGATCATGTAGAATGAAATAAGGTGCGAAAAAAGCCTAGGCCTGAACTAACCGAGAACCTTCGGATGGGAGAAAAGAAGAAAGAAAGACTTGCATTTATATAGCGCCTTTCACGACCACCGGACGTCTCAAAGCGCTTTACAGCCGATTAAGTACTATTTGGAGTGTAGTCACTGTTGTAATGTAGGAAACGTGGCAGCCAATCTGCGCACAGCAAGCTCCCACAAACCGCAATGTGATAATGACCAGATAACCTGTTTTTAGTGATGTTGATTGAGGGATAAATATTGGCCCCAGGACACCGGGGAGAACTCCCCAGCTCTTCTTCGAAATAGTGCCACGGGATCTTTTACGTCCGCCTGAGAGAGCAGACGGGGCCCCGGTTTAACGTCTCATCCGAAAGACGGCACCTCCGACAGTGCAGCACTCCCTCAGCACTGGCACTGTGAGTGTCAGCCTGGATTTTTGTGCTCAATTCTCTGGGAGCGACTGTCGCCTTTAATTCACGCACCGCAGCGGTTAAAAAGAAGCGACTGCCCCTTTAAGTGCGACCACACCATTTAAAAAGATTCCTTTTCAAAGTGTGAATCAAATTTATATTTCCAGATGCTGGTCAGATGACCTCTGGCAAAATGAAACACATTCGTTGGAAGCCCTGTCATATATTTGTACAGCTTGGTGTGGGGGGCCGGGTATATTTTTATATTTTCTATATATGACTGGAGCTTTCTTACGAGCTTTATGCTGTGTTTTATAAGAGCGACTGTGGAGCAGCTGCCCGCTGACTGGGTTCTGTTCGCACCTGAAGTGCAAGCCTGGCAATGCTGAGCAATACCTCCAAAACTCAGTCTGTAAGAGGAGTCCTGTTCACCATTAAAGGTCGACTGGGGTCTCGAACCCTGCCGGTCCGAGCAGAAAAATAAATATTTTCGTTACACCTTCTGTTTGCCTTCCATGATGTATCTCTGCAATTACCAGAAAGGGAAGCAATCTATCAAAATGACAGCTAATTACACCCGAACTCTTTGAGCGGAAGCCCCAGGGTCCCGAGCTCCCTCCTCTCCTCCTACCCCGCGATGGCACTCGGGGGAGGGGGTTGGGTGTGTGGGGGGGCGGGGGGGGGGGTGGGGGGGTGGTCTTGGCAATATGCTCGATGCTACTTCCGTGTTCCACGGCAGAATCGAAAGACCTGGCGCACTGGAGGGACGTGGCCAAAAGAAAAAAAAGACTTGTATTTATATAGCGCCTTTCACGACCACCGGACGTCCCGAAGCGCTTTACAGCCGATGAAGTACTTTTTGAAGCGTAGTCACTGTTGTAATGTTGGAAACGCGGCAACCAAACTGCGCACAGCAAGCTCCCACAAACAGCAATGTGATAATGACCAGATAATCTGTTTCAGTGATGTTGATTGAGGGATAAATATTGGCCCAGGACACCGGGGATAACTCCCCTGCTCTTCTTCGAAATAGTGCCATGGGATCTTTTACAGCCGCCTGAGAGAGCAGACGGGGCCTCGGTTTAACGTCTGATCTGAAAGACGGCACCTCGACAGTGCAGCACTCCCTCAGCACCGCACTGGGAGTGTCAGCCTAGCTTTATGTGCTCAAGTCTCTGGAGTGGGACTTGAACCCACCAACCTTCTGACTCTGAGACAAAACCGAGCCACTGGCTGTCACTCTGACCGGGCTATGGTGGCCTGAAGTGACCACGGTTAATGGCACTGCCACGAGTTGCTTTGGGTTTAAGAGAGCCCCCCACCCTTCCCATCCTGTCTTTATATTGGGAGCTGAACCTTCGGCATCGTGTGCAAGAGTCGGCGCTGAGCGCCACGTTCAAAGTGTGCGGTTCCCAGAGCTCTCAACACGAGACGAGTCCGAAAGTGGGAGAGTCTCAGCTGCAAGCTGCATTCCACAGCTATCCACCGGTGGCAAAGTGAGCCAGTGAAAGGTGGCATCAGTCACATGGGCTGCAGAGGGATGGCCAATGCACATTAATGCATGCCTCTTACTGAGCAGCTTACTCGTCACCCCGTTTCTCTCTCTCTCTCTCTGGCTCCCTTTTTCTGTATTTCTTTCTCCTCTGACAGTTCCCTTCTCCCTCTCCCTCTGTAGGATTTGCCAATATGTTTCCCTGCTTTCCTTTGACGAGAAAGTGAGGGGAAACTACAGGCAGCTGTGGGGGTTTCTGAGCGAAGGGGAGGGAGATGCCGAGGATCACCAGTATCGGTACAGACACACACACATACCAGCGGGACGGCGCAATACTCTGGCGTCCTGTGTGCGACGCTGGCCGAATGCAGGAGAATTGGAAGGGTTGACTTCGGCTGCTTCTGGAGCACTCATTCTCTGTGTCTTCCCCTTTAATGCAGGAGCACCCTGGTTTTACATCATGGGGTGGGAGGAGGCTCGTGCGGAACATGAACACCGGCATAGACCATGCGGACCGAGATTGAGAGAGTGCGGATTGAAAGACCCTTGAGGAGATCACCAGCATTACTTTAACATGCGGAAATCTTGGCCAGTAACCGGTGCAACACATCCTTTTAACAAGGGATTCATGATTTATTTTGGCTCGATCAGACTCTTTTTATATACGTATTTTGTTTCAATGTCCTCCCTGCTCTTTTAGTAGGCTCCATGGGGGGAGTTTTCCCAGCCCTGAGGAGGCGGGTGTGGAGGCGGGACTGCCGGAAAAATGGCAGAAACTGGGAGCGGGTACCGACCCCGCCCCCAACCCGCCTCCATGCCATCTTCCCGGGAGGCGGGTCCCCGAGTCGCGCAGGGACCCGTCTCCTCGAGGCGGGAAGGGGATTACAGCCAATTAACTGCCTGTTAACAGGTAGTTAACAGGCAGTTTTGAGGCTTATCCCCATTTTACCCCTGCAACTGCGGGGGTGAGAGGGATCGAAAAGTGCGCTGTGGAGGCGAGTGATGGGTGCAAGTGTGGAGAGGTAAACATGAGAGGTGAGTGTAAAGTGTTAGAAAAAGTTTACTTACCTTTGCTTCTTCCTGCAGGCTTCATCCCTTGGGGATCCGGAGGTGTCTCATCTCAACGGCAGAGATGACAGAATGGCTGCTGCATTCTCAGATGCAACAGCCATCTGATTTCTGCTGAGGAAAGAGGTTTTGGTGAGCCTTTGTGCAAGGACTCAACATAGAACAGAGATTGTCAGTGTTTGACAGCTTCTCAAAGCTGTCACACACTGACGTCCTCTGTCACCGGCTTTCCCTTAATTGGCCGGCTAAGCCCGCAGTGGGGGCTTAACAAGGTCAATCAAGGGAAAAGAGCGTGGGGTTGGCCGGATGTCGTTGGGAGCGGGACTAAAACCCGACAACCAGCAGTCCCGCCCCCAACGCGCCCCCATTGACAAAATCCAGCCCCATGTTTCAGTTTCCCTTGGCCAGAGGCTGACTTCAGGCCTCTGTCAATCACTGGCCTCTAGGAACTGCACCCCAGCAAGAGTTGACTCCCTCAGGAGATGAACCATCATGAAGTAAGTCAATGGATGTCAGTGAACGCCTGATAAGTTTCTGTTAGCTGAATAAAAAATGAAAACCATTTTCTGTCTGTATTCTGTTTTATTCACTCCTGTTGAGGTCATCATTTTATCCTTTGTTGAACAAATTTAAAAAAAATTGTTCTCACAGTGTGGGCAATATTGGTTCCACATTCATTGTCCATCTCTACACGCCCTGAGAAGGTGGTGGTGGGCTTCCTCCTTGAACCATAAATACAACTGAATGGTTTACTCGGCCACTTCAGGGAGCAGTTAGGAGTCAACCACGATGGTGTGGGACTGGAGTCACATATAGGCCTGACAGGGTAAGGACGGCAGGATTCCTTCCCTAAAGGATAGCAGTGAACCCGTTGGGTTTTTATGACAATCCAACAGCTTCAGTTCTTGTGGTGATGATGCTTCCACAACAGCGATAGGTCCATCCAATTCTCTTTGTATCACTGAACGTTGTACAGATTGTTAATTCTGGGCGGCTGGTTGGGTCACTTCAGAGAATATTAAGAGACAACCACATGGTGTGGGACTGGAGTCACAAGAAGACCTTACTGGGTCAAAGTAGTAGATTCCCTTCCCTGAACCAGTTTAAAAAAAATGTTCACAATTGGTAGCTTTCCTGGTTATTTTCCTGACGCTGATCCTCAGATTATCAGATTCATTTCAGAACTTGTCATGGTGGCGATTTGAACTACATGACACCTAGGTTTGCTAATCCAATACCATAACCACTCGGCCACACTGCCTGTGGGGGAGCCAGGCTGCGATCACACAGCTCACCAGGTCGCCAGTTCATGTCACACAGCCACAGTCACCTGTTGATCCACCTTTGTTCTTTCAATAGTGTACCAAATCAGGGTGAGATAATGGCGCAGTTGTAAGGCCACTATCACATTTTTTCAAAGTGGATTTGAGCGCATGACAATGCAAAAATATTGCGGTATAACTCAGGAGACTAGCACTGGAGCACATCCTTCCTAGAAACCTACAGTTCCCCCATCCCAGGATCCAACTGCTTCTCTATTAAGGAAAGAAGGAACTTATAGAATCATAGAATGGTTACAGCACAGAAGGAGGCCATTCGGCCCGTCGAGCCAGTGCCAGCTCTCTGCAAGAGCACTTCAGCTAGTCCCACTCCCCCACCCTTTCCCCGTAGCCCTGCAATTTTTTTTCCTTCGGGTACTTATCCAACTCCCTTTTGAAAGATAAGATTGAGTCTGCCTCCACCGCCCTTTCAAGCAGTGCATTCCAGATCATAACCACTCGCTGCGTAAAAAAGTTTTTCCTCATGTCGCCTTTGGTCCTTCTGACAATCACCTTAAATCTGTGTCCTCTGGTTCTCGACCCTTCCGCCAATGGGAACAGTTTCTCTCTCTATCTGCTCGGTCTAGACCCCTCATGATTTTGAACACCTCCATCAAATCTCCTCTCAATCTTCTCTGCTCTAAGGAGAACAACCCCAGCTTCTCCAGTCTATCAACGTAACTAAAGTCCCTCATCCCTGGAACCATTCTTGTAGATCTTTTCTGCACCCTCTCTAAGGCCTTCACATCCTTCCTAAAGTGCGGTGCCCAGAATTGGACACAATACTCCAGTTGAAACCGAACCAGTATTTTATAAAGGTTCATCATAACTTTCTTGCTTTTGTACTCTCTGCCTCTATTTATGAAGCCCAGGATCCAGTATGCTTTTTTAACCACTTTCTCAACCTGCCCTGCCTCCTTCAACGATTTGTGCACACATACCCCCAGGTCTCTCTGTTCACGCACCCCCTTTAGAATTGTACCCTTTCGTTTATATTGCCTCTCCTCGTTCTTCCTACCAAAATGTAACACTTCGCACTTTTCTGCGTTAAATTTCATCTGCCACGTGTCCGCCCATTTCACCAGCCTGTCTATGTCTTCCTGAAGTCTATCACTCTCCTCCTCACTGTTCACTATACCTCCAAGTTTTGTATCATCTGCAAATTTTGAAATGGTGCCCTGTACACCCACGTCCAAGTCATTAATATATATCAAGAAAAGCAGTGGTTTGAGAACCGAGCCTTGGTTGCTAAAAAGCTTGCATTTATCTGGACTTCCTCAAGCCAAATACTTCATTAGAAAGAAAGAAGAAAGACTTGCATTTATTTAGTGCCTTTCACAACCACCGGATGTCCCAAAGCACTTTACAGCCAATGAAGTACTTTTTGAAGTGTAGTCACTGTTGTAATGTAGGAAACGCGGCAGCCAATTTGTGCACAGCAAGCTCCCACAAACAGAAATGTGATAATGACCAGATAATCTGTTTTTAGTGATGTTGGTTGAGGGATAAATATGGGCCAGGACACCGGGGATAACTCCCCTGATCTTTTTCGTGCTATTGCAACTTTTACATCCACTTGAGAGGGCAGCTCATTAAACCGTACCGCAGAACATTAATAATGTCACAATTTGATCACTTGACAACTGAATAAAAGAGGATGGAAATCGGTGCTGACGGAACAGGAGTTGCCTGCCTTGTAATACAGTACAGTTCGAAAGTAGACCTCCTCTCGGTGTAACACAGGAGATTGGAAATGGCTTTGTTAATGGGTTTCAACTTACTGTTTCGTTTTTTTTTTATAGAGCGTGACTAGCAGCACAAAGCAATCTGGAATGAAATGTCCTCTCGTACTGTGGTTCAGTGTTAAATTGTCGTTAGTGGAGCATGTCAGGAACTGGGCTATTTTTGAAAATTAAAACAAATTGCTTATTTATTGTTCTCTTCAGAAATGGAGCATTACAGTTGGCAGGACTTGTCAAGCCCAAGTATCATTAGAGTCTCACCCAAGCTATGCAGAGTTCCAATGAACCAGACCATTTCCCTTCGACTCCCATCGCACAGAATTCCAATGGATCATGCTCTTTCCCGCTCAATTCAATGGACAATTCCCCTCCGCCATTTTTTGTTAGACTGGGTCTGGCATAGAGAGAAACTCACCACCATGTTTAGTCTCCAATCCAAACCACGGGAGTTCCTGGCCTAGTTGCTGTGAAGCGGGACTGTAAGATTCTGTGGAGGCATCACCTCGCTGAGCCTCTCTCACGCGTAGCCGTCACTCCGACGCGTGCAGACCAGCCATGATCTAATTGAATGGTGCAGCAGGCCCGAGGGGCTGAATGGCCTCCTCATGCTCCGACTGTTCCTAGGCCTAAAAGTGAAAACAGAATGAAACTGACTCTTTATGGAACTGAGCAGCAACTGCGTTAACCCGTCTTTGCTCCATATCCCTTGATACCCTTACCTAACAAAAATCTGTCTCAGTCTTGAAAGCTCCCATTGTCCCAGCCCCCACAGCTTTTTGCAGGAGCGATTTCTACTATCCTTTGTGCGAAAAAGTGATTTCGCATCTGAATGGCCAAGCTCTAATTTGAAGATTATGTCTCCTTGTTCTTGATTCCCCCACCAGAGGAAATAGTTTCCCCATATCTACCTTATGAAATCCTTGTAATATTTTAAACACCTCCATCAGCTCAATCTTCTATGCTCAAGGGAATACGTGAAGTTTATGCAACCGCCTTGCGTCAGACTGATGCAACTTGGTTTCCTGGAGGGTTCTGATACCTCACAGCTCTGTTCCGGTGTTTCTGCTTCCCTTCCCTCCTCCTCCTCCTCCTCCTCCCCCCCCCCACTATGAATTTCCTGGGGACAGACTGACTGTACTTGTTGTTAATGTATAGAATTCTAAAATGCCCTTGACCACTTCCTCCTTGATGCTCAGTTCCATAAAGAGTGTGCCCATTGCTTGGTTCCGTGTAGGGCCAGCGTCTAATTCTGTGTGTACAGTGTATGGGTCTCCATTCCGCGCCGGCTGAGTTGCTGAGTGCTCGGTTAAATCGGCAGGACAAAGATTAGAAATCGCCTGATCTCATTTGGGGTCTGAGGAAATCTGGACCTGCCGTTTAGCAGAGTGGCTCTCCGTTCATCAGGGTTTGTTTGCAATACATTCCCAATTAGCTAATGGGGCTTGCTCCGAGGGATGAACGCATCCTGTAATTAAGACTGAAATGGAAGTCGGGCAATGTTATTTACTCTGATTGTGTGGCACTTAATGCACTTCCTGCTTCGGAGCCCGCAGTCAAATCCTTGAGATTTGGTTTAAACGTGAAATATTTACTGCTTGTGTTTGCTCCCTCCTCCCCTGAGGCAATCCATACTGCTACACTTTTGACAAGGCAAACATGAGAAGATGGATGTCTACTCTGCCCATTGCTCCTATGAGCTCTCCTCTCTTGTTCCTCCTAGGCTCCAACCAAGCCCTCCCTAAGCACACTTCCTCCTCCCTGTCTCCTTGCTGTGTGGAACCCAAGGCTCATCACACTGTCTCCTGTTCTAACTTGCTCTCTCGCAGCATCGCCAAGCTGTCGCCACCCCTCAGTTTTCCCATCTTTCTCCGGTCTCCTGGCTTTTAAAACCCAATCTTCGTGTCGCCTATTCACTGCTGTTTGATTTATCTCATCTTCCTTCCTCTTTTTAGCCGAAGGGAGCGCTGCACTGTCGGAGGTGTTGTCTTTCGGATGAGACGTTAAACCGAGGCCCCGTCTGCTTACTCAGGTGGATGTAAAAGATCCCATGACACTATTTCGAAGAAGAGCAGAGGAGTTATCCCCGGTGTCCTGGCCGATGTTTATCCCTCAACCAACACCACTAAAAAAACACAGATTATCTGGTCATTATCACTTGTGGGAGCTTGCTGTGCGCATATTGGCTGCTACGTTTCCTACATTTACAACAGTGACTACACGTCAAAAGTACTTCATTGGCTGTAAAGAGCTTTGGGACGTCCTGAGGTTGTGAAAGGCGCTATATAAATGCACGTCTTTCTATTTTTCCTTCTTTCTAAGTGGTGTCCTTCATTGAGGGCCTGAGTTTCTCAATTCAGAAAAAAAAACTGGAAAATGCTCAACACTCGCTGACCCTCTAACTTTTCCTGTGTCTCCAGATATGAAACATAAAATGAATCTGTGCTGGAAGACCCCAGCCGTGTGCTGCTCAGGGTCACCGCGGCAGCCTCCCATGGTTTTCCAATGGTTGTCAGATGTAAAGCATGGCTCGGCTCTGGCCAACCTGCCTTGGATAAGGTCTAACTGTGGACAGTGAGAGACATTAACAGGAAATGCTGATGCCTATCTGTTGACTGAGCAGCATTACGCCGAGCAGTTGGTGAGAACGGATGGAGCTGTACAGCATCACGTTGAGCGCGTTAGCCGGTGTCTGCTACCGACTGCATGTAATGGAGAAGTCGCGGAGAGATTAAGTGAATGGCACTGTCACAAAGCATTGAGTTTGGCCATGAATAAGACAGGTGTAGAAATAAATGGTTCCATTTTTATTCAGAGTAGTGTCAGCTTAACAGGCGTTTGTAATGAAAGAGGAAATCCATTGACTCAAATTACCACATAGACCGAATTGTTATTATGTGAACATTAACTGGCCCTGTTATCGAACAGTTTTACTGGGGGGTATGATTTGCAAATGACATCTGCTTTAATAGCAGTGTAAGTAGGCAGCAGTGAGGTGGACTGCTCTACTTGCACTGGTTAAAACTCTGTACACATTTAAGAAAGAATAAAAAGAAAGAAAAGAAAGTGAGGAAAGAAAGAAAGCAAGAAAGAAAGCAAGCAAGACAGACAGACAGACAGACAGACAGAAATTGCCTTTTGAAAGTTATTATTGAATCTTCTACCATCACCCTTTCAGGCAGCGCATTCCCGATCACAACAACTCGCTGCGTAAAAATGTTTCTCCTCATTTCTCTCTCTGGTTCTTTTGCTAATGACCTTAAATCGGTGTCCTCTGGTTACCCACCCTCCTGCCAGTTTCTCCTATCAAAACTCCTCCTGGGAGAGGAGGAAAAACCCAGGCCAATTAGGGGGAAGGAAAATCTGGACAATTCCTCTCCGACTCCCCTTAGACGATCAAGACTAGTCCAGGAGACCGCTCCGGCCCCGGTTAATGTCATACAGCAGCTGCCTCTTGTGCGAGGTGATGGCCGCCCCAGCCAGCAGCAGGGGTCGCTCTCGCTTGAAGGAACCCAGCGAAGCGGCGTCCACCGCACGAGCCGGCAGCCTATTCCATTGGCCCACTATTCTTTGGGAAAAGAACCACCTCCTGACATCTAACCTAGTTCTGGCCTTTACATAACCTGAAATTGCGACCCCCCCCCCGCCCCCTGGTCCTCCCAAATGTAAATAGAAAGCGAGGACAGCAAAGGGCAAAGGGCAATATAGCTCTGCTATCCAAGAGTTACATAGTTACATCAAGTCTACAGCACAGAAACAGGCCTTTCGGCCCAAATGGTCTTTGCCGGCATTCATGCTCCACATGAGCCTCCTCCCAACAGGGAGTAAGGCACAAAAAGAGTCTGTTGATTTTACTGAAAATGAAAATCTCAAATGTAGATTGTCCTCTCAATTTATTTCAATGGAATTCTTCTTGTGCAACCTCACGCACTCCTGATAGTCAATTTATGGTTGGGATACGTTGGCAGTCGATGCTGTAATTGACACGTAACTGACAAATGAGGGCACGGCCCTTCTCTTACTGTCACAGAGAAGGAAACCTGCTATTAGATTGGCGTAAGAGAGCCGTGGTCATTGGAAAGACTTCCTGCCTAGAGCCACTTAACCTCTGCACCAGACTAATAAGCCCCAAGAGCCTCTCTTGTAGCCTGGAATGTTTGACAATGATCGCCGTGTTACTAGTTCAAGTGAAAAATAACGCTTCTGTTTGCTTTCTGCTGACTCATTGCAGGGCTACGGGGAAAGAGCAAGGGGGGGAGTGGGACTAATTCGATCGTTCTTTCAAAGAGCTGGCACAGGCACGATGGGCCAAATGGCCTCCTTCTGTGATGTGTGATTCTTTGCTTCATAAGAACCACTGAAGAGACTGTATAATCACATCAGTGTTATCGACTTGCCCAAGGCTGTAAAACAAATGTCAGAAAACCAGCTCCCTCAGAGCGCACTGTAAGGGACCATCTCAAAACGCTCGTCTGTCTCTGATTGGACGTACTCCTGGAGGTTTCATCACATGACTTCCTGCACTCCCTCTAAGGCAAGTATATCCTTCCTTAGGTAAGGAGACCAAGAAGAGCAGGGGAGTTCTCCCCGGTGTCCTGGCCAACATTTATCCCTCAATCAACATCACTAAAAACAGATTATCTGGTCATTATCACATTGCTGTTTGTGGGAGCTTGCTGTGCGCAAACTGGCTGTCGCATTTCGTACATTACAATAGTTACTACACTTCAAAAGTACTTCATTGGCTGGAAAGCACTTTGGGACGTCCTGAGGTCATGAAAGGTGCTATATAAATGCAAGTCTTTCTATTTCAGAAGGGAAAGTCTTGCTCTACCAAACTCATTGAATTTTTTGAAGAGGTAACAGAGAGAGTAGACAAGGGTAATGCAGTAGATGTAATTTATCTAGAGTTTCAAAAAGCCTTCGATAAGGTATCCCATAATAGACTGATGAACAAGGTCAGAGAATGCGGAGTCAGGGGACAAGTAGCAGAATGGATAGCTGGCTGGCTTCAAGACAGAAAGCAGAGAGTAGGGGTAAAAGGTGGGCAGTGGCAGAAGGTGGGTAGTGGTGTTCCACAAGGATCAGTGCTGGGACCACTGCTGTTCATAACTTATATTAACGATTGAGATTTTGGAATCAAAAACACAATTTCTAAATTTGCGGCTGACACCAAATTGGGGGGATAGTCAATACTGAGGAGGACTGCAACAAATTACAGGAGGACATTAATAAACTTGCAGAATGGGCATATAATTGGCAAATAAAGTTCAACACAGATAAATGTGAGGTATTACATTTTGGTAGGAGGAATAGGGAGGTCACTTATTACTTGGAAGGTGCGAGTCTAGGTGGGGTAGAGGAACAAAGGGATCTCGGAGTACAAATACACAAATCACTGAAAGTTGTGACACAGGTTAGCAAGGCCATAAAAAAAAGCAAACCAAACACTAGGGTTTATTTCTAGAGGTATAGAGTTGAAAAGTAGGGAAGTTATGCTAAACCTATATCGAACCTTGGTTATGATGTGGAGATGCCGGCGTTGGACTGGGGTGGACAAAAATGAGAAGTCGCACAACACCAGGTTATAGTCCAACAGATTTATTTAATTTTACAAGCTTTCGGAGCAGTTCGCTCCTTCGTCAGGTAAACTTACCTGACGAAGGAGCGAACTGCTCCGAAAGCTTGTAAAATTAAATAAATCTGTTGGACTAGAACCTTGGTTAGACCACACTTGGAGTACTGCGTACAGTTCTGGTCGCCATATTATAAAAAGGATATAGAGGCATTGGAGAGGGTGCAGAGAAGATTTACAAGGATGATATCAGAAATGCAAGGGTATACATATCAAGAAAGGATGAACAGGCTGGGTCTCTGTTCTCTTGAACAAAGAAGGCTGAGGGGTGACCTAATAGAGGTCTTTAAAATTATGAAAGGCTTTGATAGAGTGGATAGAGAGAGAATGTTTCCACTTGTGGGGAAGAGCATAACTAGAGGCCATCAATATAAGATAGTCACCAAGAAATCTAATAGGGAATTCAGAAGAAACTTCTTTACCTAAAGAGTGGTGAGAATGAGGAACTCGCTACCACAGGGAATGGTTGAAGCAAAAAGTATCGATGCATTTAAGGGGAGGCTGGACAAGCATATGAGGGAGAAGGGAATAGAGGGTTATGCTGATAGATTTAGATGAGGAAAGATGGGAGGAGGCTCGAGTGGAGCATGGACTGGTTGGGCCAAATGGCCTGTTTCTGTGCCGTATATCCTGTGTCATCCTTTGTATTTTTCTTTTCACAGTACTCCAGGTGTGGTCTCACCAAAGCCCTATATAAATGCAGCAAGACTTCCTTATTCTTATACTTCAACCCCCTTGCAATAAGGCTAATGTACCATTTGCCTTCCTAATTGCTTGCTGTACCGGCATGTTAACTTTCTGTGATTCGTGTACAAGGACACCCTGGACTTTGGATGTTCTTAACGTCGGTGATTTTGTGGAGGTCTCTTGACCGAAATGGGTCAGCAGCTCCTGCAGTGCTGCCCTGGCCGTGATCTCTTCGAGGACAGACAGGCTGGTTATATCTCTGCTTTGTATAAATAAATCTCACAAGGGTTTTTTTTTCCAAATAATAAGGACAGTAACTTTAAACTGGAAAAACAATTCTCCAGACTCAGAACCAGGCAATTTTTGTAAATCTTGTCTTGGGATCAGATTTCAAGGAGGTAGACTGAAGAGCTTGACATCGTTCCGAGCTGCTGTTTAACACACTGTGTAAAGAAATCACACACAGGCTGGAAATGTGTCCATTTTTAACAAAATTGTTATTTGTGGGCTTCGGGCCTTACCATGGCTGGGAGGTTGCTATGGTAACTGATATTGTCCTCTGCAATTAAGACCATTGTCCCCCCCTCCCTCCTCCATCGCACCCCTTCACTTTTCTCTCCTTTTTCCTTCTATTCTGCTGGCGATGATTCGTGCCAACAGCTCCTCTGGTACCACACCCATGGTGACCATGTGTGGGCCTGCATTGGCAGGCTATTCCACTGTAAGGGACAACTTGCATTTATATAGCGTCTTTGACGTGGTAAAACGTCCCAAGGCGCTTCACGGGCGCGTAATCAAACAGAATTTGAGACCGAGCCACGTAAGGGTAAATTAGGGCAGGTGACCAAAAGCTTGGTCAAAGAGGTAGGTTTTAAGGAGCGTCTTAAAGGAGGAGAGAGAGGTAGCGAGGCGGAGAGGTTTAGGGAGGGAATTCCAGAGCTTTGGGCCCAGGCAGCTGAAGACACGGCCGCCAATGGTGGGGCGATTAAAGTCGGGGATGCTCAGGAGGCCAGAATTGGGACATCTCAGCTGAGCCCTAATCTCCCCTTCCTTAACATTCAGATGCCCACACTCAGGAGCAGATACACGGACGTGAGACTCAGTGGCTGTACCCCAACTGCTGTAACTGGCAAACACAGCAAAGGCCAGGAATTCAAACTGAGGCTTTTTTATTTGCTGGGTATGCATTTACCAACTGAGCCTTCAGGCAGCTGTTTACATAGAATCGCAAAGACTTTTACAGCACAGAAGCAGGCCATTCGGCCCAACTAGTCTGTGCCGGTGTTTATTATTAAAAATTATTTCATGGGATGTGGGCGTCGCTGACAAGGCCAGCATTTATTGCCCATCCCTAGTTGCCCTTGAGAAGGTGGTGGTGAGCTGCCTTCTTGAACCGCTGCAGTCCGTGTGGTGAAGGTACTCCCACAGTGCTGTTGGGGAGAGAGTTCCAGGATTTTGATCCAGTGACGATGAAGGATCGGCGATATACCTCTAAGTCAGGATGGTGTGTGACTTGGAGGGGAACTTGGAGGTGGTGGTGTTCCCATGCACCTGCTGCCCTTGTCCTTCTAGTGGAAGAGGTCGCGGGTTTGGGAGGTGCTGCCGAAGAAGCCTTGGTGAGTTGCTGCAGTGCATCTTGTAGGTGGTACACACTGCAGCCACGGTACGCCGGTGGTGGAGGGAGTGAATGTTTAAGGTGGTGGATGGGGTGCCAATCAAGCGAGCTGCTTTGTCCTGGATGGTGTCGAGCTTCTTGAGTGTTGTTGGAGCTGCACTCATCCAGGCAAGTGGAGAGTATTCCATCACACTCCTTACTTGTGCCTTGTAGATGGTGGAAAGGCTTTGGGGAGTCAGGAGGTGAGACACTCGCTGCAGAATACCTAGCCTCTGACCTGCTCTGGTTGCCACAGTATTTATGTGGATGGTCCAGTTAAGTTTCTGGTCAATGGTAACCCCCAGGATGTTGATGGTGGGGGATTCGGTGATGGTAATGCCATTGAATGTCAAGGGGCAGTGATTAGACTCTCGCTTGTTGGAGATAGTCATTGCCTAGCACTTGTGTGGCGCGAATGTTACCTGCCATTTATCAGCCCAAGCCTGAACGTCGTCCAGGTCTTGTTGCATGTGGGAATGGACTGCTTCATTATCTGAGGAGTTGTGAACGGCACTGAAGACTGTGCAGTCATCAGCGAACATCCCCATTTCTGACCCTTTTATGCTCCACACGAGCCTCCTCCTACCTTACTTCATCACACCCTATCACCATATGCTTCTATTCCTTTCTCACGCACTTATGTAGTTTCCCTGAAATGCCTCTATACTGTTTGCCTCAGTCACTCCCTGTGGGAGCGAGTTCCACATTCTCACCACTCTCTGAGTAAAGAGGTTTCTCCTGAATTCCTTATTGGATTTGTTAGTTTGTGTAAATAGAAAAGTTCAATGGAAAGTCCATCCCATCTAACTCTTGTTAGCTTCATGTAAGTGGCAGTTTTAATCAGCCCACTTGATTGGTGTTCTGCCTTCAATAGTTCACTCTAGCCCAGGATCATTTAGAAACATAGAAACTCGGAGCAGGAGTAGGCCATTCGGCCCGTCGAGCCTGCTCCACCATTCAATACGATCATGGCTGATCATCCAAATCCCGTACCCTGTCCCTGCTTTCTCACACAGAATCCCCATCGAGCCTGCACCGACACATATCCCTTCCTATCCTATCCCCGTAACCCCACATATTTAATCCCCCCCTAACACTAAGGGTCAATTTATCATAGCCAAATCAACCTAACCCGCACATTTTTGGACTGTGGGAGGAAACCGGAGCACCCGGAGGAAACCCACGCAGACACGGGGAGAATGTGCAAACTCCACACAGACAGTCACCCGAGGCCAGATTCGAACCCGGGTCTCTGGCGCTGTGAGGCACCAGTGCTAACCACTATGCCACCGTGTTGCCCTAGTTTTAACCTAGACGGGGAAACGGGTTTCTGAAGCTTCCCTGCTTCCGTGTGTCATTTTCTTCTTCCGCTGTAAATTGACTCAATCTTCCTGGTTCACTGTCTCATTGAGGCTTGCTTCGGGGCAGATTATTGGCAGGCGGTATGGTATGGTATGGTATGAATTATCTTGGAATTATCGGTCTGCGAAAATCTGAAGATGTGGCCTGTCTGTTTATCCTGCAAATTATGACAAGATATTTGCTGGTTGCCACATCAAGTCGCTGATCTGGTGTGGGTTTCTTAGGATTCAGGCAGCTGAATTCCTTTGCACTGGAATGTTACTTTTGGCAACGGGAGAAGCAGTAGAGACAGTGTCTAGGGATGTAATATCCACACCCTTAACCCCGCTGAGACCATTGGCTTTTATTTCAAAAGAAGGGAGAGACAGCAGTGTGTCTTTGCCCAGTAGATTCTGCATAACTGCAGACTATTTAGAGTGGATTAGAATTCCAATCTGAGCTTTATTCAGTGTCTGGTTTCCAGCAGGAACTTAGTGAAATCATCATCGTGGGGATTGAAGGATAGGAAGTCAGAAGAAGAACAACTCATTAGTCACTAATAAATCCAGTAAAGAATTCAGGAGAAATTTCTTTGCCCAGAGAGTGGTGAGAATGTGGAACTCGCTGCCACAGGGAGTGGTTGAAACGAATAGCAGAGATGTATTTACGGGGAAGCTGGATAAACACATGAGGGAGAAAGGAATAGAAGGATATGCTGGATAAAGTAAGGTGTGAGGAGGCTCGAGTGGAGCATAAACACCAGCAAAGACCAAGTGGTCTGTTTCTGTGCTGTAAATTCCATGTAATTTGCACCATTAAAACCCAGCCAGGTGTGATGTGTTTGGTGTCTGTACTGATCTGCTTATTAGTTGCTTTGGTGGTGGTAATAGTAAGGAAAGAAAGACTTGCATTTATAGGGGATCTCATTGAAACTTATAAAATTCTAACAGGACTAGACAGACTAGATACAGGAAGGATGTTCCCGATGGTCGGGGAGTCCAGAACCAGGGGTCACAGTCTAAGGATAAGGGGTAAGCCATTTAGGACTGAGATGAGGAGGAATTTCTTCACCCAGAGAGTGGTGAACCTGTGGAATTCTCTACCACAGAAGGCAGTAGAGGCCAATTCATTAAATATATTCAAGAAGGAGTTAGATATATTTCTTAAGGCTAAAGGGATCAAGGGATATGGGGAGAAAGCAGGGACAGGGTTCTGAATTTGGATGATCAGCCATGATCGCATTGAATGGCGGAGCAGGCTCGAGGGGCCGAATGGCCTACTCCTGCTCCTATCTTCTATGTTTCTATATAGCACCTTTCAAGACCTCAGGACGTCCCAAAGCGCTTTACAATCAATGAAGTACTTTTTTGAAGTGTAGTCACTGTTTGTGCACAGCAAGCTCCCACAAACAGCAATGTGATAATGACCAGATAATCTGTTTTTTAGTGATGTTGGTTGAGGGATAAATATTGGCCAAGACACCGGGGATAACTCCCCTGCTCTTCTTCGAAATAGTGCCATGGGATCTTTTACGTCCACCTGAGAGAGCAGACGGGGCCTCGGTTTAACGTCTCATCCGAAAGGCAGCACCTCAGACAGTCCTGCACTCCCTCAGCACTGCATAGGGGTGTCAGCCTGGCTTTTTGCGCCCAAATCTCTAGAGTGGGACTTGAACCGACAACCTTCTGACTCAGAGTCACAAAGAAGGAGACAAGGTCAGTGGAAGATTTGCTCTTTTTTTGTGTGGCACAGTTAGCAGCACTTTCACCCCTGGGGTCAGAAGATTGCGGCTTCAAGCCCCACAGCAATCAAGGCTGACACTGCAGTACAATGCTGAGGCAGTGTTGTATTGCCGGGCGTGCCATCCCATGAACCTGATCTGTCCACCTTCTCAGATGGATATTAATGATCTCATGCCACTACTCGAAGAAGACCACAATCTTCCTCCCTCAAACAATGCCACCAAATAAAGGACAGATTAACGATAGTATCAACTCATTGCTGTTTGGGAGATGTTGCTGGTTGGGAATAGGTGCTGCGTTTGTCTACATAACAACAGTCACCGCACTCTAAAATATAATTCATTGAAGTGCCGTGATGGTTTGACAAAGAGGTAATAAAGTATCATATCAATGCAAGTAATATTTTTATAATCAATTCATCTATAATTGGGAGTCAGACCAGCCTGCTATCGTTGGTTGAACCTCGCAATTTCCCAACTGGGTTGCTAATTTGAGCTTTGAACGGTGATAAAACACATGAGGAGGAAGGGAGTGGAAGGGAGGAGGGGAGAGAACGCTACCCTATGGCAGGCCTACTATAAAGAAGTTAGCCTCTTGTTGGTTTATGCTATAGAAACATTTATGTGGCCCATGTAGATGCCAATGGCCTAGTCTAAGATGTCCCTGGTTGAAGGACTAAGTAAAGTGGTGGGAGAATTCATCCTTAGTGGGACCAGAGCACCAAGTAGTTGGCACCTAGGTGGGGTCATTGGGGGGCAGGCCATTAGACACTGGCAGCACTCAAATGGGGACAAAAAGGCTCCTGGATTCGAGTGGAGGTCAGAATCATATGTAGGAGCTTTACGTGTGAAAAAGAGTCACTTCGATTGAATTTTTCCCCCTCGCATTTTCTCCCCTCTTCTGATGGCAGACACCCAAGTGGCCATTCCTCGTGTGAGAGCCAAGACAGTGAGGGCCTGAAATGACTGATGGGAGAGAAGGTGTAACAATGGGTGGCTCGCCCGTGCAGCGGGTGGGGCTGGGGGGGATGCAGGACTTTGGGACCGAACCTGGATCCACCTGGTTTCCGGCCCGCATCCCCTGCATCTCAAATTTTGGTCGGGGGAAGTGGTGCCTGGTTTGTGGGATGGAGCTGGGCGGAGGGGTTGTAACCCCCCATTCTGTTTCAGAATGGAGCCTTTGTGGTAGCTGGAATGCTCCCCTGACATCCACACATAAAGACAAACAGAAGCTGGAGAGCCAGAAATAACAATTATGTTAATCCTAGTTTTTTTTTATAATAGTTTGATTTTATTTCGTACTAAGACTTTCGGTTGAAATAATAATTTATTGCCCCTCTGGTGAAGGAGTAAACTTTCAGAATGCAATTTAGAGACGTTCCCTTCACAATCATTATTGACTGAACAATCAAGCAGTGTGCAAGATAGATACGATAGCAAAATACTGCAGATGCTGGAAATCCGAAATAACAACAGAAAACGCTGGAAAAACTCAGCAGGCCAGGCAGCATCTGTGGAGAGAGAAACAGAGTTAACGTTTCAGGTCGAAGACCTTTCGTCAGAACTGGAAATAGCAGGAAATGGAATAGATTTAAGGCAAGGATAAAGCTGGGAAAAGGGGGAGGGGATGAAAGAACAAAAGGAGACATTAAGAGATATTAAGAGATAATCAAGGCAAGAGGAGGTGTTAATGTGACAGGTTAAGGCTGAAAGAAGTGTGAAATGCACTGGCAGAATGAAGGACAGCTGCCAGCTTCTAGGAGGGAAAAAAAAGCGGGGGGGGGGGGCAAACAAAAGGGTGGATGAAAAAATAAAATATAAATGTGATTGGGGCTGAGGTTATGATCTAAAATTGTTGAACTCGATATTGAGTCCAGAGGGCTGTAGGGTGCCTAAACGAGAGATGAGGTGCTGTTCCTCGAGCTTACGCTGCGCTTCCGTGGAACAATGTAATAGGCCGAGGACGGTGAGGTCAGAGTGGGAGTGGAGCGGAGAATTAAAGTGACAGGCCACCGGGAGCTCGGGGTCCCCCTTACGGACTGAACGGAGGTGTTCCGCAAAGTGGTCACCCAATTTGCGTTTGGTCTCCCCAATGTAGAGGAGTCAAACACGATTGAATATAAAGTGGGTTTTAAGTCATAATGAAGCGATTCCTTTTCATGTTCAGTCTTATAATGAACCCAAAACAGCTCCAGCTTAGGAATTAGGAAGGGGTGCGGAACCAAGGTGAGTTGAGACACAGCCCAAACATGATCTGATTGCTTGGTGGAACAGGTTCGAGGGGCTGAATGGCCTCCTCCTGTTCCTATGTAATTCCACCACACTGCACGTCGGCAGGAACTGGGGGGACTTGTGGCTCTTAGAGCTTGAGGGGTGGAGGTGGGCAAAGGGGATTGTGCTCCCCATTCTGTTTCAGGCTGCAGCCTTTGTGGTAGCTGGGATGTCAGTCGTGGCTCAGTGGGCAGCACCCTCGCCTTCTGAGTCAGAAAGGTTGTGGGTTCAAGCCCCGCTCCAGGAGACTTGAGCACAAAAATCTAGGCTGACACTCCAGTGCAGTACTGTATTATCTGGAGGTGCCGTCTTTCGGATGAGACATTAAACCGAGGTCCCCATCTGCTCTCTCAGGTGGACATAAAAGATCCCTTGGCCACTATTTCAAAGAAGAGCAGGGGAGTTCGTCCTTGCCAATATTTATCCTTCTTTCTTTCTTTCTTCCCTTCCTCGATAAGCTGAAACGTGCCGGCGTTAAAAAGTGAAAGAGATACAGCCAGTCCCAGCTGTGTCCTGTCACTATCTCAACAGCTTCCCCCAGCAGCTCCATAAATTCCACATCAGCCAGCCAGTGACCCTTGTTTAATGAGTTCAGTTAAACGCAGGCCTGTCAGATCAGGGCAATAAAAAAAAAAATCGCCACGACTTGCAAATGAAAAACGGCCCAGATAAAACAAGTGTAATTACTTTTTTCTTTAACACAGTAAATTATTCGATGTATCTCGGTGAAATCGCTGAGAGACAAGTTATTCAGCGACCTTGAACAGCTGGAGATGATATTTTCGAGGATGGTTAATAAATGCTTGGATCAACTCATCCACTTATATTCCAATTATTTTCCTGCTGACTGCGCGCAGGATGTTATTGAATTACTCTGGGTCAGGACACCCCCCCACCCCGTCTCCTTTTGACAAATAATCTTAATACATTTTTTTCTATTTTTTGGGCAGCATTATTCCTCTGAGGTGAGCAGAAACATTCTTGTCCTGGGGTTATTACCAATAAAACCCAATGAAATTAAGTGGTTCGGAAATAATGATGGAATCTTGCCCACTGCAGGGAAGCATTGTCTTGCCGTACAGGCTGTGCACTGTTTATTTTAGCATCATTCCTTTATTGTCCTCCCTTTGCACCTTTTCAAAATGAGTAGTGCTTCGGGTTATAAAATTCTGAAAGGACTGGACAGACTAGATGCAGGAAGGATGTTCCCGATGGTCGGGGAGTCCAGAACCAGGGGTCACAGTCTATGGATAAGGGGTAAGCCATTTAGGACTGAGATGAGGAGGAATTTCTTCACCCAGCGAGTGGTGAACCTGTGGAATTCTCTACCACAGAAGGCAGTAGAGGCCAATTCATTAAATATATTCAAGAAGGAGTTAGATATATTTCTTAAGGCTAAAGGGATCAAGGGATATGGGGAGAAAGCAGGGACAGGGTTCTGAATTTGGATGATCAGCCATGATCGCATTGAATGGCGGAGCAGGCTAGAGGGGCCGAATGGCCTACTCCTGCTCCTATCTTCTATGTTTCTATGTTACAATGCAGCCCTTTTTAACAGTAACACCTGACTTTGACTTAAGCCCAGGTGGATGGGTGAAACACTCTCTCTCCCTCTCTCATGGAGTCTAGATGGTGCCTTGGGTTAGCGCACTGACGTCTCAACTCCAGCTCCATGTTTCAACCCAGCCCAGACAAACTGGGTAACATTCTCGTGGACTGGGGGTGGTGCAGGGGGTTCACGGTTAGCATGTCCACCCCTGCCTCACCTCATATTCTTGCATTGGAGGCAGTGCAGAGAAGGTTCACTAGGTTGATTCCTGGGATGAAGGGGTTGACGTATGACGAAAGGTTGAGCAGGTTGGGCCTATACTCATTGGAGTTTAGAAGAATGAGAGGTGATCTTATTGAAACATATAAGATACTGAGGGGGATTGACAGGGTGGATGCAGGGAGGATGTTTCCCCTGGTGGGGGTATCTAGAACTAGGGGGCATAGTTTCAGAATAAGGGGTCGCACATTTAAGACGGAGATGAGGAGGAATTTCTTCTCTCAGAGGGTCGTGAATCTTTGGAATTCTCTACCCCAGAGAGCTGTGGAGGCGGAGTCATTGAACATTGGCAGACATTTGAACTACAAGGGAGTCAAGGGGTATGGGGAGAGAGCGGGAAAGTGGTGTTGAGGCCAAGATTGGATCAGCCATGATCTTATTGAATGGCGCAGCAGGCTCGAGGGGCCGAGTGGCCTACTCCTGCTCCTGTTTCTTCTGTTCTTATGTACCTTTGTTCCCTCCAGACTCGACTATTCCAACGCTCTCCTGCCCGGCCTCCCACCTTCCACCCTCCATAAACTTGAGCTCATCCAAAACTCTGCTGCCCGTACCCTAACTCGCACCAAGTCTCGTTCAACCATCACCCCTGTACTTGTTAACCTACATTGGCTCCCGGTCCAGCAACGCCTCGATTTTAAAATTCTCATCCTTGAGTTCAAATCCCCTCCATTGCCTCGCCCTTCCCTATCTCTGTGACCTCCTCTGGCCCTACAACCCTCCGAGATCTCTGCGCTCCTCAATTCTGGCCTAATATCTCTTTATGTAGATAGGGGTCAAATTATTTTGATTGCAATCTTGTGAAGTGCCTTGGGATGTTTGTACTACGTTAAAGGTGCTATATAAATGCAAGTTGCTGTTTTTGTTTGAACCCAGCATCGACCGACGGGATGAAAGTCTTTCTCTTGAGGGAGCTGATTTTGATGTGTGCCCACCGTCCGCCCGATGAAAGCAGCTGGAGGCCTGAATATTTGGAGGTTTGGGCCTCATTGCCATATTTGTGGCGAGGGGCCCATGCATTTAGATCAGCTCGCTGATTGTGGGGGGGGGGGATGGGGGCAGAAAATCCGGCAACTTCTCCGGCTCAGTGGGTAGCACCCTCGCCGCTGAGTCAGAAGGTTGTGGGTTCAAATCCCACTCCAGAGACTTGGAGCACAGAAATCCAGGCTGACACTCCAGTGCAGTGCTGAGGGAGTGCTACACTGTCAGAGGTGCCGTCTTTTGGATGTGACGTCAAACCGAGGCCCCGTCTGCCCTCTCTGATGCAGATGTAAAAGATCCCACGGAACTATTTTGAAGAAGAGCAGGGGAGTTCTCCCCAGTGTCCTGCCCACTATTTATCCCTCAACCAACATCACTAAAAGACAGATGATCCAGTCATTATCACATTGCTGTTTGTGGGAGCTTGCTGTGCTCAAATTGTCTGCCGCGTTTCCTACATCACAACAGTGACTACACTTCACAAGTACTTAATTGGCTGTAAAGCGCTCTGGGACGTCCTGAGGTCGTGAAAGGCGCTATAGAAATGCAAGTCTTTCTTTATATGACATTGAGCCACATACAGCAATTACACCAGTTTGCAAGGACATTCTCTCGGCCGAGGTCTGCGTTGTTAGAATGTCATATCTAGTTATATTGTTAGCCAGGCGCAGTAGTGCCTCAGTGATAAATAAGTGCCAGAGAATCTGCTTCCAGTGCAGTCATTAACCAGGTGGAAAATGATACCGTCAGAGACCAGAAGATGACAGATTGTTTTACCAGTAATGTTCAGCTTGTGGTTCCACCCCCCCACCCCCGCAAAAAACAAGGTTAACCTTTTCTCATTCCCTCTGAGAGAGAATACTTCCACAACATTTTGCTTTACACTTCATCAATCAGCTGATTCCGGAAGGGAAGTCATGTAGGGCTGTGAACTGACAACCAGCAACTGATTCCCCACAGCGCAGCCCCATTAGCTATCAATCACGTCAACCTTCTTACTGGGCCTTTCACAATCTGTGTGCGATTTTGAGAAATATCCTATCGCGGGATGCAGCACCCTGATCATTCCCCGGATCTCCCTCTCGCTTCTTCTCTATTTGGTTTTAGCTGCAATACTTTGGGACGTGTCGGAAGAACTGTCGACTTCTCCCTCTTGTGTGGTCCTGTCACTGGGTTTTACTACTGTTCCTCTTGTGGAGGAGAACTCTAAGTAGGAATGTCACAATCTCAACATATCAGCTTGTAATAATGATGGCCTCGACTCCCCTCTCCCTCCCGGCCCTTCCTCATGGCAGTTTGCATACTCGAGCTAAAAACAAGTCCAAGAAAAACATGCTCCATGTATGGTTCCCACTTTGTTCCAAAGATTTTAAATTCCTGATTATAGCAAAACTTGGTATCCAACCCATGATAGCAATGTTCCCTCCTCCCATCCACCATGGCCAAAATGTGGAAAGTTTGAGATCCACCATTTAGTCCAATGTGGAAAATGGAACGAATGGATAATCCAGGCTGACACTCCAGTGCCAGTGCTGAGGGAGTGCTGCACTGTCGGAGGTGCCGTTTCTCGGGATGAGACGTTAAACCGAGGCCCCGTCTGCCCTCTCAGGTGGACGTATAAGATCCCATGGCACTATTTCGAAGATGAACAGGGGAGTTCTCCCCAGTGTCCTGGATGATATTTACCCCTCAAACAACACCACTAAAAAACATGATCTGGTCATTATCACATTGCTGTTTGTGGGAGCTTGCTGTGTACAAATTGGCTGCCGCGTTTCCTACATCACAACAGTGACTACACTTCAAAAAGTACTTCATTGGCTGTAAAGCGCTTTGGGACGTCCTGAGGTCGTGAAAGGCGCTATAGAAATGCAAGTTCTTTCTTTCTAACGTGCTGAGATGACGGGGCTGATGCCTTGGTCGAGTGCTCCCAGTGAGGAGCGACACACGCTGGGAGCGCCTACCAGGAGATCGCAGACCGGCACTCAAATTTGTGGGCAGAAGTTCAGGACTGCATGCTCCTCGCCAGCACTACTTGCGAACACCAATTATTTAAATGTCAATCACATCAACCTTTCAGGGATTCAGCCCTTATATGACTTGAGGATGTGAAAGTGCTGTAGAAACTTAACTGGACCAGCCACATAAGCACTGTGGAACAAGAGCCGGTCAGAGGCTGGGTATTCTGCGGCGAGTGTCCCATCTCCTGACTCTCCAAAGCCTTTCCACCATCTACAAGGCACAAGTCAGGAGTATGATGGAATACTCTCCACTTGCCTGGATGAGTGCAACTCCAACAACACTCAAGAAGCTCGACACCATCCAGGACAAAGCAGCCCTCTTGATTGGCACCCCATCCACCACCTTAAACATTCACTCCCTCCACCACCGGTGTACCGTGGCTGCAGTGTGTACCATCTACAAGATGCACTGCAGCAACTCGCCAAGGCTTCTTCGGCAGCATCTCCCAAACCCGCTACCTCTTCCACCTAGAAGGGCAAGGGCAGCAGGCGCATGGGAATACCACCACCTCCAAGTTCCCTTCCAAGTCACACACACCATCCTGACTTGGAAGTATATCGCCGATCCTTCATCGTCGCTGGGTCAAACTCCCTCCCGAACAGCACTGTGGGACTACCTTCACCATACGGACTGCAGCGGTTCAAGAAGGCGGCTCACCACCACCTTCTCGAGGGCAATTAGGGATGGGCAATAAATGCCGGCCTTGCCAGAGATGCCCACATTCCATGAACGAATAAAAAACAAATGCAAGTTCTGTCTCAATGTATGACTTTTGACTCTACGTTATCAGGTTATAACAAAGAGGTAAAAATAGATCCATTTATTTTGTGTTTCTAAAACGGATCAACGGGCAATTTGATGGCTGGAAACCTCTTGACAAGATTGATGAATTGTGATTCAGTTTCCAATATAGAAAGTTAGGTTGGTGGCGTGAAGGTTACGGAGAAAGAAAAAAGCTGAAACACAGAAGAAGGGCGTGAGTTCCTTGTTGGGAGTTATGGTATCTTCTTCAAGGACTCGCACAATAACTTCCAGACTCCCAATTAACTGCCAGAGAAGTTAATCATGGTAAGCGTAGTTTTTTTAACTGAGCCTCATTTACGAGAAATTTCTCTTTCAGATGTATATTCCCGCAGATGTGTCTTGCTCGCTCCTATAGTCATATTGAATCTAACCGTAAACAGACACACAGATTCCGCTCAACCCAAAGACTGTTGCCAGCATTGCGATTTTCAATGGGTAGCCTCTTCATGACAAAGTGCTTGACAAAACTCTTTTCGAACGCACAGCGCAATGATGTCATCAAAATGCATCATCGCGTCACTTGTGCACGATATCGTCAAGGCAACGAAGCTGCACAGCTGTTTTTGGTCTTCACTTTACTTCACCTCACTTCCAAATCAAAAGGAAGTTGAAAGAAATACTTTCATTTGTATAGCACTTTTCACATCCCCAGAACGTCCCAAAGTGCTTCACAGCCGACGAATTTACTTTTGAAGTGCAATCACTATAATTTCTTCGAGCTGTGCACAGCAAGGTCCCAAAGACAGCAATGAGATGGATGACGAGGTAACCTGTTTTCAGAATCACAGAATCCCCACAGTGCAGATAGAGGCGATTTCGGCCCATCGAGCCTGCACCGACACATATCCCACCCTATCCCCGTAACCACATGTATTTAATCCCCCCTAACACTAAGGGTCAATTTATCATAGCCAAATCAATCTAACCCGCACATCTTTGGACTGTGGGAGGAAACCGGAGCACCCGGAGGAAACCCACGCAGACACGGGGAGAATGTGCAAACTCCACACAGGTGGTGTTGGTTGAGGGATAAATGTTGGCCAGGACACCAGGCAAACGCTCTGATCTGCTTTGAAAAAGTGTCGTGGGATCGTTTACATCCACCTGAACGGTCAGGCATGATTTAACATTGCATCCAAAGGCCAACACCTCCAACAATGCAGCTCCCTACCACTGAAGTGTCACCTTAGATTATATACTCAAGACCTCTATTGGACTTGAGCCCAGAACCTTCTGACTCAGTGGTGAGAATGCTGAGCCAAGCAAATACTTCGATAAAGGAAAATGCCCCAAACACTTCTTCATGGAGACAGTTCACGGTTAGTTTTGAGTTTGGCAGAACGAAGAGAGCATTGAGACTGATCCCTGATATCAGAGAAAAGAGCTGTGAGGAATGACTTTAAAAGTTACATCTGTTAAAGAGACATCTCGGGGTGGGGGGGGGGACCTTATAGAGATGTATTAGACATTTAACGGGATGGAGAAAGTAAACCTGAAACTGTACTTACAGATACGCCAAGGAAGCAGCGCAAGAGAGTGCAGGGTTAGGATTGTGAAAAACCAAACATACATCTGATTTGAGGGCGATCGCCAGTGGGAATCAGCAGCCGGGGAAGGTGTTTGAAGCCAAGAAACAGCTCAGGGCTATAATAGAAAGATGATAGAGTTGGTGTTTTGGAAGGGCGAAACCAAATGAGCTGAAAGGCTTCCATCATTCAAATCTGACATGTGTTCTTTAAAGACTAAAAAAAACAATTTTAGGAAAGCATAACAATCTCAAACCTCAAAAACCAAGCCAAATAAAAACCCCGGGAAATTGGAGTTTACTGAACTAAATGGAGCCTGATGTGGTACCAGAATGCTATTCAGATGTTATATTCTGGTTTATCCAATTTATGTCCATCGAAACCACCACATCTCGCAGACCATATTTGGTCCCTGCTATCAACCTGACCTTTGAGCGTCAACTTCCTATCTCTGTTTGGCGATTCTGATGATGAAAGTATTCTGATCTAGATTGTCCTGTGTCATTAATATATGAACTTGGGGCATGTCCTGTGGGTCCATTGATGTGACGAGCAGGGGAGGGTGCCAGCACACAAGCACAAGATGTGGCATCCTGCACCCTGTAGTTCTTCAAGCCATTTCACTCTGGGATTGGCAAGTGTAACTTTTTTTTGTTCTCTTAGATTGCGTTTGAAGCATAGACATTTTTTTTGTGTCTCTTTCGGTTTCCCTCTCTGTTTTCTTTTCATTTGGCCCCTGTTGCAATCTACCAGTCACAGGTGTTTCACTGTCGTGTATGACAGTCCTCGCTGGTGGGACGGCCATTCCTTTAGAATTCCTTCCCCCCCCCCCCCCCCCGAGACTCTGAGGCCTGGGAGGATTCTTGGAGGTTTCCATCAGCGGGACGTCTGATGCCTGTCTGCACCTTGGGCGGGTGGGGCAGCCCTGTTACCCAGGTCGGCTTGTGCACAGCTTCTACCGGACCTTCTTGGGCCTGTCACAGGAGGTTTGACAAGTGAAGACTGCTCACCAGGTTGGGATTGAATCCTCAAAGTGGCATCTGGTTCTCTCAGCTGAAAAAGTTGAAGGAACATAAATGCCTGTGTACACACCTGTGTACAACCTGAGATTCGGTAAGTGCTCGTGCGTCATGTGGCTGGATTGATCCGGGACAGGAATTTTGAGTGTTCCCATCACTAGTATCTGGATGCTGAGGCAAGAATTACAATTCGACATTGCATTTTGAAGGCCTGCTCTCCTGAAGTACAGCTATGCAATGAAACAGTTGTAATGTTGCATAAGAATTTGGCATGAGTGAGGAGTACATGTAGAACAGGTGAAACTTTGCAGGAACCATTCTCTGTGCTGTCCACGTCATGCATGTTGGGCGCTCTTTCCTTGCCAGATTACTTCAAGTGCCCTGTCTTCTTCTCCATTTGCTTCCCAGGTCCTGCAGATATGGTATACAGTGTTGACCCTGCTTGCTACCTGCAGCCAAGAATGGTGCCTTAGTGTCCTTTTGGGGAGGGTGCCCTTAAACGCCAAATTGGGTAACCCGCCTCACACCATTCTCATGCCCATTCAGCCATCCCTGAAACATGGGGCAGTTTTGTGCCTCCACATTAGGGAAGGAATTTTCATTACCTGGGCGGGTCGGGTACAGGCGGTTGGCGTGGCGGGTCGGGACCCCGTTCTTCTTTTCATCCCGCTCCTCAGAGCGACTTTCCGTTAATGGCGCCTATTAAGGCAGGCCTGCGCGTTTCCCGGCTCTATTAAATGGTGCGGGTCTGATGACATCATCGATGAGTCATTTCCAGCGGGGATATTTAAAGCAGCCTTGGCCACATTGCATTTGAAGGTTCATCTAGGAGTGTGCAGGCAGTACATATCACCACCTGGTTACTGTTCAGTCTTGCAGCGATGGCTTCACAGAGACAGAGGGCTGCACCCAGGTTTTCAAATGACCCCCTACATATTCTTGTGGATGGAGTCAACGTACGCAGGGAGGTCCTCTTCCCTGCTGACGGGCGGAAGACTAAAAGAGCCTGGCTCCAAATTGCAGAGGAGGTCAAAGCAGGGATGTGGTGAGGCGGACCTGGGTGCAGCTTCAATGATCTCATGCGATCAGGAAAGGTGAGTACAAAGCCACACTCACCTTCATCCTGCTGTGCCTGTCATCACATCCCCATCACTCTGCCTTCCCAAGCCTGCTCCTGCACATCATCACTCACACCAACTTACCTTGCACCTCCACCCATCCCTCTCTCTCTATCTACATACTCACATTCCCATCTGACAAACCAGCCCTCACACTCACCCTCATCCTAATGCAATCATATCAAGTAACACCACACAAGGAGTCCATCTGGCTCACAAGTCACAAGTGAACAAGAGCAGATGGTGGAGACAGGGACAGCAGTGAAGACTCCTCGCCAGAGGGTGCAGGACGCTTCCAGCTCTGCTCAGCTGCATGCAGACACTGAGCCTCGGGGGCCATCCAGAAAGAGGGCGATCCTGGAGGTGCAGCAAGAAGTGCAGGAGGCTCTGACAGTTTTTGCGGCCACGATGTCTGCAAATGTGCAGAGAATGGAGGAGTCCATCTGCAACATGAGCACCACCGTGTCGCAGGTGATGGTCACTTTCAGCTCTTCCATGGAAAGGATGGCCACCTGCATGGAGCAGCTAATGCGCCACTCACATGAGCACATGCTATCTATGGAGAATAGATGGGTCTTTATGGAGCATAGATGGCTAGCTATGGGGAATAGATGGCAGATGCTCATAGACATCCTCTCTAGGAGGGATGTCAGTGTAGACGTGGGTCCTCATGGCCCCACTGATGTGCAGCAAGGTGCTCTCCAACTCCTTGCTAGCAGGGAAGTGCGGGTGGCCCATGAGAGGGATGATGGTGAGAGGGGAGAGGGAAGTGTGGGCTCCTCTAAAAGCACTCACATTTCTTTCCCATTGCCTCCCCTACAGTCAGAGCCCCAGATGTTTCCTCGGATCGTGATGGCCGAGTCTGTCCCTGCACAGTCGCAGGAGAAGCCGACTTTGGCGGGACCATCACAGGCTCCAAAACCCAGAGGACGTCCAAAAGTGTTTATGAAGTCGCAGCAGGGAAGTGAGTAGGCTGCATCTACCTCTGCTGAAGCCATAGGGATTGCACCTCGTAGAAGCATGCGTAAATGAAAAATGACACAGTAGTAGATGCACGAGGGTAAGCACATAGGTGTTTAAAGAAGTGTTTTTGTTAAGGTTCCATTACTGTTATGTCACATATAAAACTAGTTATTTTCACCACTTTCATGCCCATTTTTGTCTGGTACTTTGGAAGTGGCTTAGTAAGTTGGAGTGAATGGTGAGACATAACATTACCTCCAGCAATGGCGGTCAGTGTGAAAGGAATGGCTTGGTCATTGTAGGGATGCTTTATGGTGTTATTGGGGGGGTGGGGGAGGGAACCTGGCACAGCATGTGGCAGCCATATGGGTGTAATGCAGGAAGTTAAGTAAATCTGGCCATGATGAGGCCATCCCTGGCCTCGCGGACAGCAATGTGTTCAGGGGCTGCTGACATCTGGACCTCAGGTTCCTCCTGCTCCTCCTTGTCTTCCAGCTGAAGCTCCTCCTCCTCCTCCTCTGAAGAGGCTGTGCGCTCAGTGCCTTGCTCCTCATGCAGCGCTAATCCTCGTTGCTGCGCTATGTTGTGCAGGGTGCAGCAGGCCACGCCGATTCTGGAGACCCTGGCTGGTGCGCACTGAAGGGCTCCTCCAGATCTGTCAAGGCATCTGAAGCGCATTTTCAGCATGCCTATTGTTTGCTCTGTGACATATTTGGTGGAAATGTGACTTTCATTATGTCTCTCCTGGGCCTCAGTACTTGACCTCCTCAAGGGTGTCATGAGCCACGTCTTCAGTGGATAGCCCTTGTCTCCAAGCAGCCAGCTAATAAGTGTGTTTGGTGGACTGAAGAGCTGAGGGAGGGTGGACTGGCGCAGGACGAAAGAGTCATGGCAGCTGCCAGGGAATTTGGCACACACATGCATGATGATCTTCCTATGGTTGCAGACCAGCTGCATATTGAGGGAGTGGAAATCCTTGCGGTTCACAAAGACTCCTGGGTGATGATGGGGTGTCCTGATGGCCACATGTGTGCAGTCGATGACGCCCTGCACCCGTGGGAAGCCAGCCAGAGCGGCAAAGCCGAGCGCCCGCTCAGTAACACTGGCTTCACCAGTGGCAAAGTTGATATAATTGGCTGACTTGTCAAAGAGGGCATCAGTGACCTGTGTGGTGCATCTGTGGGCGGCCGACTGCGAGATGCCGCAAATGTCTGCTGCAGATCCCTGGGAGGAGCCTGAGGTGAAGAAGTTGAGGGCGGTGGTGACTTTGACAGCCACTGGTAAGGAGTGTCCACCAGGTCCTCTGGGCTGCAGGTCTGGTTCCAGTGAGCTGCAAATGTCTGCGATGACCTGGTGCAATAGCCTGAGACTCCTTTGGCACTGCTGCTCAGTCTGTTGAGGAAGCTCATCCTCTGCCTGTATACCCTGTGTTGAGGGTATCGCCTCCGACACGGTGCAGCCCTGCGCTGATGGCCTCTGTCCTGTGGAGCATTAGGTCATTGAGGAGAAGGTTGGTGGTGCTGTTGCTGCTGCTGGTGTGCCTGCTACTGCTGGTGTTGGGGCTCATCGTGGTCCGATTCTGAGGACCAAGGTGAGACAGTATAAATGGCACCCATGCTGATGTAATACATGGCAGGTCAAGTAGAGATCAGAGAAGCAATCTGTCAATGGTATGATAGTAACTAGCAATGTGGTGAGAGTGGCTTCCAAATTTGCAGAAAAGACTTGCAAACTGTAGGTGCTGTCGGTGCTGAAAATGCTCGGCAAGAGCCTTTCTCTTAGGAAAGTAAGCAGGTGTCAGGTGGCAGTATTTATTGTGCTTTCCATGCTCTGCAGTAATGACCTCGCTCAATGGCCACTGAACTAGTGCCTCAGATTGACAGACGTGGTTCCCGAGCTGCGTGATTCCCGTGGTCATGCAGTGAAATTCAAAAGGTCTGGTTAAAACCACTGTTAAGGGTCTGACAACAAGGTAATAATGATCTAAATTAGGTCGCCCGCCTCTGTTGTTCGGGTCCGTGTCGCGCCTGGCAAACGCGGCCGAGTTAAATCGATGCAAGAAAGCTCAAATCAAATGAACCTGCAAAGTGCTGCTCAGCACCCAAAACTCCTTCTCCAGAAGTCTCTCTCTCGCTCTCAGAATGCGTGGTGCAAAAATGTCGCCGACAAAAAAAGTCAGGAAGCGGTCGCCTTTAAATAGCGCTCCCCCAGTCCCTTCCCGACTGCAAAACGTTCCCCTCAACCTGTCGTTGTTAGTGGCAGGCGGTAAGGCAGGGGGCGCCACTCAATATCCGCTCCGGGGTGCTACTGGGGCATTGCGCACTTGACTGACGTCACAATCTGTTGGCGCAGGAGATCGTGGTGGTAGTGTTTAGCGCCGCCGCAAAATGTCTGGTCAATTTCGCGAGCGGCGCAAACATTGCCGCGCCCGGGCGCTAGTTGCTTTGCGCCCCATTAGTGCCCTTAGGGCGCTAATGGGAGGCGCAAAGCAACCAAATTTTTCAGCCATAGTGTCATAACGGCACAGAAGGAGGCCATTCGGCCCATCGAGTCCATGCCAGCTCTCTGTAGAGCAATCCAGTCAGTCCCATTCCCCCACGCTCTATCCCCGTAGCCCTGCAAGTTTATTTCCCTCAAGTGCCTATCCAGTCTCCCCTCGAAAACATTGAGGGCTGGATTTTGTCTTGGGGTCGGGTTGGGGTCGTGTCATCCGCATTTCGTGGTTCCCCCCCGACTCCAGATTAATGTGGATGAATGATGCAATTTTCACTTAATTGGGCAATTGAGTTCCAGCATGTGGGAACCCATGAACTAATTATTGTCTGAAAGTCGCCTCTGATGATGTCATCATTGTTGACTGCCTAGTCTCAGAGACTGTTGGTGAGAGAGGACCTGCGTGGCTTGCTTTTGATGTGAGTGGACCTGGATGCAAAAATGCGGGGGGGGGGGTGGAGGACAGAGAGAGAGAGAGAGAGAGAGAGAAAAGAGAGAGAGAGAGAGAGAGAGAGAGAAAAGAGAGAGAGAGAGAGAGAGAGAGAGAGAAAAGAGAGAGAGAGAGAGAGAGAGAGAGAGAGAGAAAAGAGAGAGAGAGAGAGAGAGAGAGAATTTTTTTCAATGCAGTAGCATCAGAGGCGACTTTCAGACCTAATATTACTACCTTCATCACATCTCCGTTGTAATAGTGGACCTGCAACTCATAGTCAGCTATCCACTTGTGCTCCCGCCAGGTTTCACTGGAGTGTTTCACACCAGGCGTACTTCACGCCAGGTTTCAAATGGCATTACAGAGCCAATTTAGGGCTTGTTAAGGGCTTTAATGGCCTCTCCCGCCTCTTGGAGGCGGGACGGAGTCGGGAACCCCGCGACTGATTTTGTCAAAATTGCGTGGAGGCGGGATGGAGTCGGGATGGGGTCGGGACCCCCAACCCCGCAAATTTAACCCCCCACACGCCTCCAAACCCGACTCCATGGGTCATTCAAAATCCAGCCCTGAGTGTCTCCACTTCCACCACTTCCGTCAGCAGCGAGTTTCAGGTCCTCACCACTCGCTGCATAAAAAAGTTTTTCCTCACATCCTCCTGCCTGTATCTCTTGCCCAATACCTTAAATCTGTGTCCCCCTAGTCCTTGTACCATCAACTAGTGGGAACAGCCTTTCCCGTCTAGCCTATCCAAATCCATCATAATTTTGTACACCTCTATCAAATCACCCCTCAACCTCCTTTGCTCTAATGAAAACAAATCCAGCTTCTCCAACAACCTGTCCTTGTAGCTAAGATCCCCCATCCCCGGAACCATTCTGGTAAAATCTCCTCTGCACCCTCTCAAGGACCTTCACATCCTTCCTACAGTGTGGTGACCAGAACTGGACGCAATACTCCAGTTGTGGCCTAACCAGCGCTTTATAAAGGTTCAGCATAACTTCTCTACTTCTTACCTCCTCCTCTGCCTCCACCTTGGCCAATATCTGAAAATTGATTTTGAAGCTTGATTAAGCGGAAACAAATATTTGCCCTCATATGCGCACACATCCATTAAACTTGTCTTTGATGGCTGGAAACTCTGCTTGCTGCATTGGGCCAGCTCCCTCCTCAATGGCAAGGCACTATTTATGCAGTTATGCATAATTATTCAAATGAGCTGGGGCAGAAGTGTTGGGACAATCAATGCACTCGAGCAGTTTGCATTGGCAACACAGCAAAAAAGACTGTTTAATTGTCCTGCAGAATTTAAGCCCCAGTAATGTTGCGGTGATTTGGTTAGGGCAGGTGGTCCCAGAAAACGTGGGTACAGTCCTCACCGTTTATAGCGGGCTCACTGGTGTTAAAGCGATTTGCGCGCTATATGTGGTGGGCAGTAAAACCAAAAAGGGAAGTAACCAACATATTTTAAAAGAACAGGAAATTTCACTGCCTCTAATTGTTAACTAAGTGGCAAGCAGCTGATGAAGACTTGACTTTGCCTGACATCTGCAGAACTTTTTAGATGAAAAAGTACAGAGTAAGTAATTGAGCTGCCCAAAATAGTCGGCGCCTCTGTAATTGACGCCTATGGTAATGGAAACTAGTTAACGCCATTTGCCCGATATAGGTTGCTCTCTGTGCATAGACAGTGTAAGTAGTGGGGACTGAAAGGCGCTATATAAATGTGAGTATTTTCTTTCTTTCATTCTTTCTTTCTTTCCATCTTTCTTTCTTTCCATCTTTCTTTCTTTCTTTCTTTCTTTCTTTCTTTCTTTCTTTCTTTCCATCTTTCTTTCTTTCCATCTTTCTTTCCATCTTTCTTTCTTTCTTTCTTTCTCTCTTTCTTTCTTTCTTTCTTTCATTCTTTCTTTCTTTCCATCTTTCTTTCTTTCTTTCCATCTTTCTTCTTTCTTTCTTTCCATCTTTCTTTCTTTCTTTCTTTCCATCTTTCTTTCTTTCTCTCTTTCTTTCTTTCTTTCTCTCTTTCTTTCTTCTTTCTTTCTTCTTTCTTTCTTCATTCTTTCTTTCTCTCTTTCTTTCTTTCTTTCTTTCCATCTTTCTTTCTTTCTCTCTTTCTTTCTTTCTTTCTTTCTCTCTTTCTTTCTTTCTTTCTTTCTTTCTTTCTTTCTTTCTTTCTTTCTTTCTTTCTTTCTTTCTTCCATCTTTCTTTCTTTCTTTCTTTCTTTCTTTCATTCTTTCTTTCCATCTTTCTTTCTTTCTTTCTTTCTTTCTTTATTTCTTTCTTTCCATCTTTCTTTCTTTCTTTCTTTCTTTCTTTCTTTCTTTCTTTCTTTCCATCTTTCTGTCTTTCATTCTTTCTTTCTTTCCATCTTTCCATCTTTCTTTCTTTCTTTCTTTCTTTCTTTCCATCTTTCTTTCTTTCTTTCTTTCTCTCTTTCTCTCTTTCTTTCTTTCATTCTTTCTTTCTTTCCATCTTTCTTTCTTTCTTTCTTTCATTCTTTCTTTCTTTCTTTCTTTCTTTCCATCTTTCTTTCCATCTTTCTTTCTTTCTTTCTTTCTTTCCATCTTTCTTTCTTTCTTTCATTCTTTCTTTCTTTCTTTCTTTCCATCTTTCTTTCTTTCTTTCATTCTTTCTTTCTTTCTTTCCATCTTTCTTTCCATCTTTCTTTCTTTCTTTCTTTCTTTCTCTCTCTCTTTCTTTCCATCTTTCTTTCTTTCTCTCTTTCTTTCTTTCTTTCCATCTTTCTTTCCATCTTTCTTTCTTTCTTTCTTTCTTTCTTTCTTTCCATCTTTCTTTCTTTCTTTCTTTCCATCTTTCTTTCCATCTTTCTTTCTTTCTTTCTTTCTTTCTTTCTTTCTTTCTTTCTTTCTTTCTTTCTTTCCATCTTTCTTTCCATCTTTCTTTCTTTCTTTCTTTCTTTCCATCTTTCTTTCTTTCTCTCTTTCTTTCTTTCATTCTTTCTTTCTTTCTTTCCATCTTTCTTTCTTTCTCTCTTTCTTTCTTTCATTCTTTCTTTCTTTCTTTCCATCTTTCTTTCTTTCCATCTTTCTTTCTTTCTTTCTTTCTTTCTTTCTTTCTTTCCATCTTTCTTTCTTTCTTTCTTTCCATCTTTCTTTCTTTCTTTCTTTCCATCTTTCTTTCCATCTTTCTTTCTTTCCATCTTTCTTTCTTTCTTTCTTTCTTTCTTTCTTTCTTTCCATCTTTCTTTCTTTCCATCTTTCTTTCTTTCTTTCCATCTTTCTTTCTTTCCATCTTTCTTTCTTTCTTTCCATCTTTCTTTCTTCCTTTCTTTTTCCTTCCTTTTGGAAGTTCCGTTGGGCTTTAGCACAGACCGTATCCTAAACATGGCGCATTGTTGAGAGGAAAGAGACTTCAAAGTTACCCAGTTTCTCAAATTAATCTCCAAATGAGTTCAGTGAGGGACTAACACATAAAAGGTACATTGTACATAGACGCCTGGCCGCTCAGCTCCTACACATTTTTACTATTAATCTGGCAAATGCTTATCTTGACTTTCCAGGGAAATCATCTGTCTTTGTTGACAGAATATTGCTGAGCCACGAGAGGATGAGGTCAGGAGTCCCAGATGCAACAGAGACAACAGAGAAAATGTCATCTTTAATCTCTTGCCAAAAGAGAATGGTATTGAAAAAGTATCAAATTAAGGGGCTGAATATTGAAAATTTGGTTTGAAATGAGGTCATTAGTTTGCAACAAAGACAATTAAAATCTTTTTTTTCCTCCTTTGTTTATTACTTATGCAAGCATCTTTTTACAAGCCTCCAATCCATGCTCCGCTCCTTAGCTGGGAGAGCGGGTAGCTGATCTGGTTGGGGGGCTTTTGGAAATGCTGTTCTTATGCCATTTGCCGTTAGATCATTCAACGCTCTAACACACGTATTTCACCCAGGCCACTGAGTCTTGTAGCTTTGCTTGGCCGGCTATAGAGAAAATCTATCTCTGTACAAGCTGATCAATGAATTGGAGAATGGTGGCCTACTCCATGCGTGAGTCCATCCTCAGCAGCACTGGAACGATGTGCCTGAGCTGGCTGTTCTGAGCAAGGTGACAGGGGTGAAATTCATCTCGAGCAGTAGGGCAAAATGGGCGATAACGAATCGGCACCCGTTTTACAAGTCAGGAGTGTGATGGAATACTCCCCACTTGCCTGGATGAGTGCAGCTCCAACAACACTCAAGAAGCTCGACACCATCCAGGACAAAGCAGCCCGCTTGATTGCACCCCATCCACCACCTTAAACACTCACTCCCTCCACCACCGACGTACCATGGCTGCAGTGTGTACCATCTACAAGATGCACTGCAGCAACTCGCCAAGGCTTCTTCGGCAGCACCGCCCAAACCCGCGACCTCTACCACCTAGAAGGAAAAGGACAGCAGGCACATGGGAACACCACCACCTCCAAGTTCCCCTCCAAGTCACACACCATCCTGACTTGGAAATATATCGGCATTCCTTCATTGTCGCTGGGTCAAAATCCTGGAACTCGCTCCCTAACAGCACTGTGGGAGTACCTTCACTACACGGACTGCAGCGGTTCAAGAAGGCGGCTCACCACCACCTGCTCAAGGGCAATTAGGGATGGGCAATAAATGCTGGCCTTGCCAGCGACGCCCACATCCCAGGAACGAATAAAAAAAAACTCTGTACGCTTTTCTTTTGCATGTATAAACTGCTGCTAATTTACCATCACCCGCTTTACGTTACCATCCAAAACGAATTCCACCCCTGAAGAGTGTATTACCAGGGCAATAATAAGGTGGGGTTGAGGTGGCTCCAAGATGACACACCTGTGTCACAAGATTGGAACTGAGTCAGGTGCGGCAGACAAAGTGGCCTGCTCACTGAGCCAGGCGGGTCCACAGTTTGGAGACTCCTAAACACAGTGTTGGATGTCAATATCTGTCAGACCCCTGGATGACTAAAAAAAATAGACTGCAGGTCTTGATAGTGCTTAGGATGAACCTCCTTATTTATGTCAGGATCATCAAACCTGCTGAAACTGCAACTTGATTTATTCCCTACATCACTGCGAGATCTCTGCGTTCCTTCAATTCTGGTCTCTTGCACATCCCCGATTTTAATCTCTCCACTATTGGCAGCCGTGCCTTCAGCTGCCTGGGCCCTAAGCTCTGGAATTCCCTCCCTAAACCTCTCCGCCTCTCTCTCTCTCTCTTTCCTCCTTTAAGACGCTCCTTAAAACCTACCTCTTTAACCAAGCTTTTGGTCACCTGCCCTAATATCCCCTTATGTGGCTCGCTGTCAAATTTTGTTTGATAGTCGCTCCTGTGAAGCACCTTGGGACATTTTACTATGTTAAAGGTGCTATATAAATACAAGTTGCTGTTGTTATCGATCTAAAGAGTCATCACAGAATGCAACAGCGATGCTTCACAATCCTTTCTCCTCCCTGTGGTCCTCGTGCTCATTAATTAGTGATGAGATCAGCAATTCTGTCCACCTTGTGCGATTGGTCACTATTCTGGACGAGCAATTTGTGAAATGTGAGTAAGAAACATAAAGAGCCAGACAAGTAGCAGCATCAGGCCAAGGCAGTATTTTATCCATTTGATGAGATACAGACGACCGAAAGGAAAGAAGCCAGAGGAGGATGCAACATAATCCCGAACATGTGTGCTGATGTGGGGATTTTATTGAGTGTTAATACCTTGCTTGAACCATCTTGACAAAAAAATGTTTCACTTGTTTTCTTTTGATTTGAGGGACTAAGGAACCTCCTATTTACACAGGAAGTATCCCACCTTTCCTCTGGACTGTAAAAAATCACCATTGCTTCTCCAGATCCGATCTGACCTTGTCATGACCATTCGGGAAGATTTCCCGTATTTGTGAGAGGGAATCGGATTGAGAAAGCTAAACAAGACATTTCTAGGATTGCGATCCAGGAATGATTAGCAGGTCACAGTGTTAAGTTGTGTGGTTGATTGCATATCTTGCAGTACCTCAACTAAACTAATGAGATGTTGCTCCTATTGATCCACCTGTTTAATTGCCCCATGTTTGCTTGGTGTATCTTGGGCAAATTATGGTCCCTCAGCCCTATCATCTTTGAAAGTCACTATGGACAGTCCTTCCTTGTGGAATTTTAGAATTATCTGGACTTGTATCTCTTTGTTGGCATTGGTTGTTCCTGGAAATGTGGAATAGCTCCAGTCCCCTTGTCATTTATGAAATTACAGCTCAGAAGGAGGTCATTTGGTCCATCGAGTTTGATTGTGATGTTGCTGTACATCTAACCTCTGTGCTGGCATTTAAAATTGCAATTTTCTTTTCCCATGCCAAATGTTCTCCTTTGGGACTTAGAATCATCGAATCATAGAATGATACAGCACAGAAGGAGGCCATTCTTTGGTAGAGCTCTCCAATCAGCCCCACTCCCCCTGCTCTTTCCCCATAGCCCTGCAAATTTTTCCCCCTTCAAGTATTTATCCAATTCCCTTTGGAAAGTTACTATTGAATCTGCTTCCACCGCCCTTTCAGGCAGCGCGTTCCAGATCACAACACCTCGCTGCGTAAAAAAAAATTCTCCTCATCTCGCGTCTGGTTCTTTTGCCTTTACTCTGTGTCCTTTGGTTACTGACCCTTCTGCTGCTGGAAACAGTTCCTTCTTATTTACTCTATCGAAACCCATCATGATTTTGAGCCCCTCTATCAAATCTCCCCTTCACCTTCTCAGCTCCAAGGACATCTTAGCTGCTCCTGACGGTTCTCCCATCGCTGTCTCAACCACGGATGGTTTCACCTACTTCAAATGTCCCTTGAACTGATTCTGACTTTTCCCATGTTTGCTCAAATATCGCAGCTTTCGTCATGACTATAAAAGGAGCTCGGACAGTGAAGCTTCCTTCTTTAAAAAGGATTGGGACGGTGAGACTCCCTCTTCGGAAATTCTTGGCTTTATAATGCATTTCCACTGAAGTTAACAAGACCTCGCTGACTCTGTAAAATCTGTTTTTGCTAACTTTTCATCAGCATGTGGCTCTCAATATCTAACAGAGTGTGGGGTTCAGAGGCAGTTTACATTTCCTAAAGTGAATAAAATCAGATAGTATCAATTCTATTATTTACCATAGAACCGCTAATGTATTTTTAATAGAATTTGGTAGATAGCTATAACTTTTTCTGTTTTTATAAACACCTCATACCACTCTCCGATTGCCAAATATTAAAACCCTATGTGGGTGGGAACTAGCTAGACCCTGACCTCCTTAAGGGTTTCCATTTCAAATTTAATAGGAGTAATATTTTAAGCATTGCCATTTAAAACAAGCGACTGCACACATAAATCTTTACCTTCACCAAGAGAATTATTATTTTGGAATCAAAAACTGTTGTTGAATCTTTCTCACTGGTTGAAGGCACAGGCGGGTGAGGTCATGTGACAGCGGGGTCGCTAATAAACTGGTGGAGGGCTCGATAGGGCCATCGAGGCAAAAAATGTGTTGAAGTGGCAATGTTCTTACGTTCAGCCTAAAGCACTGCCCTTTCCTGTCAGCACAAACTTTAACCACATCGGCCACAAGCTCCGTCGCTGGACAGCTCCAAAGTGTTGACGTATGACGAAAGGTTGAGCAGCTTGGGCCTATACTCATTGGAGTTTAGAAGAATGAGCGGTGATCTTATTGAAACATATAAGATTCTGAGGGGGATTGACAGGGTGGATGCTGAGAGGATGTTTCCCCTCGTGGGGGTATCTAGAACTAGGGGGCATAGTTTCAGAATAAGGGGTCGCCCATTTAAGATGGAGATGAGGAGGAATTTCTTCTCTCAGAGGGTCGTGAATCTTTGGAATTCTCTACCCCAGAGAGCTGTGGAGCTGGAGTCATTGAATATATTCAAGGCAGAGATTGACAGACATTTGAACTACAAGGGAGTCAAGGGGTATGGGGAGAGAGCGGGAAAGTGGTGTTGAGGCCAAGATTGGATCAGCCATGATCTTATTGAATGGCGCAGCAGGCTCGAGGGGCCGATTGGCCTACTCCTGCTACTGTTTCTTATGTTGTTATGTTCTTATGTTGCAAGGGCCCGATTTTCACTTGGGAAAATTGGCGTTACCGGGGCAGTGAGGGCCTAAAAATGGGGTCACTAGCCTTACCACCCTGGTAACCCCGATGACCGGCCCGCTGGGACTTACACAGAGGCCTACCACTGGCTGAAACCCCAGCCTGAAACAGGTGTTAGGCCTCGTTCCCACACAAATCGGGGTCCTAACTGTGTCATTACGAGTCCGTTTTTCAATTTTGTGTCTCCATCTTTGTTCATGCTTCTAGATCTTCGACAGCAACCACTTGTAAATGCACCACTCCCTTAACCAAACTAGGGCGATCTCTTCATTGCTCAAAATCATTACACTCTCTTCCACTCTATTTCATTCTTTGCCAGGATCTCAAAATGGCGCAACCCCTCACATCCCTTTTCTTCCCTTCCTCCAGTGATCCTCAGGCTATTAGACCAACGTTTGACATTGCCTAATCATTACTTTCTAACTTATTGGTCGGAATTTTCTCAAGGGAGGCGGGTTGAGGTGGGGGGCCTCCGAGGCGGGCGGGAAACCTGGGAGACTGGGTTACCCACAGGCCCTGCCGACTTTAACGGCAGGGACTGATTTGAATGCAAAGCCTCGGATTGCCGGCCGGAGCCAGCCAGATTGAGAGGTTGGCTGGCTGCGGACGGGTGGGCCTCAGAAGCGAGGGGCTGGTCCAGGGGAGGGATCGCGGGAGGGGGGTCGGCAATCGGCTGGGGTCGGGGATCAGGAGGTGGGGGGGGGGAGGGGTAGAGGATCGGCAGAGGTTGGGGATTGGGGGAGGGGGGAGGGGGCAAGAGGATTGTCGGGGTCGGGGAGGGGGGTAGAGGATTGGCTAGGGATCATGGGGGGGTCGGCCGGGGAGGGATAGAGGATCGGGGCAGGGCCCCGGAGGATCGTGGCTGGCCTCATCGTCATCGTTGGCGGGGGGAGGCCTTTGCTGGGGGTGTGATCGGAGGTCACTTGAGGGGTCTCCGATCGCGAGGGGTGGGTTAGGTAGGGACCCTGGATCCAGGAGGTAGGTATAAAGCCACTTACCTCCTGGATGCAGCAGTCCCCGTCTCTGTTTAACTGCCTGGTTTCACGAATTGTGTGAAACCCGTCCACAGGCAGTTAAACACAAAATGGACAGGGAAAAAGAGGCTACCAGCCTCATTACAATATTTAAATTGAGCCACCGCCCCCTGCCAGCGGGTTGGTCGCCCGTCTCCCGTCCCGCCTCCGGCAAAACCCAAAGTGGGCGGGGTTGGAGGCGGGATCAGGTCGGGAATCCCATTTTTAACACTTTAACTGCCACCACGCTCCAAACCCACCCATTTTTTAGGGGAAAATTCCGGCCATTGTGTCTTGCTCCTTCTCTTGTCAACCTTGGTGGTGTCCTGCAGGTCATTGCTCATAACTCTTAGAACTTTGTCATGGATCACTTGACTTGGTCCTTCATCTAGGTTATTTAAATAAAAAATAAAGCAATGCTCTTGATTTTGAAAATATAAAAGTCTAGCCCCCTTGGCTTGGACGTTTCAAGATAGTTCTAAACAGTTTGGCGTTGGAGCTTATGATATTCTCTTTTGTTTAACTAAGACATGTCGTCCCTATTGACTGAAAGATGGCTTCTGTTACACCCTGGCTTGGTTCACTGTTTGCTAGTGCCACAATTCAGTTACAGCTAGGCCTTGTAGCTCCACTTGAATGCAAGAACGAAAGACTTGCATTTCTATAGCGCCTTTCACAACCTCAGGACGTCCCAAAGTGCTTGACAGCCAACGAAGCACTTTTGAAGTGTAGTCACTGTTGTAATATAGGATATGCAGCAGCCAATCTGCGCACAGCAAGATCCCACAAACAGCAATGTGATAATGACTGGACAATCTGTCTTTAGGTGCTGGTTGCGGGATAAACATTGGCCAGGGCACCGGGGAGAAGTCCCCTGCCCCACTTCGAAATAGTGCCGCGGGATATTTTACATCCACCCGAGAGGGAGGGGCGGACGGGGGCCTCGGCTTAACGTCTCATCCGAAAGATGGCACCTCCGACAGTGCAGCACTCCCTCGGCACCGCACTGGGAGTGTCAGCCTAGAATTTGTGCTCAAATTCCTGAAGTTGGGGCTTCTGACTCAAAGGCGAGGGTGCTACCACTGAGCCATGGATACCTAGACAAGAGACTTCCTACTGTCCGTCCCCCCATCATACACCGTTAACTGTGTTTTTTGTGGCAGAAGTAATTTGGAAAAGAAGCCTGCACAGCTAATCACGGAGAGAAGGTTTGGTTTAGAAGCCTCCTGACCAAGGTGGAGTGTGACAGATGGACACGACTAGACTTTACGTAATGGGATTTTTTTTTTGCACTGGTATTTGTATTACCACAACTATGGAGCTGCGCTCGAGAAGGTGCAGGTTGAACAGCGATTCTAATTCACGTCTGTTTAACTATCCGAAGCCTCTGACAGCCTGTTTTCAACCTTGGCCCCGGTTAGAAGGAGTTACTGTGAAGAGAAATTCCCCGTCGTGTAGTTATGGTCTTTGAACAACTAATTTAGTGGGATGTGATGGCAAGGAATGGCTCAGTTGGTGACCGAGGGATTTATTAACAGACTTTAATCGGCAGGAAATGGCTGCTGGCATTAACACAGCAAGAAGTTCCAGAAATAGTCATGTCGTTCTTTTTGAACTGGGAAATTAACGTTGATTCCAAACAAATTAAGTTTATTAATAACAATGGCCCAGAACTTGCTGGGAAAGTAACGGCGAGTGAAATGCTCACGCCGTTATCAGCGCGTAAATAACCCAGCAACCTGTGGCGTGGGCGAGCGACGCCGCGAGGGGCCAATCGCCACAAGTTGCTGGACGATTTGCGCCGCTTCACCGTTAGCCTCGCGAAAACGGGAGCTCGCCCCGCGGCCTCCCCGCGGGTGTCAAGACGTTGCTGCATTTGCGCAGTAAATACGAATTAAACCCTCCGCAGAAAGTTAGGGCTGGTGTTTCACCATGTAAGGACCCTTGTCAGGACGAGTTTCAAGTCCCTGCAATGCCACTCCACCTCGGAGGCCCAGAAAGAAAGAAAGACTTGCATTTATATAGCGCCTTTCACGACCACCGGACGTCTCAAAGCGCTGTACAGCCAATGAAGTACTTTTTGAAGTGCAGTCACTGTTGTAATGCGGGAAACGCAGCAGCCAATTTGCGCACAGCAAGCTCCCACAAACAGCAATGTGATAATGAGCAGATAATCCGTTTTTGTTTATGTTGATTGAGGAATAAATATTGGCCAGGACACCAGGGATAACTCCCCTGCTTTTCTTCGAAATAGTGCCCGTGGGATCTTTGACGTGCACCTGAGAGGGCAGATGGGGCCTCGGTTTAACGTCTCATCCGAAAGACGGCACGTCCGACAGTGCAGCGCTCCCTCAGTACTGCACTGGGAGTGTCAGCCTAGCTTTATGTGCTCAAGTCTCTGGAGTGGGACTATGAACCCACAACCTTCTGACTCAGAGGCGAGTGTGCTACCCAGTGAGCCACAGCAGAAAGGAAACAATTGAAATGAGGGAGTCTCACTCCTGCAGGTAGTAAATTGTTCCTAGAGGTTTATAAAATTAAAAATTTTTATTCTAACTTCCTGTCTGTCTCTTTTTTTCTCTCGCTCTTAATCCAGTCTTTCTTTCCCACTCTTTATTTCTCTTTGTGCATCTAATTTGACTCTAATTCACCCTATTTCTTTCTCTGTTGTTTGCTCTGTTTCTTTCTCTATACTTACATCTCATTTTCTTTATTCGTTCATGGGATGGGGGCATCGCTGGCAAGGCCAGCATTTATTGTCCATCCCTAATTGCACTTGTGAAGGTGGTGGTGAGCCGCCGCCTTGAACCGCTGCAGTCCGTGTGGTGAAGGTACTCCCACAGTGCTGTTAGGGAGTTCCAGGACTTTGAACCAGCGACGATGAAGGAACAGCGATGTATTTCCATGCACCTGCTGCCCTTGTCCTTCTAGGTGGAAGAGGTCGCGGGTTTGGGAGGTGCTGTCGAAGAAGCCTTGGCGAGTTGCTGCAGTGCATCTTGTAGATGGTACACACTGCAGCCACGGTACGCCGGTGGTGGAACGAGTGAATGTTTAAGGTAGTGGATGGGGTGCCAATCAAGCGGGCTGCTTTTTCCTGGATGGTGTCGTGCTCCTTGAGTGTTGTTGGAGCTGCACTCATCCAGGCAAGTGGAGAGTTTTCCATCACACTCCTGACTTGCGCCTTGTAGATGGTGGAAAGGCTTTGGGGAGTCAGGAGGTGAGACACTTGCCCCAGAATACCCAGCCTCTGACCCGCTCTTGTAGCCACAGTATTTATGTGGCTGGTCCGGTTAAGTTTCTGGTCAATGGTGACCCCCAGGATGTTGATGGTGGGGGATTTGGCGATGGTAATGCCGTTGAATGTCAAGGAGCGGTGGTTAGACTCTCTCTTGTTGGAGATAGTCATTGCCTGGCACTTGTGTGGCACTAATGTTACCTGCCACTTATCAGCCCAAGCCTGAATGTCATCCAGGACTTGCTGCATGCGGGCATGGACTGCTTCAATATCTGAGGAGTTGCGAATGGCACTGAACACTGTGCAGTCATCAGCGAACATCCCCACGTCTGGCCTTATGATGGAGGGAAGGTCATTGATGAAGCAGCTGAAGATGGTTGGGCCTAGGACATTGCCCTGAGGAACTCCTGTAGCGATGTCCTGGGGCTGAGATGATTGGCCTCCAACAACCACAACCATCTTCCTTTGTGCTAGGTATAACTCCAGCCAGTGGAGAGCTTTCCTACTTATTCCCATTGATTTCAATTTTACTAGGGCTCCTTAATGCCACACTCAGTCAAATGCTGCCTTGATGCCAAGGGCAGTCACTCTCACCTCGCCTTTCGAATTCAGCTCTTTTGTCCATGTTTGGACCAAGGCAAGTAATGAGGTCGGCACTAAGCTGCTGACCATTCAACTTCCTTTTCTGGCTCCCATGTTAGCTGACATTGTTCTCTCTCCTCAGGTACTGTCCCCCTCTCCCTCAAATCTGCCATCATCACCCCTCTCCTCATAAAAACAACCCTTGACCCCCTCCATCCTTGCAAACTACTGCTCCATCTCCAACCTCCCTTTCCTCTCCAAAGTCCTTGAACGTGTTGTCGCCTCCCAAATCCGTGCCCATCTTTCCTACAACTCCATGTTTGAATCCCTCCAATCAGGTTTCCGCCCCTGCCACAGTACCGAAACGGCTCTCATCAAAGTCACAAATAACATCCTTTGTGACTGTGACAAAGGTAAACTCATCCTTCTTGACTTATCTGCAGCCTTTGACACGGGTTGACCACTCCATCCTTCTCCAATGCCTCTCCACCGTCATCCAGGTGGGTGGGACTGCACTCGCCTGGTTCCATTCTTATCTATCTCATCGTAGCCAGAGAATCACCAGCAATGGCTTCCCTTCCCGCTCCCGCATTGTTACCTCTGGTGTCCCCTAAGGATCTATCCTTGGCCCCCTCCTATTTCTGATTTACATGCTACCCCTTAGTGACATCATCCGAAAACACAGCATCAGTTTCCACATGTACGCTGACGACACCCAGCTCTACCTCACCACCACTTCTCTCAACCCCTCCACTCTCTCTAAATTGTCAGACTGCTTGTCCGACATCCAGTACTGGATGAGCAGGAATTTTCTCCAATTAAATATTGGGAAGACCGAAGCCATTGTTTTCGGTCCCCACCACAAACTCCATTCCCTAGCCATTGACTCCATCCCTCTCCCTAACATCTGTCTGAGGCTGAACCACACTGTTCGCAACCTTGGTGTCATATTCGATCCTGAAATGAGTTTCCGACCACATATCCGGGTGATAACTAAGACCGCCTATTTCCACCTCCATAACATCGCCCGTCTCCACCCTTGCCTCAGCTCATCCGCTGCTGAAACCCTCATCCATGCCTTTGTTGCCTCTAGACTTGACTATTCCAACGCACTCCTGGCTGGCCTCCCACATTCTACCCTACGTAAACTTAAGGTCATCCAAAACTCGGCTGACCGTGTCCTAACTCGCACCAAGTCCAGTTCACCCATCGCCCCTGTGCTCGCTGACTTGCATTGGCTCCTGGTTAAGCAACGCCTCGATTTTAAAATTCTCGTCCTTGTTTTCAAATCCCTCCATGGCCTCGCCCCTCCCTATCTCTGTAATCTCCTCCAGCCCCACAATCCCCGAGACATCTGCGCTCCTCTAATTCTGCCCTCTTGAGCATCCCTGATTATAATTGCTCACCCATTGATGGCCGTGCCTTCTGTTGCCTAAGCCCTAAGCTCTGGAATTCCCTCCCTAAACCTCTCCATCTCGCTACCTATCTTTTCTCCTTTAAGACGCTCCTTAAAACCTACCACTTTGACCAAGCTTTTGGTCACCTGCCTTAATTTCTCCTTATGTGACTCAGTGTCAATTTTTTTAATTATAATACTCCTGTGCAGCGCCTTGGGATGTTTTACTACGTTAAAGGCGCTGTATAAATACAAGTTGTTGTTGTTGTTACTGAGTGGTCCTGGCGGAACCCAAACTGGACATCAGTGAGCAGGTTATTGGTGAGTTAATGCCGCTTGATAGCACTGTCGATGACAACTTCCATCACTTTGCTGATGATTGAGAGTAGACTGATGGGGCGGTAATTGGCCGGATTGGATTTGTCCTGCTTTTGTGGACAGGACGTACCTGGGCAGTTTTCCAAATTGTCGGATAGATGTCAGTGTTGTAGCTGTACTGGAACAGCTTGGCTAGAGGCGCGGCTAGTTCTGGAGCACAAGCCTTCAGCACGACAGCCGGGATGTTGTCGGGGCCCATAGCCTTTGCTGTATCCAGTGCGCTCAGCCGTTTCTTGATATCATGTGGAGTGAATCGAATTGGCTGAAGACTGGCTTCTGTGATGGTGGGGACCTCAGGAGTAGGCCGGTATGAATCACCCACTGGGCACTTCTGGCTGAAGTTGGTTGCAAACGCTTCAGCCTTGTCTTTTGCACTCACGTGCTGGGCTCCGCCATCATTGAGGATGGGGATATTCATGGAGCCTCCTCCTCCCATTAGTTGTTTAATGGTCCACCACCATTCACGACTGAATGTGGTAGGACTGCAGAGCTTTGATCTGATCCGTTGATTGTGGGATCGCTTAGCTCTGTCTATAGCATGCTGCTTCTGCTTTTTAGCATGCATGTAGTCCTGTGTTGCAGCTTCCCCAGGTTGGCACCTCATTTTTAGGTACGCCTGGTGCTGCTCCTGGCATGCTCTTCTACACTCTTCATTGAACCAGGGTTGGCTTGATGGTAATGGTAGAGTGAGGGATATGCCGGGCCATGAGGTTATACAATGTGGTGGAATACAATTGTGCTGCTGCTGATGGCCCACACAGCCTCATGGATGCATTGTTTAAGAGGATGATGTTGCGGGGAAGGAAAGAGTGGCCATTGCTGGAGATGCACACGAGCAAGAGGTACAGTTGCACTCTAGTAAGGGATTACAAGAGGAGGCTACAAAAAGACATCTGCCTTATCCTTTGGTACTAAAACCAACTAGTCCATTGTAATTGCTACATAATTATTTTCCATGCTCCGTTCCTCCATTGATGAAACAGTGACTATCTAGCTTGAAGGGATAAGTGGAATCACTTTGGGGTCGAATTGGCTCCAAGATAGCATATGTAGTGATGGGAAACTGGAAACAAGTCAATCCATTCTGAGGGACATGTTGATCTCAAACCTGAGCTAGGCAATTCCAAAGTACTCAGCACACTGTTAATGATAGACTAGCCAGCCTGGCTCATTGATGGGCGATGGAGAGGTAGACAAGTCACTAGGGCTGGGACTCTTCCCACCTCTAGATAACTTTGCAAACACATGTCCAAATATGTAGGGTGGTGCTGTCCACCAAAATGGTAGCCACAATTGCCTACATAACAACATCCACTGTATTTCAGTGTAAGTTGTGAAACGCTTACAAATGTGGTAAAACCCTATTCAAGTGCAAATCTTTTCCTTCTTTCCTTTTGTTCTTTCTCCCTTTTTTGGCAATTCAGATGAGTAGCTTCCTTGCATTTATTCACATCCTCAGGACAGCTCGAAGCACTTCTTAGCCAATGAGTTACTTTTGAAGTGTTGTTGAATAAGCCAACGTGACAGCAAGGTCCCATAAACAGCAATGCGATAAATGATCAGTTAATCTGTTTCTAGTGGTGTTGGTTGAGGAATAAGTGTTGGCCAGGACACCAGGGGAACTTCTCTATTTTCAAATAACGGTGCAGAATCTTTTACGTCCATCTGAACAGGTAGACGCTACCAAACCCGCGACCTCTACCACCCAGAAGGATAAGGGCAGCAGGCATATGGGAACACCACCACCTCCAAGTTCTCCTCCAAGTCACACACACACCATCCTGACTTGGAAATATATCGGCCTGTTCCTACATCGTCACTGGGCCAAATTCCTGGAACTCCCTCCCAAACAGCATTGTGGGAGCACCTTCACCACACGGACTACAGCGGTTCAAGAAGGCAGCTCACCACCACCTTCTCGAGGGCAATTAGGAATGGGCAATAATGCTGGCCTTGCCAGCGATGCCCACATCCTGTGAATGAATAAATTAAAAAATAGACAGGGTCTTGGGTTAACATCTCACCCAAAATATAGCACTGTAGTATGGCTTGAACCCACAACCTTCTAGCTCATTGAACCAAACAGACCCTTATCATAATAAGAAGATATTATCTTTCCATTTTAAATTGAGGGTAACTTGGTCAACTAAAGGATGAGCACAATTTAATTAGCAACATAAATCTCTGCCTAATTACCTTCTGGAGGTCCGTTTGCTTTGATTGTAGATGAATATCCTGCAAATATCCTTACTAGTCCAGCACAGGAAGACTTTCTTCCTGAATACAGCACACATTGGCTACTTGCCAGGGACACTGCGGATTCATCATCCTCTGCTACTCTGTGTACAGTAGTCACTGAACCGAGACTATTAGATTGGCTGCTCTCACGTGCTGCCTTGTGCATGGACTGTTGTTCTATTCCAGGCGTTTTAAAATGTAAATCCCTGGGTATCTGTAATTTCTGTAGGTGGCTTGCCTGCAATTTATATCTGCGGCAATTAGCAGGTGATTGGCATGTTATTTTTAAGGCCCTTGGGAGTTTGTGACCTGCAATGTTCAGATGCTGTAATGGCCCCACCTCATCAAAGCTACTATTCTGAGTAGTGAATGGACTCTGAGTCTCTCTCACTGCGGGTAGGGGGGGGAGGGGGCAGTCATTCTGACTGGGGGCGATGGCGTGAAACGCTCAATATCGGCTCGGCCCACATTAAGCGCCTCTCCCAATTTCCGTTTCCGTTGACTCCAATCAGGAGAGGTGGCCAAGTCGATACTGAGTGTTTTACACTGTCATCCAAAGTCAAAATGACCCCCAATATGTCACGAGAATTGCTGGTTTCAATCTTCAGATACAACTAGCCATCATGACAGGGGGGTTAGTTGTTAACTACAAGGGGCTCTTTCTGCTTTAAACAGTACTTATTTCATGGGCGAGAATTATAATGTCGGACTGTTTAGATCGAGGACTCCTGTACACAGACGCTGAAACGTTGGGCCATTGATAAAGACATCACCAACTGCTCGAACAATAGAAATCTGTGCACTTATTTAGCACTTTATCACAACATTACAACATCTCAAAGGACTTCACCCAATGAATTAATTGGGTGGGGTGCCACGACCGGAGGGAGACATGCTAGCCCTTCTCATGAGCAACATGCCCACAAACAGCAATGGTCAGGTTTTGGTGGTGTCGGTTGAGGGAAGAATCTTGGCCAGAACACCTGGACAACCCCTTGCCCTTCTTTGAGTTAAAGATGCGCTATCCCACGGGATCAGCAACATCGATCTGAACAGGCGGACAACTCCTCCAGAGCTGCATCGGAGTGCCAACTGACTCCATGCGCTCGGCCCCTGGCATGGGGCACGAACCCACAGCCATGCAGAGTCGCCAACTCTGGCTGCACATATTCCTGGAGGTGTCATCACATGACCTCCTGCCTCTGATCGCCCCGCCCACACACTCTCGCCATTGGTCATCCGACATGTCCATGGTGCACCACCTTCCGTGGCCAATCGGAAAGCGAAGAGACTCTGCATTACCTGATTGGATGATTCTTGGCTGTCGGTTAAACAGCCTTTTGCACCCCCCCTGCCCAATATTTTTATAACTGGTATAAAAAAATGTTCAAATAGAATTTAATAAACCCATCATTTTTTTAATGCACCAGTGATTTGTCTCCTGGGTTTTTGCTCACCGCGGTGTCCTGGAGATTAGTCTGTAATTCCTGGAGACTCCCGGGCAATCCTGGAGGGTTGGCAACCCCTACAACTATTGGACGTTTTACTACATTAAAGGCGCTACATAAATGCAAGTTGTTCTTGTTCCGACCCGGAGACGAGAGTGCTGCAAACTAAGCCAAACTGCGACAGAAATTAAGCATTTTTGCACAACACCAGCACAGGGCAAGAACATAAGAAATAGGAAATAGGAGCAGGAGTAGGCCATTCGGCCCCTCGAGCCTGCTCCGTGCTACAAGCTGAAGGGAATTTACGATGCAGTCTGGCTAATATTTGCAGCTCAGACCAAGGCCAGAGAGACATGTATAGCTCAGGAAGTCTCTCGTATTCTATTCCAATGCTCTCCTGGCCGGCCTCCCATTTTACACACTACATAAACTTGAGCTCATCCAAAACTCTGCTGCCCGTGTCCTAACTCGCACCAAGTCCCGTTCACTCATCGCCCCTGTGCTCGCTGACCTACATTGGCTCCTGGTCTGGCAATGCCTCGATTTTTAAATTCTCATCCTTGTATTTAAATCCCTCCATGGTCTCGCCCCTCCCTATCTCTGTAATCTCCTCCAGACCCACAACCCTCCGAGATATCTGCGCTCCTCCAATTCTGGCCTCTTGTGCATCCCTGATTTTAATCACTCCACCATTGGTGGCCATGCCTTCAGCTGCCTGGGTCCTAAGCTCTGGAATTCCCTCCCTAAACCTCTCCGCATATCTACCTCTCCCTCCTCTTTTAAGTCACTCCTTAAAACCTACCTCTTTGACCAAGCTTTTGGTCACCTGTCCGAATATCTCCTTATGTGGCTCGGTGTCAGATTTTGTTTGATAATCGCTCCTGTGAAGCGCCTTGGGACATTTTACTACATTAAAGGCGCTCTATAAATGTTGTTCTTATGTAGACTGTCACCTTTGTCTGCATAGCAACAGTGGCTACACTTCAAAAGTAATTCATTGGTTGTGAAGCACTTTGGGATATATTGAGGACATGAAAGGCACCATAGAAATGCGAGTTCTCTCTTTTTCTTCCCTACAATGTGTACCACATTGGAATGAGAATATCTTTTTGGAGAAGACTTGGCCCATCAAGGTAAGGCAAGTCACCACTGTAAAACGGATCACCTTTCTCTCCTCCCCAGTTTTTCACCCTAGTGTCAGTATCAAGTACTCAGATAACGCACAGCAAAGGGGTGTAACCCTAACCCTAACCCTAAACCCTAACCCTAACCCTAACTCTTAGATAACGCACAGCAAAGGGGTGTAACCCTAACCCTAACCCTAAACCTACCCTAACCCTAACTCTCAGATAACGCACAGCAAAGGGGTGTAACCCTAACCCTAGCATCAGTATCAAGTACTCTCAGATAACGTAAAGCAAAGGGGTGTAACCCTAACCCTAAACCCTAACCCCTAAACCCTAACCCTAACACAGTGCAATGTTTTTGCCCTATCTATGACCCACACTGTTGGTCTTGCAATTTATGCCTTACAGTCTTAACTCCGGTAGCTTTGTGCCAATCCAATTTAAGAGCACACAACCCGTGTGATATGTCTGAGTCCCAAACCAACTACCCCTGTGTCTTTTTGAGTGGATTAGCAATTTAACGTCAATTAGTGAAGACCTCAGTGGCTGGTAGTCTCATCCTAATGATCCTTTTGTTTTATTTATTCATTCACGGGATGTGGGCGTCGCTGGCAAGGCCGGCATTTATTGCCCATCCCTAACTGCCCTTGAGAAGGTGGTGGTGACCCGCCTTCTTGAACCGCTGCAGTCTGTGTGGTGAAGGTACTCCCACAGTGCTGTTAGGGAGGGAGTTCCAGGATTTTGACCCAGCAACAATATAGTTCCAAGTCAGGATGGTGTGTGACTTGGAGAGGAACTTGGAGGTGGTGGTGTTCCCATGCGCCTGCTGCCCTTGTCCTTCTAGGTGGAAGAGGTCGCGGGTTTGGGAGGTGCTGCCGAAGAAGCCTTGGCGAGTTGCTGCAGTGCATCTTGTAGATGGCACACACTGCAGCCACGGTGCGCCGGTGGTGGAGGGAGTGAATGTTTAAGGTGGTGGATGGGGTGCTGATCCGAGACAGGTTTGAACCCAAGTCCCAAAGATGGAAGGACAGGGTCCTAAGCCACTGTGTCACCTAGTCCTCTCCCCACTCCCCCTCAATTCCATTCGATCTTCACAAGCAAGATTTACAGGAACACCTGCTGAGTAAATAATTTTGGCATTAAAGCACATTAAGGTCAATATTGAATGAACTGAGTACATCTTCAGACCGAGTGCTGTGACTGTATGAACTTGGCAGCTGCTAGCAGAACAATAAGGAGACTCTGTGATGTATCAGACCAGCGGCTCTGGGACACTTCCTTTAAAATGAGTTAGTTCAACTCAAGTTCCGTAAAGAAGTGAAGAGGACAATAGGTGTTTGTGTTACACTGGCGACAGGAGCTCTTGGGCAGACTCTGCCCTTAGCAGCATCAATTGGGGCTGACAGGCTTTCACACAATGGGTACATTGAGCTTCCACAGCGGTATCCGAGCAATGACAGGAAAGGAGCTGGCTGCTCTACTGCGGCTGAGAGCAGTGTGAAGAACAGGTCAGATTAGCACGGAATCCTCGGCATCTCTTTTAAACAGGGAAAGTCATTATCAGAACCCCTTTTAAATGGGGAACGTTATTATCAGTGACTTTTTAAACAGGGAATATCATTGTCAATGACCCTTTTAAATGGGGAACGTTATTATCAGTGACTTTTTAAACAGGGAATCTCATTATCAGTGACCCTTTTAAATGGGGAACCTTATTATCAGAGACCCTTTTAAATAGGAAACGTTATCAGTGACCCTTTTAAATGGGGAACCCTATTATCAGTGACCCTTTTAAATGGGGAACCCTATTATCAGTGACCCTTTTAAATGGGGAACCCTATTATCAGTGACCCTTTTAAATGGGGAACCTTATTATCAGTGACCCTTTTAAATGGGGAACCTCATTATCAGTGACCCTTTTAAATGGGGAACCTTATTATCAGTGACCCTTTTAAATGGGGAACCTTATTATCAGAGACCCTTTTAAATGGGGAACCCATTATCAGAGACCCTTTTAAATGGGGAACCTCATTATCAGTGGCCCTTTTACTTGGGGAACCTCATTATCAGTGACCCTTTTAAATGGGGAACCTTATTATCAGAGACCCTTTTAAATGGGGAACCCTATTATCAGAGACCCTTTTAAATAGGGAACGTTATCAGTGACCCTTTTAAATGGGGAACCCTATTATCAGGACCTCAGGATCCTTTTAAAATGGAGGGACTGATTATCTTTTAAAGGGGGGCGTGTATAAGGGCTTTTTTTTAAAGAGTGCCTTGCTATTAGATCCTTTTTTAATGGGGTGAACCCTTGTTTATCAGACCCTTTTTGTAACAGAGGGAACAGTGAAATCTGAACCATTTTTAAATGAGAGGGTTCCTTCCCATCGTGACATACAAGTCTTTCTTTCTTTCTGTCTTTAGAGTCATACTAACAAGTTCACACTACTCTTAAAAGAGGGATCTGATCGATTGGACACAATACCTTGAAGACATTTTGTTAAAGGGGCTGGGGCTTAAAAATAATAAAACAAGTGTAGCAGTTTTATAAAGATAACTCCCGGGTGTCCAAACAAATAACAGGGGTCACTTGAAAAAGTCACATTCTAATACACCTGGGTTTTATTTAAATGCAAGATTATAAATATACGTAAACAAAGTAAAAATTACATCTAAAGTATATATAAACTGATTAAATACAGTGTTCGTTTAACAGAGCTCCACAAGACTAACTCAAAATGTTTGAAGCTGCAGACTCCCCATGATCTCAAAATTTAATCTATGTATGATTTACTGCCCTACGGAAAAATATTCTCCCTTTTAAACATCTACAAAACAGATGATTGTATCTAGGACGGAGTTCCTTTTTAAAAATGGACACAGGAATCTTGGCCTCGGCAACAACAACAACAACTTGTATTTATATATGTGAGAAGTCGCACAACACCAGGTTATAGTCCAACAGCTTTATTTGAAATCACAAGCTTTCGGAGCACCTGACGAAGGAGCAGCGCTCTGAAAGCTTGTGATTTCAAATAAAGCTGTTGGACTATAACCTGGTGTTGTGCGACTTCTCACATTTGTCCACCCCAGTCCAACACCAGCATCTCCACATCTTGTATTTATATAGCGCCCTTCACGTAGTAAAACATCCCAAGGTGCTTCACAGCATTATAAGACAAAAAAATTTGACACCGAGCCACATAAGGAGAAATTAGGCCAGAGCTTGATCAAAGAGGTAGGTTTCAAGGAGCGTCTTAAAAGGAGGAGAGAGAGGTAGCGAGGCGGAGAGGTTTAAGGAGGGAATTCCAGAGCTTAGGGTCTTGGCCACAGAAGGCACGGCCACCAATGGTGGAGCGATTAAAATCGGGGACGCTCAAGAGGCCAGAATTGGAGGAGCGCAGAGATCTCGGAGGGTTGCGGGGCTGGAGGAGGTTACAGAGATAGGGAGGGGCGAGGCCATGGAGGGATTTGAAAACAAGGATGAGAATTTTGAAATCGAGGCATTGCTTAACCGCCTCGTCCGTTCCTTCATATCCTTTGAGGTATGTAAGAGGATTGGAATCTAAATGTAAAAAAAACACTGCAGAGTTAAAGGGATGACCCGTGGCAGATGTAACGATGAATACATTAAACCTGCACACAATCATGGCTAATGCGACAGTCACTTTAGTTGTGAGCCTTTGCCTAAGACTTGTCAGCATCTTTTTTCCCCCCTTCAACTTAAAGCTGGCCAGCAGCTGATACAGAGATTAAACTTGTAGATCATGGAAGCTCAGCAGCTTTGCGTCGGGTACAGGTGCGCATAAATAATAATAATTTTTTTTAAAGAAAAAAAATCATATTTTACCTGTCGTCGCATTCAAGCTTCGAGACAGTTTAAAAGTATGACTGGAAACACGTTTTGTAAATTGGTTGGAAAAAAGTAACATGAACCAAAAACGACCTAATCCTGTACAAAATACTTAAATGTAACTATATACATTATTTTACAAATCGCAACCGGAAACAAAACTCTGTGAAGCAATTGTCATCGATAACAAAAAGAATACCAGGGTTGCTAACTGATGCTGTGCCCAGTAAATGTGGCCTAACTAAGGCTTTGGGGACCGATTCCAAAATGGTAGTCATGACAATATGAGGCACCGGTCGGACTTTTTTTGCTTTCTCTGTCCAGTTTGTTTTCCTTGTGCTAAGATATTAACCTACAGCTGCCGCGAGCCCTCCAGTTCGGGTTGCCAACTCTGGTTGGATATATTCCTGGAGGTTTCATCACATGACCTCCTCCTTCCAATCACCCCGCCCCCCCCCACCCCACGCTCCCGCCATTGGTCGTCCAACACGTCCATCCTCGCGGCTCCCCGCCTTCCCACACCCAATTGGAAAACGAACAGACTCTTCGTTACCCGATTAGATGATTCGTGACTCTCAGTCAAACAGCCTTTTTTTCCCCCCATCTCCAGTATTTTTATAACTAATAAGTGTTCAAAGAAAATGTTAAAAAAAAAATTTATACCCCGATGATTTTTCGCCCAGGTGTTGCTCGCAGCAGTGTCCTGGAGATTAATCTTCAATTCCTGGAGCAGTCCAGGCCAATCCTGGAGGGTTGCCAATGCCAACCCTACCTCCAGCACCTCAACCAAGTGGTCAATCCCTGGCCCATGACCCTCAGCAGGCCGTTCAAACCCGCACGCAATCACATCCGAGCCAATCCTGCCCACAGCCGATGACGACACCCGCTGACTTTCTACCAGTTTTCATTGGGTAGCAGTCGGAGGTGGCGTACCCTGGCTGGCCTCCCCCTCCTTCCCCCCCACCCCACCCCACCCTACCCCCCAGCCCAGGTGTACTGAAACCAACTGCAGTGTCCCCTACCATTGGTCCACCTGTTAACTCAGCACAGAACAGTAATAGATAAAAGAAAAGTTATCTGTTATAAGTTAAATAGTAGAACTTAAACATGGATTAGTTAAGTAGCAACTAGATGTAGAGTAACCAAAGTTGGAGTGATTTTCAGTTATGATGTACAGTTGCTCAAAGTATCCCTTGAAATTACTTGTTAAATAATGTTTGCAGACTTGACTTCTGTTCTTCAAGCCTTCAAAACAAAACAGAATTTTTTTTTGTCATCCAGGTAGAGTGGTGCACAAAAGATCCTGGAATCAATTAAGAAATAGGAACATAGGAACAGGAGGAGGCCATTTAGCCCCTCGAGCCTGTTCCGCCATTCAATGAGATCATGGCTGATCTGTGGCCTAACTCCATATACCCGCCTTTGCCCCCAATATCCCTTAATACCATTGGCTAACAAAAAATCTATCAATCTCAGATTTAAAATTAACAATTGACCCAGCATCAATTGCCGTCTACGGAAGAGAGTTCCAAAATTCTACCACCCTTTGCGTGTAACTGTGACGGGGGTGAGCTGGGAAAGGACCTCAAGATTTTGATTTTGGTTTGTGATATTAACCTCTGAATGCCCAATGCATTTGTACAGCATTTCTTTGCCCACTGTCTAAAAGGGGCATTAACCATGTCCAAAAATCACAAATAGCATTTCTGAGCTCAGGTTCTTTCAGGATCAATGAGCTAAGGTGGAACAAATGATATTTCTCACCCAGAACCCATCCAGTGATGAAGAGACAGTGAGGCTTCCAAGGCTTGTCTGACATGGATTTGTACAAGTTTCCCTGACATTTTTAATCGTGTGTAGATATGATACCGACAGGAAAAACCTTTTTAATTCTGTTGCTCAGAAGCAGTCGTTCATTCAGGGATGACAGAAAGTTTACTTCAAGCGTCTTTTAAAAAGCAGATGTACAGGTGACATCTCACAGCCTGTGGAGATAATTTTGGGAAGTAACCACATACTAGTGGATTGGCCGTGAGTAGTTTACAGGTAACTTATGCTACACTAACTTAAAGAGTAAATGTACAATGTGTACCTAGGCCTCCAATAGACCACATTAGGCACTAATCCATTTGTTCCATAGGGAAGCCAAGTCCTTTCTAATACTCTGTGATGCTTTCATACACCATATTTCTTCTTTTAAGACTCTGATATACCACACCTCGCTGTAACACTCTCTGATATACCACACCTCACTATAACTCTCTCTGATATACCACACCTCGCTGTAACACTCTGATATACCACACCTCGCTGTAACACTCTCTGATATACCACACCTCACTGTAACACTCCCTGATATACCACACCTCACTGTAACACTCTCTGATATACCACACCTCACTGTAACACTCTCTGATATACCACACCTCACTGTAACACTCTCTGATATACCACACCTCACTGTAACACTCTCTGATATACCACACCTCACTGTAACACTCTCTGATATACCACACCTCACTGTAACACTCTCTGTGGGCGAGGCTGCCTGCCGATAGCACAGTCAGAAGATCCCTCCTGTGGTACAGTTATACAATGAGAAATGACTAAAACCTTCCTGTCGTATGGAAAAATAACTCCGGCCTCGGCTGAAGGTGAGATTTCAAGTGGCTCGGACTGTATTGAGCTGCGAAATATGATCTTGTCTTCTCCATTGCTGTTTTCAATCTTGGCGGTGTTCTGCAGTAAGGTTCTTTGCCCTTCCCCTGAGCAACCCAAAAAATATCAAGAATGATGGCTACTCGGGGGTGATTGCAGGTGGGTGATAGAGCGGTTCAAATAACGTCAGCAGATTTCTTTTGCTTCAGTTTTTTTCCCTCGGGATGTGGGTGATGTTGGCAAAGTCTGCTGTGCTGCCCATTTCAAGGGCATTAAGAATCAACCACATAGTCGTGGCTGGAGTCAGGTAGGGGTGGCAGGTTCCCTTCCCTGAAAAGGTGTTAGTGAACCAGTTGGGTTTTTAAACAATTCAGCAGCTTCAGAGATTGCAGGCTCGAAGTAACTCCTTGATATCTATTTTTTTTAATGTATAGAATCATAGAATGATACAGCACAGAAGGAGGCCATTTGGCCCATCGCGCCTGTGCTGGCTCTTTGAAAGAGCTCTCCAATTAGTCCCACTCCCCCTCGCCTCGCTCTTTCACCATAGTCCTGCAATTTTTTTCCCTTCAATTATTTATCCAATTCACTTTTGAAAGTTACTATTGAATCTGCTGCCACTACCCTTTCAGGCAGCGCATTCCAGATCATAACAACTCGCTGTGTAAACTTTTTTTTCCTCCTGTCCTCATACAAACCATTGGAATCTTTGGGGTGGGGGGGGGGGGGGTGGGTGGAGCGGAGGTTAGTCCATTTGTAGTCATGATGTGGAGATGCCGGCGTTGGACTGGGGTGGACAAAAATGAGAAGTCGCACAACACCAGGTTATAGTCCAACAGATTTATTTAATTTTACAAGCTTTCGGAGCGGTTCGCTCCTTCCTCAGGTAGGGTAGCAGTGAGAGAATCTCCCAGAATTCACAATATAAACACAGAGAAAATCTATTCAAATCTTTCCCTACATCAAAGACACACTAAGAGCACAGCCAAGACAATGAGATGTGTCCCAGGGGGTCCAACGTGTCAAAACACCTGCTGGCTGCATATCCTGTCAATTTGTGTTGGTTCTTGTGTTAGTCTTTTTTAAAACAAAAAACACCTGGAAAGACCGGCCGTGATGTCAAGTCACGTTCTGTATCGTGACATGAACCCGATATCGCGATTGAGGCCATCCTCATGAGTGCGGAACTTGGCTATCAGTTTCTGCTCTATGATTTTGCGCTGTCGTGTATCCCGAAGGCCGCCTTGGAGAACGCTTACCCGCAGATCCGAGGCTGAATGCCCCTGGCTGCTGAAGTGTTCCCCGACTGGGAGGCAACCCTCCTGCCTGGCGATTGTTGCACGGTGTCCGTTCATACGTTGTCTCAGTGTCTGCATGGTCTCGCCGATGTACCATGCTCTGGAGCATCCTTTACTGCAACGTATCAGGTAGACAACGTTGGCCGAGTCACATGAGTATGTATCGTGTACCTGGTGGGTAGTGTCCTCACGTGTGATGATGGTATCTGTGTCCATGATTTGGCATGTCTTGCAGAGGTTGCCGTGGCAGGGTTGTGTGGTGTCGTGGTTGCTGTTCTCCTGAAAGATGGGTAATCTGCTGCGAACGATGGTACTTTTGAGGTTAGGCGGCTGCTTGAAGGTGAGTAGTGGAGGCGTGGGGATGGCCTTAGCAAGGTGTTCATCATGGCCGGTCTTTCCAGGTGTTTTTTTTTAAAAAAAAGACTAACACAAGAACCAACACAAATTGACAGGATATGCAGCCAGCAGGTGTTTTGACACGTTGGACCCCCTGGGACACATCTCATTGTCTTGGCTGTGCTCTTAGTGTGTCTTTGATGTAGGGAAAGATTTGAATAGATTTTCTCTGTGTTTATATTGTGAATTCTGGGAGATTCTCTCACTGCTACCCTACCTGAGGAAGGAGCGAACCGCTCCGAAAGCTTGTAAAATTAAATAAATCTGTTGGACTATAACCTGGTGTTGTGCGACTTCTCACATTTGTAGTCAGTGTAACTTGTAATGAGGCCGCCTTTGAAGAACTGATAACAATTTATCAAGTATTATTAACTACCAGGAACAATGCAGTCAGAGATTAATGGAAAATACAAAGATAAACTTACTGTGCCCAGAATAGAACCTCCTGCTGAGTTTTTTCTACAGTTCTTGCAAGTAGGTGAAGGGTTTCTGATAAATGCCAAGTCCCCTATTTACAATGTAAATCACAGCTTGTTTCTCCTTTAAGTCTGGTTTTCATTAAACAGAACCAAAAAGAACTAGACTTGGCCAATAGGGAAAGTCCAGATAGCGACAAGGAATACCAGGACTTTCTAAAAACGTAATATACCAACGAGACACTCATTGGAATACACCCATCAGAATGCACCTATCGGAATACACCCAGCTGTACCCATCGGAATACACCGCTGGGAATAAACCCCTGGAAATACACCTCTGGAAATACACCCTTGGGAATACACCACTGGAAATACACCCCTGGGAATACACCCATCGGAATACACCCATCGGAATACACCCCTGGGAATACACCCATCGGAATACACCCCTGGGAATACACCCATCGGAATACACCCCTGGGAATACACCCCTGGGAATACACCCTTTGGAATGCACCCCTGGGAATACACCCTTTGGAATGCACCCTGGGAATACACCCCTGGAATACACCCTGGGAATACACCCTTCGGAATACACCCCTGGGAATACACCCATCGGAATACACCCCTGGGAATACACCCTTCGGAATGCACCCCTGGGAATACACCCATCGGAATACAGCCTTCGGAATACACCTATCGGAATACACCCCTGGGAATACACCCATCCCCTGTAACAGAGGTTCACAAAACCAGGAGTCGTGGTCCGAGTCTGGTCCACAATGCCATTTCGAATGTATCAGTAAAGCCAGCCCACTCAATTTCCCCGCCAACAAACTAAACTGTTAACTACTAAAAATCTCAAGATATGAGAATCTCTCTCTGAACATCAGGCCACACTTTATATATTGGTCATTAAAACATAGAAGCAATGATAAAGAATTGAATCTTGCTCCAGGATAGTGGGACATCCGGTTTCCTTAATACAGTATTATGCACGCTTTGATAGATGACTGCAAAGTCAGGAATACGCCGCCTTCCTGGATCAAACACACTGAAGACATTATATGCTTGGCACTGTTATGTACTGAGAACAAAATCTTACAGACCAGAGGTTGAACAAGAGGGGCACCACTGAACTAAAGGTATCCATTCCTTGCTCTATTTTTTCATGCTTTCTGCTCAAATATAGTGGATGGGTTCCTCTGTCCCTAGACCGAACATTCGGTGATTCCGATGAGTTATTAAATAACATATATAAATAGGCAGAGTTTAACATTATATTTCTATCTGCTAAACCAACAAGGTCAATATTATACCGCAGTAAACTCAAAAAGAATATGGTTTTATAATTGATTCGGGTCTCTGTTGGACTTGGAGTTGGGGTGGGTGTTGAAGATGCGAAAGGCTTTTGGCGATCTTTGGTTCCATTTTTTGACCAGGGTCATCCTGTCTCCCAAAATAGCGAGCGATGAGGTTCACAGCCTCAATTGAGAAATGTCCATTTTTTTGAGAAGTTACTTCACTGCTCTGTGAATGCTTGGCCTGCAGTTTGGCCTCTGGAGTTCGGTCCTTATATACAATCCAAGCAGAGTTCAGTCACCTCTATGTATCGGTGATGTGCCTCGGCGTCCTGTTGCGGGGCTTGCTCTTCCCCTTTTTCCCACCTTCCGACATGAACTTCCACTTGCTCATCATCATCTTGCGCTTCTTGCGCTGCTTGTCGTTGCACCACACCCTCTCGCAGTACTCCTCCACTCGGTGCAGGTTCGAGTAGCCGATCAGCTGCATGATGTCCTTGAACCAAGGCTTCTGGCTGTGCAGCCGACGGGGCTGAGTCACGCAGCGCCGGTTGGTCAGCTCCTCGTCGTCGCGGTTGAAGATTTCCTCCAGCTGCTCGCTCTCAATCACCTCCAGTGAGATCTTGGTCACGGTCTGCGTGAAGCCGTGCTCCATGGTTTTGCAGTAATAGGTTCCTTCGTCCATTCGGTAAATCTTCCTGAATAAGAGGCCGTGCTCGGTTTTGATGATCCTCTCGTCTGTTTTCACCTGCAAAAATTAACCAGTGATTCAAACAACAACAACAACAAGAAGCATTTATATAGCGTCTTTAATGTAGTAAAACCTCCCAAAGGCGCTTCGCCGGAGCTTTATCAGACAAAATTTGACACCGAGCCACATAAGGAGTTTTAGGACAGGTGATCAAAAGCTTGGTCAAAGAGGTAGGTTTTAAGGAGCATCTTAAAGGAGGAGAGAGAGAGGTGGAGAGGCAGAGAGGTTTAGGGAGGGAATTCCAGAGCTTAGGGCCCAGGCAGCTGAAAGCACGGCCGCCAGTGGTGGAGCGATTAAAAATCGGGGATGAGCAAGAGGCCAGAATTGGAGGAGCGCAGAGATCTCGGAGGGTTGTAGGGCTGGAGGAGGTTGCAGAGATAGGGAGTCTTATTCTTGCTATTTGTCAATGAACAGAAAGTTAGTTTTCACTCACAATAAGGAGATTGATAGAGCTGCTCCAGACAAGGTGCTCACCAAAAAAATAAATAGGAAGACTTGCATTTATATAGCGCCTTTCACGTCCCAAACACTTTACAGCCAACGAAGTACTTTTTGAAGTGTAGTCACTGTTGTAATGTAGGAAACGCGGCAGCCAATTTGCGCACAGCAAGATCCCACCAATAGCAACGTGATAATGACCAGATAATCTGCTTTTTAGTGATGTTGATTGAGGGATAAATATTGGCCCAGGACACCTGGGATAACTCCCCTGATAAATAGAGGGCAAACGGGGCCTCAGTTTGACGACATCTCTGAAATATGGCACCTCCAACAGTGCAGCACTCCCTCAGCACTGCACTGGGAGTGTCAGCCTAGATTTTTGTGCTCAAGTCTCTGGAGTGGGACTTGAACCCACAACCTTCCGACTCAAGAGCACTACCCACTGAGCCATGGCTGACAGCTGGTCAATCAGTAATTTGTTGTCTGTGGGACCTTACTCTGTGCAAAGTAGTTGCCATGTTTCTCTGCATAAGAACAAGGGACTGAATTTAAAGTAATCTATTCATTGTAAAATGCTTTGGGATGTCCTGAGAATGTGATGAGTTGCTCTCGAAATGCAAGTTCGTTCTTTCTTTCTACGATGAATGCTTCAAATATCCGAGGACCGAAGTTAAACATTAGGGGGTTGAATTTCCACCGGCGTTCTCCCGATCATCTTCCGTAACTTCGTCGTGAGATTTGTGGAAACGCCGGCACTTGCGCCGGTTTCTCCGGAGTTTCCGCGGTTCTTCTGCCGAAGTTACGGCAAACTTTTCGGAGAAACCCCCGCGGAAATTCATGCCATGGGAAGTTAGCAGGACGGCTAAACAAAAGGGTAGTAAAGGGGCAGAATATGTTATCAAACGAATTTACTGCACAGAAACAGGCCATTCGGCCCAACTGGTCCGTGCCGGTGTTTATGCTCCACACGAGCCTCCTCCCACCCCTCTTCATCTCACCCTATCAGCGTAACTGAAGGGGGTGGTATAAATGGGGGTAACATTGGTCTTGGGCGGCAGTGCAAAATGGGCGATAGCGAATCAGACAGCTCATTTTACACCCCGCCCAATTTACCTTTCCATTGCCCAAGACGCATTTCACCCCCAATAGGTTCAACAGGCAATTCCAAAGGGGCTGTGAGAAAGGTCTACAAGTCTATGAAAATGCTGGGCAGGAAAAGACCAGCTGGTCCATCAAGCCTGCCCCAGTGAACCTCATTTCTTTTCCTATTCCTAAAAAATTCTTATATTAAATATCAAGATCATTTCACCCAATTCTCATTTTTGCATTACAATTTTTTTTTAGATGTAGGGCAAAAGTAAAGAATAGGGTGAAAAGACTAATTATATACCGTCCTTTACCCATTTAGATGATCATATTTAAATGGAGAGAATGCACCGTCTGCAGTTGGGTTCCAAACCCTGCCCAGATAAGAAGACAAGAGGTCACCTTCCTTTGACGGCTGTTAATGCATCCAAGTAAAAAAGGCTGAAAAATCTCAGCCCTAGCCCCAGTCCACTTTGTGCAGATGTAGCCCCAGTCCACTTTGGCCAATTTCAATAGACCTAATTAATCTGTAATTAAGTGATCTCAAATGGATTGACTTTGTTTACCTGTAGCTAATACTATCATAATCTCACAGAATCATCGAATAGCACAACATTCAGCCCATCAAGTCTGCGCCGGCTCTTTCGAAGAGCAATCCAGTTAGTCCCACTCCCCCTCGCTCTTTCCCCATATCCCTGCAATTTTTTCTCCTTCAAGTATTTATCCAATTCCCTTTTGAAGGCTACTATTGAATCTGCCTCCACCACCCTATCAGGCAGTGCCTTCCAAATCCTAACCACTCGTTGCATAAAAAAGTTTTTCCTCATATCACCTCTGGTTCTTTGGCCAATCACCTTAAATCTCTGCCCTCTGGTTATCGACCCTTCAGCCATTGGAAACAGTTTCTCTTTATTTACTCTATCTAACCCTTCATGATTTTAAACACTTCTATCAAATCTCCTCTTAGCCTTCTCTGCTCTAAGGAGTAATCTATTCATTGTAAAATGCTTTGGGATTAGGGGGTTGATTTCACCCCTCTCTGTCTAGACTCGAATCAGTCACAAGTCTTTGAGGTACAAAGACAGTAGCTTGGAGATTACACTGTACAAACACTTCACACATTCACTTCAAATTCCTCTGATATTTTCACAAAAGACGTTGACCCAAACACATTAAGTATTCACATGATAAAATCGCTCCACAGGATCTCCAGGCTAGTGTTACAACCAAACCTGCCACCCAGTCGCCTAGGAGATGACAGAATTAAATGGTTTCACTCACCTCATCTTTCATATCGTCCACAGCTCGCTGTATGAACCATTTGATGGTAGCCTGAAGAGATTTGGGGACACATTCAAGAAAGGTGCTGTTGTGTTCAGTCCCATAAACCACCCTCTCCTCCGCACTATCGAACTCTTCCACTGCGAGTAATTAAAAATACAGCATTTTAAAAGCTACTGTAGATTCATTTATTGGGAGTATGCTCAAATCAGTGAGGACCAAATCTCGCAAATAATTGTGTTTGGTCCATCAGTACCTATCACAGCACAGAAAGAGGCCATTCGGCCCATCATGCCTATGCCGGCCCTTTAAGAGAGCTGTCCAATTAGCCCCACTCCCCTGCTCTTTCCCCAAAACCCTGCAAATTTTTCTTCTTCAAGTATATATCCCTTTTGAAAGTTACTATTGAATCTGCTACTACCACCCTTTCCCACAGTGCATTCCAGATCATCATAACTCGCTGCGTAAAACAAATTCTCCTAATCTCCCCTCTGGTTCTTTTGCCAATTATCTTTAAAATATTGGCAAAGTAGTTTGATTCCTTATTTGCTAATTTGCTAACTATCCATTATTAATATTAATATTTTTCTATTCAGAAGAGACCTCAACCTAGTTTGTTGGGTTTCTATACGTTCTTGTCAATGACAGAACCAGGAAATGGGGTCAAAGAGCAGGGATCAGTCCTGTAGTACACAAAATGCATGTTACTAGTAATAGGAATAATGAGGGTAGACCATTGCAGAATAAATGGTTTACATTGTTCTTTTTCCCTGTGTTCAGCTCCTCTAATAACCAGGAGAAATCTTTTGGGAGGTGCAAAAAGCGAAAGACTTGTATTTCTATAGCGCCTTTCACGACCACCGGACATCCCAAAGTGCTTTACAGCCAATGAAGTACTTTTTTGAAGTGTAGTCACTGTTATATTGTAGGAAACACGGCAGCCAATTTGCGCACAGCAAGCTCCCACAAACAGCAATGTGATAATGACCAGATAATCTGTTTTTAGTGATGTTGATTGAGGGATAAACATTGGCCAGGACACCGGGGATAACTCCCCTGCTCGTCTTCGAAATAGTGCCATGGGATCTTTTACATCTACCTGAGAGAGCAGACGAGGCCTTGATTTAACATCAAAAGACGGCACCTCCGACAGTGCAGCACTCCCTCAGTACTGCACTGGAGTGTCGGCCTAGATTTATGCGCTCAAGTCTCTGGAGTGGGACTCGAACCCACAACCGGCCGATGGTGCCACCAACTGAGCCACGGCTGACACCATCGAGTGAGAGAGGGAGGAAGCTCCCCAGTCCTTTAGGGTTGAAGTGCCAGGGCTGGAATTACTTGAACTTTCCGACATTGGTTTTGAAAGGTGAGTGACTGGCATAGCAACTACTAGGCTGCCATGGAAACGGCACCTAATGAGCTAATTGGCAAAGAGCAGGGGTGCCAGTTTGCATAGCTGGTACTGACCTCCAAAAAAACTTATACTCAGATGCAAACTTGGAACAGTGCCAGCAGCGTGTGAATCCAGAGCCAGAAAGGGTCTGGGCACTTTGAGGGAGGACTGTTACCTCTAAGATATATGTTCTGGATTAACAAAATTAGACATCAAAGTACACATTTTAGATTGTGTTTAGGAGAGTGCTTTTGAGAAAAAAACAAATGTAGTTATTTTTAGTTTTAGGGAACTCAAAGATAAAACTGGACAACAGTAGGCGGGGAGGCCTGGGGGGCCTGATAGGGTGGGGGCCTGATAGGGTGGGGGCTGGGGAAGGACCCAACATGGAAGATGTTGTATATCTACGTTTTTTTTCCCCGGCTAAGTTTTTCCTTTCATCCACTTCCATTCTCCCTGCTCCGTGCACCATTCCCTGATAGAAAGGGTGGGAAAATGATCTGCTCCCAGACCTTTGGCCATGCTGCTCAGCAGCCAACTGCCCCCGCGGGCGATTCTTGTCCCTTCACAACTGCCCTTCTCCCTCTGTGAGCAAGCACCTGACAAAACAGTGCCGATCGGGAACACGCCACATGAGCCTCAAAACGCTGGCCCAGCTGCTTTGTGATATGAACCTTCTTTAAAAAGGGCACTGACCTCAGACCGCACAGTAGACAGTAGGAACGAGAAGAAGAAAAAGAAAATCTGCGTCAAGATATTAAAAATTTTCGCTTTTAAAAAAAACGGAGGAGTTGGTGGTCGTCAACTCACCAATCTTCCATTCCTGGTAACTGGGTTCAAGTCTAGTCCAGACTAATGGCACGAGAGAGCCCTCTAATTGTGAAATGAATTTTGACGATCTCGACCCAGTTATTAGCGGGAATCAGCCTAAAGCACAAAACTGACCTAAACTGGCAATCTCCCTCAGGCAGGCCACAGGATGGTTTTGTGTGGGAAACGGAGATTATCGCACTGTTGCAGTCATGGTGTTCCCCCGACACTAGATTTGAGGGCAATTGTTGGGGGCAGAATGCTAGATTTTTCAAAAAAACTATCAAACTGTTCTACATCCGATCCTGGAGTGCTTGATCCTGACACGAATGCCTGAAACAGGAAAAGGTTCCATTTCCCAACGCAAACATCCCATACCTTGCTGAGCACACATGAAAAGAAAAGATTCTGAAGCTGCTACACGACAGAATCATCTTTGAACCTAATGGGCCGAGTCTTGCTGGAGAAATAACGGCGTGCTAACGACGCACGCGGTCACTAAAATTTATATAGCGCCTTTCATGACCACCGGACGCCCAAAGCACCTTACAGCCAATGAAGTACTTTTGAAGTGTAGTCACTGTTGTAATGTAGGAAATGCAGCAGCCAATTTACACACAGCAAGCTCCCACAAACCGCAATGTGATAATGACCAGATAATCTGTTTTAGTGATGTTGACTGAGGGATAAATATTGGCCCCAGGACACAACTCCCCTGCTCTTCTTCGAAATAGTGCCCATGGGATCTTTTACATCCACCCGAGGGGGCAGACAGGGCCTCGGTTTAACGTCTCATCCGAAAGACGGCACCTCTGACAGTGCAGCGCTCCCTCAGCACTGCACTGGGGTGGGACTTGAACCCACAACCTTCTGACTCAGAAAGTGAGGGCACTACCCACTGAGCCACAATTAATGCACAAATCAGCCAGCAAGTTCAGGGGATGAAGAGACACGGTGTGAGAAGCGAATCTCCAGAACTTCCTGGTCCATTTACGCCGCCCCGCCATTCACTTGGCGCACACGGCATCTCGCCCTCAGGCTCCCCGTGATGATGAAGTTGTTGCTGGATTTTGCACATTAAACTGGCCGCAGAACTGTCACCCTGACGTATTTAAAGGATGCCGGCGAATTCATCAGAAAAGAAGGAGGGGAGGGAGAGCAGTGATTTTTCTTACCACTCAGGCTCTGGTCCAGACACTGGTGAATGGGATTCCCGTTCCAGATATCTTGTCTTCGGAAACGTCTGAACAAAGAGAGGAACTGAAGTGAGGCGCTGAACGGAAGCTGGATTCCTTTGATACAATCTTGCCAAGAAGATCAAATGTGCAATACATGGCCTTTGCGTTTCAGAGCTGCACCTTTTCTGTGTTGGCAGTGATGACCGCGGCAACACGTTAATTCACTTTAACTGCCGTAGTCAGTCGTGTAAGTGAATTGTCCGTGGGTGAAGGCTGTCAGCCTAGTCCCCTCCCACCGATGATTCACTGGGGTACATGCAGCGTACGCTGCGGTACTGAGCCACACGGGCTGGAAAGGTCATAGACGCCAATTTTGACTCCCGGGCGGGAAAGCGGCCTAGCGAGCGGCCAACGGGAGGCCCAGCCGATTTCAACAGGCGAGCCTCGTTAGCGTGCCGACCAAAGCGGCTGGGATGTCGGTGGGCGGCGGCAGGAAGTCGGGTGGCCCGAAGTATGGGGGGACGTGGGGGAGGTGGGAGGGGACTGGGGTTCGCGCTACTGGAAGGGCGGGGGTTGTGGGTGGGGGAGGGAGGCCTACACTTCCATTGAGGGGCCAGGGAGAGCACTCCTGCTCCCCTGGGCCCCAGAGGAGGAAAGGTTTAAACTTCCCTTACAGGGTGGCCTCGGTGGTCTGACCACCTTCTTGCTGTTGGGACTTCCTGGTTAAGATGGTGGCGGGGTCCTATTGCCATAGGCGGGCGTCTGAAAAAATGGTGAATTTTTAAATCGCAATGGGTCGGGGATGAAATAGGGTTATTCACACCCCCTCCATTTTAACTACTCCCCCCACACACCTGGTTTCTCTCCCCCCCCCCCCCCCCCCCCCCACAGCCACAACCCTCACGTAAGTTCAGTCCCTTATCTGGACTGATCTATACCAGGGGCAGCCGTGGGGGGGGAGGTGCAATTGGCTTCCGTGCCCACGGGCAGGAGAGGGTAATCTGCCAGGGCTGCCACTTCTGATGACTATCCAACAACTGGCGCTGGTAAGTGCACATGTGGACATCAGGTGAGGGTGGCACTTGTGGTCAGGTTGCCCGCCAGCACTCTAGGCTGGCACACGGGGCACGGTGCCCAGCGCCCAGCGCCGGGAAAGAGTGGGGAGGAAATTGGAGGGAGAAATCAAAATCTCGTTGAAGCTGCTGAGCACTTGCGTACTCTATTCCTGCAGTTATGTCATTCACTGTTCAAGGTCAGAGGAGACAGTGTCATTGACATGAAAGTTCACGTCAATGACTCTGAGGGGGATTGACAGGGTAGATGCTGAGAGGCTGTTTCCCCTGGCTGGAGTGTCTAGAACTAGGAGACACAGTCTCAGGATAAGGGGTCGGCCATTTAAGACTGAGATGAGGAGAAATTTCTTCACTCAGAGAGTTGTAAAGCTTTGGAATTCTCTGCCCCAGAGGGCAGTGAATGCTGAATCGTTGAGTATATTCAAGGCTGAGATCGATAGATTTTTGGACTCCAGCGGAATCAAAGGATATGGAGATCAGGCGGGAAAGTGGAGCCGAGGTCGAAGATCAGTCATGATCTTATTGAATGGCGGAGCAGGCTCGAGGGGCCGTATGGCCTACTCCTGCTCCTAATTCTTATGTGCTAAGCCCCCAGTACACATGCACCTCACCATCCGAGGCATGAACACATTGATACAATGAGGGTGCACGTGCGCTCACACACGTCTCACTACCTTGCACACCAGCACATTAATAAACTCGTTAACCACATTTGAACACAGACGCAGACTTGCTCACTAGCCCCACCCATCAACTCACTAATATACTCCAACCCTCCCCACCCCCCTCAAATACATACACGTTTAGCTAGAAGCCAGTGAAGGGCCTTTAGCTGAGACTCTGGGGTAGACACGGTACCTTTTAGCGGCGGGCTGGTATCTGGTGCAGGAGCTTCCGTCCCAGGCGCAGTAGGGGTCTCTGGCGAGGCAGCACTCGGCGCACGCATTGCCGTAGGTCTCGCACTGATGGAGCTTCACCTGGGCTACCCCTACCCTCGAGCCAATGTACAGCTGTTGCTGCAAGGTAGCAGAGCACACAGGAGGAACGTTAGACAGAGAAGAGCACAAGAGTTCAACACCAACCAAAGGACGTGAAGGAAAGCCATGCCATGGAATAGAGGTGCTCACCCGTTTCACTGAGATCTCCATAGATGTGATGGGATTCGGAATCTGTCAATATTAAAATAGAAACCATTATTGGACATAGTTGCCCCCCGTAATTATTCTACCCCCTTAATTCTTTTTCCTGGGGGGTAATTTTGACTTTGGTCGATAGTGTCAGCCGTGGCTCAGTCGGTAGCTCTCTGAGTCAGAAGGTCGTGGGTTCAAACCCCACTCCCGAGACTTGAGCACAAAATCCAGCCTGACGCTCCCAGTGCAGTACTGAGGGAGTGCTGCACTGTCGGAGGTGCTGTCTTTCGGATGAGATGTTAAACCGAGGCCCCGTCTGCCCTCTCGGGTGAACGTAAAAGATCCCCCCTCTCCTGGCACAATTTCAAAGAAGATTAGGGGAATTCTCCCTGGTGTTCTGGTCCATCTTAAGGCCTTATCCACACTGGGATGTTGGGCTGTGGCCAGAGAGCGAGAGCGCCGCAGCAGCCCCTGGCTCCACAATATTAGGCGGCCCCGTCAGCCTTCGGGCCAGAAGAAGGTAGGTCCGGGGGCGGGGGGGGAGCAGGGGGACGACAACCAATCTCATGGAGGGGTTTGTTGTAGCGGCAGCAGCCCAGGTTGGTTTTGTGGAACTTGGAGAAGCACTCCTACTCCTCCTGACCACACAAAAATAAAGTAGTACTTTTCCTTTAGCTGTTAACTGGTACTGGGCAGAGCTTACCCCCCTTTCCTGGCATAGTCTCACCCACTCCCCCCCTCACCTGGTACAGTCTCCCCCCCTCCCCCCCGCACCCCCCTGTCCTGGCAGAGTCTCACCTCCAAACCCCTCCCCCACCTCCACCCCTCCCCCACCTCCAAACCCCTCCCCCACCTCCACCCCTCCCCCACCTCCAAACCTCTCCCCCACCTCCAACCCCCTCTCCCACCCCTCCCCTCCCCCACCTCAAAACCCCTCCCCCACCTCCAACCCCCTCTCCCACCCCTCCCCTCCCCCACCTCAAAACCCCTCCCCCACCTCGAAACCCTCCCCCACCTCGAAACCCCTCCCCCACCTCCAACCCCCTCCCCACCTCCAAACCCCTCCCCCTCCTCCAACCCCGCCCCCACCTCCAAACCCCTCCCCCACCTCCAAACCCCTCCCCCACCTCCAAACCCCTCCCCCTCCCCACCTCCAACCCCTCCCCCACCTCCAACCCCTCCCCCTCTCCCAACCCCTCCCCCACCTCCAACCCCTCCCCCACCTCCAAACCCCTCCCCCTACTCCAAACCCCTCCCCCACCTCCACCTCCAACCCCTCCCCCTCCCCACCTCCAACCCCTCCCCCACCTCCAATCCCTCCCCCTCCTCCAAACCCCTCCCCCTCCCCCAACCCCTCCCCCTCCCCCTCCCCCACCTCCAAACCCCTCCCCCTCCCCCTCCCCCACCTCCAACCCCTCCCCCTCCCCCACCTCCAAACCCCTCCCCCACCTCCAAACCCTTTCTCATCTCTACTCTCTAACCCCTCTCTCACCTCCAACAGCATGAGTTTTGTAACAAAAAGGGACGTTATCTTAAACCTTTGACAGTTATAATGTTAGTAGATGATCCATTATCGTCAGGTTATGGCTCTATGACACAATAGGATACATTGAATACCTTAAACACCTGGAGCTCTTCCAGAATCACTTCCTCACTCTGCACTGCATTGCCCTTCCGCAGGGCGATTGTCTTCAGGACGACCCCAGTATCTGCAGAGGAAGAAAACACCAGCCACGCTTGAAATTCCTCTTGAGCAAATGGAATTTAGAAGAAACAAAGGAAATAAGGAAATATATTCAACATTTTTTTGCTCATCTTCCACGTCCTCCTTCGTCTGCTGGTATTTTGTGGAGTTCTCCTGCTCTTGAAGCCAATCCTGCTCTCCTCCACTTTGACCTCTATAAGTGAACGTAAAAATCCCAAGGCACTATTTCGAAGAAGAGCAGGGGAGTTCTCCCCGGTGTCCTGGCCAATGTTTATCCCTCAATCAACATTACTAAAAAAAACAGATTATCTGGTCAATGGGATTAGTGGTCTAGTGGTTATGTTACTAGACTAGTAATCTGGAGGCCTGGACTAATGATGAGTTCACAATCCCACCACAGCATTTAAATTCAGTTAATTAAATAAATCTGGAATAAAAATCTAGTATCAGTTATGGTGACATATAACTTCTGGATTGTTGTAAAAACCCATCTGGTTCACTAACAGTCCTTTAAGGGAAGGAAATCTGCCATCTTTACCCAGTCTGGCCTATATGTGACTCCAGATCAATGTGGTTGACTTTTAACTGCCCCTCTGACATGGCCTAGCAAGCCACTAAGATGGCAATTAGGGATGGGCATTAAAAAATCACATTGCTAATTGTGGGATCTTGCTATTGGCATACTGCCGTGTTTCCTGCCTTTCGACACTTCAAAAGTACTTTGGGATGCACCTGAGGTGCAAGTTCTTTCTTTCCACAGGCTCTCCACAACTTTCTCTCCCCCCCACCGCCCCCCCCGCAAAATTTAGGTGGTGCTGGTTAGATAGTAGTGATGTCAAATGGCACACCATCGTACTGTGCCGATTGGCCGTGTGCCATGTCAGACAAGAGTTCCCAACTTGCGCTTGGCCGACAGATGAGGAAGGGCGTTCGATCCATCCTACCTTCAGGAGGAACTCACCGTACTAAATTAAACTCGGCCTCAAGGAGGTTAAGTCAACGCGCACCACTCTCTCCCATTTGACTGCCTAGTTGGTGCCAGGAAAACAGTCGCCCTGCCCAATTCTGTCAGTCACTGAGTAACATTTATGAGATGGAGGGAAAGAAATACTTTATTAAAAAACTGAGGAATCAAATCGTTTTTTGACAGCTAGATTGTTTGCTGAGTTGACGGCTGTGGGTTCTTGTCCAAGTCTGGCCTCACACGCTCACTTCGCAAGGGCTTTAGTTTGCTCATTTTGACATTTCCAGAGCTAAGAAAAGACATTCCTCCGCACCGTGAACAAAGGACACTCAGTGAAGAAGCGATCCGGAGGACTGTGCTGCTTTATGTCACCATGTCGGTCGGTGGGGAGGAGACGAGACGAGTCTCTGCTTAGACTCGTCACGCTGGGGGCTCCCCAGAAACAATACACGGCCCAGGTTAAACATTCCACGGGTTTGGGGGCATTTGGTTATCGGAGGGTGGGCCTCTGCACACAGAGAACCCACGCGCACCCGCAATCGGCTGCTCTTCCACGGCTGATGACGAGAGCGGCCAGCAGCGTGACCTCGGAAAACTACACCCCAAATGTCAAAGTTTAATGAAAAAATGAGTCTCCAAAAAGAGTCTGTCGGAGTAGCATTGTCCATTGATGGAGACAGAAGAGCCTGTCCTCCTATCGATCAACAAGCTGTTAGTGCGGGGAAAAGGGATCTAAGACTTGGGTTGAAAATAATGGAACAGGAAATTGAACCATATATAACTGAGTATAGATTTATTGGGGGAGAAATTCAGTATCGCCCCGTTTGGGGCGCAATTATCGGCCGGGCGCAAAGATTAGCGCCTGGCGCTAATTATCGCCACCGACTGCAAACTTGACTTTTATCGCCCCTGGAGGTGATTGCAGCGCTAAATCAGGCGCTTCACACCTGTCTTAAGGCGCAAAGGCCGAGGAGCGAGGCGCTACCTCAGAGCGCTGGCGAAGCTCATGTGATGGCAGTCAGCAATGGAACACACACACAATGGCACGGGCCAGTTCTTAAAGGGGATGGTTAATCTTGCTTTCCATCCACATCCTGCTCATTGCAGCCTTGAATCTCGGCCTGGAGAGACCTGCACATCAAATCTGCTGGAAAGAACAATGGAGAGTGCCAGGCAAAGAGCTCAGAGTGCAGCCCCCACAGTCTCTGCTAAATCGATACAAGGAATGGCAAATCAAAATGAACCTGCAAAGTGCTGCTCAGTACCCAAAACTCCTTCACACAACGTTGAATCTCTCCAGAAGTCTCTCCCTCTCTCTCTCAGAATGCGTAGTTCAAAAATGGCACCAACAATAAAAGGTAGGAAGCGGTCACCTTTAAATAGAGCTCCCCCTTTCCCTTCATGACTGCAGAACGCTCCCCTCAACCTGTCGTTGCTAGCGTCAGGCGGTAAGGCAGGGGGCGCCACTCAATATCCGCTCCGGGGCGATACCGGGGCGTTGTGCACTCGAGTGACGTCATGATCTGCCGGCGCAGGAGATCGTGGCGGTAGTGTTTAGCGCCGCCGCAAAATGTCTAGTTAATTTCGCGAGCGGCGCAAACTTCGCCGCGCCCGGGCGCTAGATGCTTTGCGCCCCATTAGCGCCCTCTTAAGGCGCTAACGGGAGGCGCAACCAACTGAATTTTTCCCCCATTATCTCTTGTACTGGTTGGAACATCAAAGGCCTGTGTCTGTTTGGACATAAAAAATGTGCATTTATATATAACGCCTTATCACGTTGCTGAGAAACATCGCAAAGTGATTCACACTAGTTATAATTTGATATGTATGGACAAGCCTGCAAATCATGTGCACAGCAAGATCCCACAAACGGCAGAGAGAGCAGTTACATTTTTTTTTGGGGTGGTGTTTGTTGAAGGAGGAATATTGCACCAGGTCACTGGGAGAACTCGCCTGCTCTTCAAAAAGTTTCATGGGATCTTTTACATCCACCTGAACAGGCTGATGAGGCCTCGGCTTAGCATCTCATCTGAAGGACGGCACCTCTGACAGTGCAGCACTCCCTCAGTACTTCACTGGAGTGTCAGCCTGTGTTACATGCTCAAGTCCTGGAGTGGGATTTGAATACACAACCTCCTGACTCAGAAGTGAGATGCTCCCCACTGAGCCATGGCTGACAGTTAAAGTCATGAACTGTTATCAAAGAAACCCACAAATGCTCGTGCATTAAATCACCAGATTAACCAACTCTCAGGAATGCACAGCACAAGACCTGGAAACTCACACACACAGTGCGGGGCTAGACGGCCCTCAAACGCACCGCCCTCACACGCACCGCCCTCATTGGACAGCCTCACATACAGACCGGACAGACACAGCACCAAACAAGACATCCCTTCCCGACCAGCCTCATATACACAGTAGAAAATGCTGAAAACACTCAGCAGGTCAGGCAGCATCCGCGGAGAGAGAAACAGAGTTAACGTTTCAGGTCTGGGACCCTTCGTCAGAACTGGAAAAGGCTAGAGATGTAGCAGGTTTTAAACAGGTGCAGGGGCAGGGAAAGGGGGAGGGGAGGGGAGGAAGGGACATTCTGTGCTAGGTTAGGAGGCAGGAGAGATTAAATGTTGCAAATGGGGATGGCAAAATCTCCCAGACTGGACAGCCCTCACGTGCACACTCCCAGACTGGACAGTGCTCACGTGCACACTCCCAGACTGGACAGCCCTCACGTGCACACTCCCAGACTGGACAGCCCTCACGTGCACACTCCCAAACTGGACAGTGCTCACGTGCACACTCCCAGACTGGACAGTGCTCACGTGCACACTCCCAGACTGGACAGCCCTCACGTGCACACTCCCAGACTGGACAGCCCTCACGTGCACACTCCCAGACTGAACAGCCCTCACGTGCACACTCCCAGACTGGACAGCCTTCATGTGCACACTCCCAGACTGGACAGCCCTCATGTGCACACTCCCAGACTGGACAGTGCTCACGTGCACACTCCCAGACTGGACAGCCCTCACGTGCACACTCCCAGACTGGACAGCCCTCACGTGCACACTCCCAGACTGGACAGTGCTCACGTGCACACTCCCAGACTGGACAGTGCTCACGTGCACACTCCCAGACAGGTTTCTGAGTGCAATACAGGCCTGTTAAGTACAAACCCGATATTGCGTAATTTGGATCTTATTTCTGGTCTGGAAACCAATTTATGTGGAAAAGTACTGACTCAGATTTTACTATAAGTGGACAGCTTAAGGAGTTTTTAAGTGTAAGGAGTTTAAGGTTATGTACAGGGGCTGAAATTTCCATCCCACGGTTAAGTGTATAGTCTCGGAAGAATCATCGTGTGGGAGGAGTAGGTTAAATAGCAAATGTTTTTCTCACAAGCTGGTTTTTTAACCATGGACTGGAGTTTCACAATAGCTGATGTGACATGTTCTCTGTTGGTTTAGCTTGCAGATCTGGAAACACCAAGAAGGGTTTACAGAACTTTAAAAGTTCATAATGAAAGTGGTTCCAAGGGCTCTGCACAGACCCAGGAAGATCCTGAGTCCAAGCAAGAAAGAGCTGTATGTACGCAGTGACTTATCACATCCCCCAGAGACATCTGGAAGTGCTTCACACTGAAAGGCAGGCAAGTGCGCCAGCCTAAGTATGCACAGCAAGATCCCACAGCGCACACTGGCGTGGATGGCCAACCGAATCCGTGGGACGAACGTTGGGAGAACTTCCGACTCTTCTTCAACACAGTGCCGTGAAATCGAGAACCTCTGTCGGCACCACTGGAACGGGCGAAACTGAACCTTATTCCGACGGCTGGGAATTTCCTCGGCAAAGCTCGGCGGCAGAGCGGGAGCAGCTCCGAGGAAATTCCCGGCCAATGTCTCATCCAGGGGGGTGGCCCCGTTCTGACGCATCATCTGAAGGATGACAGGTTGGTCTGTGCTGAGTTGAGTTGAGGAGGTGTCGGGGTGTTAGAGTCGGTCTTAGCACCTTTGGGCTAGAGTGAGGGGAAAAAACAACATCAGTCATGGTTCCCATTCTGGATCACTGTCCACTGGGCCCTACTGGGTGTGGAGCCCGAGTTAGAACAGGGTCGGGCTCGGCCTGTGATTCATCCCCATGGTTGAATAGCACGCCAACACCCGCTGCCAAGACCGCGCGTGAAGAGCAGTCATTTGGGAAAGGGAGTACAGAGTGCCAAGCAATGTTCTCTCTAATTTTTTTTTTGTGCGCGGTCCCTTTAACTGGCTGCACACCCCATTCAAATTTTTCGCACATGCGCGCTTTCTTCCATGTAAAAGCCGGTGAGCGGCCTGCGCGGGACCTCCAGACCGCTGCACGGCCCTGCGGTCACGCAGCTTAGCAGGAACATTGGTGCCAAATGGCCAGCAATAGTCAATCCCTTCAGGAGAGGAGAAAAAGGGAGTTGAATTCCATCTGTTGGATCAAGCACTATGTTTAGATGGAGTGGAATAGCAGTGGTCGTTATTGATGGATGTTTATGATAGAAAACAGGACATCCCTTTGCCCATCAAGGTGGCATGTGTGCCATGGCTGATCACAGTTGCGCGCCTACTTTGGCCTCCAGCTTTATGCCCACTCCGTGCGCACAATGCAGAAGAACATCTAAACACGAAGGCAGCCCACATATTCAATGCACTCGTGCCCTCTGCTTTCCTGGTCTAGGGGAGTGTTTCCATGAGGGAGCACGTTTCAGGTCATTCTTGTATAGAACCTGGGTGAGACCACACTTGGAGTACTGTGCACAGTTCTAGTCTCCATCTTAGAAAAAGGAAATAGGTACACTGGAGAAGTTGCAAAAATGATTTACAAGAATGATCCCGGAACTGAGAGGTTAGAACTATCAGGAAAGGCTGAACAGGCTGGGGCTCTTTTCTCTAGAAAAGAGAAGGCTGAGGAGTGATCTGAAAGGGTTTGATAGGGTAGACGTGGAGAAGATTCCAGTTGTGGGGGAGACCAGAACTAGGGGCCAAAAATATAAGATAGTCACTAATAAATCCAATAGGGAATTCAGGAGAAACTTCTTTATCCAGAGAATGGTGAGAATGTGGAACTCGCTGCCACAAGGAGTAGTTGAGGAGAATAGCATGGATGCATTTAAGGGGAAGCTAGATAAGCACCTGAAGGTGAAAGGAATAGAAGGATATGCTGATAGGTTTAGATGAAGAGGGGTGGGAGGAGGCTCGTGTGGAGCATAAACATCGGCATGGACCAGTTGGGCCGAATGGCCTGTTTCTGTGCTGTAAAATTCTGTGTAATTCTAAATACCATGCAGTCGTGGCAGTGCGTGTGGTGTAGCGAGCCGTGATCTAACCGACATGCAGCATACCTGTCCCGATGAACATGACGTCATACTGCCCATCTTCTGCCTCCACCCGGTCCACCACGATCTGCGTCATCTTGTACTGGACGTTGGTTTTGATGAGCACCGGGTGCTGATTTATAGGGTACACCGACTGGAACATTAGAGGGTGGCTGCGAGCAAAATGGAGGACGTCGTCTGGGTAGTCCTTGGTGCTGGTGTATTGTCGGCTGGGCTGGGTGGTGATCTTACTGGGGCACTGCCGGAGAAAAGAGCGAAAAAAGGGAATTGATAGCATCGCATGGAAGATAGGTGAAGGGTTTAGTTATTAGATTTGCTAATATTAACATGTGTACTTCTTGAAAAGTGAGGCCCACTCACTCTTTCAGAAGAGAGTTGGGTGAATGTCTGGGGATGAAGGCTATGGGGGACAGGCATTGACACATAAGCCAAAAGCAACTGGGACACAATGATTCCTGGGCTGGGGAAGGAGGGCTGATTTGTCAAGGGGCAGCAGAGGTAGAGTTGAATCGTGGTGACATGGGAATAGATACACGTTCTGGAGTTTCCCGGGATATTGGCATCGTTGGCAAGGCCGGCATTTACTGTCCATCCCTAGTTGCCCTTGAGAAGGTGGTGGTGGGCCTTCTTCTTGAACCGTTGCATTGCAGCGGTTTGATACAACTGAGCGGCTTGCTCGGCCACTTCAGAGGGCAGTTAAAAGTCAACCACGTTGGTGTGGGTCTGGAGTCACATATAGGCCAGACCGGGTAAGGACGGCAGATTTCTTTCTCTAAAGGACATTAGTGAACCAGTTGGGTTTTTACGACAATCCAACATCTTCATGCCACTTTTACTAGTGCAAGATTTTTATTTCTTGTTTTTGTTTTAAACTGAATTCAAATTCTGAAACTGCCAAGGTGGGATTGAACTCATTCCTCGGATTATTAGTCCAGATTGTGAAATATTTGCACGGAAATCTCACTCAGGAAGGGGTAGAGGCCATGACGGATGATCGGTAGAAGGACCGGGCTTGATTGGCGTAATGGTCTTTTCTTGTTTCATATGGAACGTGCACCCGATCCCAGCCTTTCTGCCTGCCTGTGCTCTGACCAGTCTCCTGTACATGTTGAGGCAGACATCAATGTATTTAAAAAGGAGAGATTTGGAGGGGTACAAGCCATTGGCACTCAGCAAGCTGAGTCGAGGTAATTGGGCATCGAACCTGGGCCATCCTTGTGCATCTCCTGGCAAACAACAAATGAACACTTCCAAATGGCAGGAGCAGGTCACCAGGCTGCCCACCAGGTCAAATAATGCCAGGAACAAGTCACCAGCCTCGGAATGACACATGCAGAGATAAAAAGGTGAGCGGTAAAATACAATCTGTTAGCTTTAATAAAAAAAAAACCAGAAACATTTATATTCGAACAGAGGAATGAAGGATTTATGTTCTAGTTTCTCTCTGCAGTACGGTTATAAATCAGACTGTATGGAGATACCAGAACAGCATTTACTGATTTTTCCATGGAAGGATACTCACAGATCCAGGTCTTGGGTAAGGTACTTTGCCCTCATAAGCTGTCCACTGATAGTCAGGTCCTTCCTTGTGTGCATACGGTCCATTGAACACCTCCCGTATATCAGCCATACGATACACACAAACGGCATAGCCTTGGAATACATTGCTGAAATAATATTTACAATAGAAAAACAGTCAAATATCAACATAAGATCCTTTGCTTTACAATGATTTTTGTCTACATTTCTAATTAGAACTTGTGGCGGATCGCCACCTAAACGGGCATTATCCACTCTTCCATCCGTGGACAAATATCCAGCACCTTCCTTTAAGGCACCTTACCTTTAAGGCAGGAGTGGGCGGGGCCTCAGGGTTTGCCAAGAGAATTCTGGGAGCTTTTTCTGTTCAGCCATTTTGTGCCATGCAGTGATTAAAAAGTCTCTTGTTTAACACACATGGATTCAGCCTTAATTCGTGTTTCGTGGCAGCCTCAACAAACTAGTCTATATATTCTGCATCTATACTCTGCTGCATCCACTACCTCCAGCCTACAGCTCATTGTCATTTAGCCCCAGTTGCATTGGCCCACAGTAATTATGATACTGGACGAACAAGCCAGAGCTTGTGAGTTCAAATCCCACTAGGGCAAGTTGTGAAATTAAATTCATAAATCTAGTAATTCATGGACTAGGACCAAGGAAAAAAATGACTGTGAAAGCTGCTGGATTGTTGTAAGAACCCAACTGGGGCATGAATGCCCTTCAGGGATGGACCTGTCATCCCGGTTTGGTCTGGGCTACGTGTGACTCCAGCCCCACACTAGGTGGTTGACTCTTAATGCTCTGAGGTCATCTAGGGAAGGGCAATAAGTGTTGCCTTGTCAGTGTCACTCACATCCCAAAATGGTGACAAGCTCGAAGCAGTGGAGCTTAGGGGTCCAGGTACATAGATCATTAAAATGTCATGGACAGGTACAGAAAATAGTCAAAAAGGCTAACGGAATGCTGGCCTTTATATCTAGAGGATTAGAGTACAAGGGGTTAAAAGTTATGCTACAGCTATGGAAGGATATACTGGCCTTGGAGGGAGTGCCGCGTAGATTTACTAGAACGATACCTGGACTCCAAGGGTTAAATTACGAGGAGAGATTACACAAACTAGGGTTGTATTCCTTGGAATTTAAAAGATTAAGGGGTGATTTGATCGACGTTTTCAAGATATTAAGTGGAACTGATAGGGTAGATAGAGAGAAACTATTTCCGCTGGTTGGGGATTCTAGGACTAGGGGACATAGCCTAAAAATTAGAGCCAGACCTTTCAGGAGTGAAGTTAGGAAACACTTCTACACACAAAGGGTGGTAGAAGTTTGGAAAACTCTTCTGCAAACGGCAGTAGATGCTAGATCAATTGTTAATTTTAAATTGGAGATCAATAGATTTCTGTTAACCAAAGGTATCAAGGCATATGGGCCAAAGTCGGGCATATGGAGTTAGGTCGCAGATCAGCCATGGTCTCATTGAATGGCGGAACAGGCTCGAGGGGCTAAATGGCCCTACTCTTGTTCCTATGTTCCTAAGAACAAATTTAAAAAAAAGAATCTTATACCCTATTTAATCTATTTCTATACCTATGTTAAATTGGTTAACATCTGCACTAAAGTAGCACAGGCAAGAATTCATGCCCAAGGATTCTTCATTGTGTGAACCTCAACAGTGAGTGATAGTAGGCTGTTTGGCCATGGGGGCCTCACAGTCGAGGCTGATCCTATTCCCACTTGACATCCATACCGGCCTCTTTCAGCAGGAGTCAGGAGTCCCATCTTCAATGACATCATGGAGTCTAACCGATAGTGTTAAAGCACAGGAGGACTTGGTAAACATACAGAGGCCTACTTATGTGTCAGCCCTGGCCCAATGGTAGCAGTGAGAAAGTCATGGGTTCAAGCCCTACTCCAGATTTGGGCATATTCTAGGCTGGCACTTCACTGCAGTACTGAGGGAGTGCTGCACTGTCGGAGGTGTCGTCTTTCAGGTGAGGTGTCACGCCAATGGCTCGACTACCCTCTCAGGTGGAATTGAAAGACCTCATGGCACTATTTGAGGAAGTGCAGGGGAGTTCTCCTGGTATCTTGGCCAATGTTTATCCCCAAACCAACACTTTCTTTATTAAAAAAAAAGACTACACTTCAAAAGTACTTCATGGAATGTGCAGCACTTTGGCAAGTCCTGAGATTGTGAAAGGCACTATTTAAATACATGACGAATAAACTCTCACCTGCATCTCACTAGTGATACACCATTGCTTTGCACCTTGAACATCAAATAAAGTGGCTTCCTACCTTATTGTACTAAATAGAGCATAGACTTCTGGATTCTCCTCATCCTTAGTCCTCAATATGAACACATCCTCTGTGACACAGAAGATAAGGTGAAATGTTACAGAATCATCAAAAGGTGAATTAATTCTTGAGTAAACAGGCTATAATTCTCATATCATGGGTATCTCCCTTTATTACATTTAGAATGTGGTTCACATGCTCAGAATTGGGTTAAGAACATAAGAATTAGGAGCAGGAGTCGGCCATACGGCCCCTCGAGCCTGCTCCGCCATTCAGTAAGATCATGGCTGATCTTCAACCTCAACTCCACTTTCCTGCCTGATCCCTGTATTCCTTAATTCCTCTAGAGTCCAAAAATCTATCAATCTCAGCCTTGAATATACTCAACGACTGAGCCTCCACAGCCCTCTGGGGCAGAGAATTCCAAAGATTCACCACCCTCTGAGTGAAGAAATTCCTCCTCATCTCAGTCCTAAATGGCCGAGCCCTTATCCTGAGACAACGCCCCCTAATTCGAATGTGTGTTCTTTATACACAGGGAAGTAATGCCACATCCTGACGCAATCCCAATGCCAATGTTTACTTCTCCAAGTGAAATCGTAAATGAGCAGGCCTAGGATTTCTCTTGGTAAGAGCAGAGAAAGCTTTGTTCTGCCTCTGGCTTGTGACCCTGGGAATGCCCAATGCTGACACAGAGCGCGGAAAGTGAAGCAATCATCCATTTATCCCACCACTCACATTCCTCACCTTAATGAGAGCATGAAACAAAATAATCTCTTACTTACCAAGCTCATCAAAGTACGTGTCTATCCCATCGGGTCCCGGGACAGAACATATCAGCCGGGCTTTGATGAATGTGCTCCATTTGTTTACCAGTACCCTTTGACCTCCTGCATCATTCTGAAACATACCATTTGTAAACACCTCATCAATTATGGCTCATAACCTTCTGGGATCATTGAGAAATAAACACCCTTACCTCCCCAAAATAATGGATTCTGACCCTCAGTTAGATGGCAAATGCAAACAATTGACGCACTGATTCTTGTAAACATTTCTATCGTTCAAGAGAAGAAACATCTAAACCTGCAATGAGATCAAATCTAAAAGGATAGATTGTCAAACTACCAGCTCAGCCAGTTCTCTATTCTGTGCCCACTGACTGTTTGTCTGGATCAGAGTTACATGCCGTCAACCAATGTTCCTTGCCACGCAGCGCTCCAGGGGTCCCGCGCAGTCGATGAGCTGGCTTTTAAATTGAAAATGCGCGGACTTTTGAATGGGCCGCTCAGCCCGTTAAAGGGGCCGTGCAGGCCTAAATAAAATTACAGGGAACATTGCCGGCAGCAAACTCTCTTTATTCATTGTCTTTAATTTTTTTTATATGCTGGCGTTTGACAAGCATTTAAGAACATAAGAATGTCTAAGAACAGGGAAAGGCCATTAGGCCCAAGAAGTCCATTCCCTTCTCTCCCTTCAGACGTTAACCCTGGACCCATTTGTACGACTGTTCGTTGGATCTTGCTGCTCGCAAAATGCTTACATAACAATCACTGCACCGATATATATTTTGATATATATTAAGACCAGGACTTGGGTATACAGGGTATAATTTCAAAGTTTGCAGACGACACAAAACTCAGAAATATAGTAAACAATGTGGAGGATAGTAACAGACTTCAGGAGGACACAGACAGACTGGAGAAATGGGCAGACACACGGCAGATGAAATTTAGTGCAGAGAATTGTGAAGTGATACGTTTTGGTAGGAAAATGAGGTGAGACAATATAAACGAAATGGTACAATTTTAAAGGGGCTGCAGGAACAGAGAGACCTGGGGGTGTTTGTGTACAAATCTTTGAAGGTGGCGGGACAAGTTGAGAAGGCTGTTAAAAAAAGCATATGGGATCCTTGGCTTTATTAATAGAGGCATAGAGTACAGAAGCAAGGAAGTTATGCTAAACCTTTATAAAACACTAGTTAGGCTTCAGCTAGAGTATTGTGTTCAATTCTGGGCACTGCACTTTAGGAAGGATGTCAAGGCCTTGGAGAGGGTGCAGAGGAGATTTACTAGAATGGTGCCAGGGATGAGGGACTTCAGTTATGTGGAGAGACTGCAGAAGCTGGGGTTGTTCTCCTTAGAGCAGAGAAGGTTAAGAGGAGATTTGATAGTGGTGTTCAAAATCATGAAGGGTTTAGATAGAGTAAATGAGGTGAAACAGTTTCCAGTGGCAGAAGGGTCGGTAACCAGAGGACTCAGATTTAAGGTGATTGGCAAAAGAACCAGAGGCAGCATGAGGAAGCATTTTTTTTTACACAGCAAGTTGTTGTGATCTGGAACGCGCTGCCTGAAAGGGTGGAGGAAGCAGATTAAATAGTAAATTTAAAAAGGGAATTGGATAAATAAGTGAAAGGAAAAAAATTACAGGGGCTATGGGCAAAGAGCAGGGGGAGTGGGACTAATTGGAGAGCTCTACCAAAGAGCCGGCACAGGCACAATGGGCCGAATGGCCTCCTTCTGTGCTGTAAGGTGCTATGATGCCTCAAAAAAAACTAATTCATTGTAGGTAAACCTTTTTGGAATGTTTCTGAGCTTAGGTGATGTACGAATGTAAGTCTTTATTTCTTTTAATGGCTCACTCTAGTAACTGATTCCACAACTCCATTAGTCTTTGATTGAAAAAGGTCTGCTTGACATTCCCGCTTCGATATATCTTAGCAAAAAGGGGTTCTGTGCGGTTAGTCGTTAGTCATCTTATAATCAATGCGCGAAATTATGAGCGGACCACACAGCCCGTTAAAGGGACCGCGCACCCATAATAAAAATCAGAGGGAACATTGCTTGTATTGTGCCTGCTCTACTGTTCAGCTTTTCAGTACCCAGTCAGCAAGGTCAAGCTTTATTGAGGTTATCCAATGAATAACTGAGCCAATCCCTGTTCTGCGCGAAGTTGGGTGGAAGAGGGATCAATGGAGCGGGAGGATACATCCATAACTGACGATTAGGGAGGCTCACCTTTTGGGGGGGGGGGGGGAAGGAGCTAGAAGGGGGAGGAATGAAATTTATCAAAAAGTTGGATATCTCCGACAGGACAGGAAAACTTTAATCTGTATTTTATTATAAAAATGGGGGGAATACTTTATTCCATTCCAAACCCCCAGATTTCTCCTTCAAAATTCAATAAGAATGCCATCACACTGCTGTACCCCTTACACTCAATGGTGTCCTAGTGCCAGCAAGTCCCTAATTGCCCTCGAGAAGGTGGTGGTGAGCCGCCTTCTTGAACAAGTGGCTTGCTAGTGGCCACTTCAGAGGGCAGTTAAGAGTCAACCACATTGCTGTGGGTCTGGAGTCACATATAGGCCAGACCGGGTAAGGACGGCAGATTTCCTTCCCGAAAGGACATTAGTGAACCAGATGGGATTTTTACTACAATCCGGTAGTTTCATGGTCACCATTACTGATACTAGCTTTTTTTAATTCCAGATTTATTTAATTAATTGAATTTAAATTCCCCAGTAGCTGTGGTGGGATTTGAACTCATGTCTCCGGATCATTAGTCCAGGCCTCTGGATTACTCGTCCTGTAACATAACCACTATGCACGCCACTTATTCAATACCCCTATCTGTTAGCAGACAGTCAATAAAAATGAAGGTTAAAAACTTGGATCCTCCCCAGGGAACTCGTAAACTTGGCTCTGCAGTTATACTGCAGTAGGTGTGAAGCTCTAGTAATGTGCGACCAGCTCCCAGGGGCAGTCTCACACCTCGGGTGAGTTCACACCCTCCTTACACCACATTACGTTGGTGCGAATTTGGAAACCGTTCGCCAGTGATGCAGGCTGTGCCGTCTGACTGCTCCGTAACCCCGTTCTTCCGCCCAACAGTTTAAGCTTGCAGTCTAGAAAATGGGGCATTTCAAACATTGAACCAACGCGTGATTGATGGGCAAAGGGTTATCAAGGCAGGGTTATCAACACCAGTCCTGGAAAGGTTATTAGTTCACCCTGCGACAAGGTTATCGGTCAAGATAATCACTCTCCTGGCTGATGATGGCTGTTATCAGTCTGACATACACAGACACTGCACTACACACGCAGGGAAAACACTGCGATAGGAACTCCCTCCCCCAAATAGGTGTTGAGGCTGGGGGATCAATTGAAAATTTAAAAACTGTGGATCGATAGATTTTTGTTAGGAAAGGATGTGGAACCAAGGTGGGTGATTGGAGTTAAGGTACAGATCAGCCATGATCTGATTGAAAAGTGGAACGTGCTCGAGGGGCTGAATGGCCTACTCCTCTTCCTACCTTTCCTATGTAAAGTCTGTAACTTACAAACCTGCCACTTAACTTCCGCACGTTATAGTCACTGAATTCTTATTTATCTCTCCTTTATTCCAGATCTTTTCCCTGACTGTCGGGGTTGCTCTTTCCTTCGACAGGAAAGACTGGGAGTTGGGCATCCCGTGCCTCAGAAAGAACGTTTCCAGGCCTGAGGCAGACAGAGCAGGACGGATCCCGATTCCATCCCGAGTCCGAGCTGAGCCAGCTGACCTCACCCGGAGCAGCAGTCGGATCACAGAATCATACGGCACAGAAGGAGGCCATTCAGCCCATCGCGCCTGCGCCAGCTCTTTGAAATTCGTCCAATTGGTCCCGCTCCCTCTGCTCTTTCCCCACAGCCTTGCAGATTTTCTTCCTTTTCAAGTATTTATCCAATTTCCTTTTGAAAGTTACTATTGAATCTGCTTCCACCACCCTTTCAGGCAGCGCGTTCCAGATCCCAACAACTCACTGAGTAAAAAAAATTCTCCTCATCTCCCCTCTGGCTCTTTGCCAATTATCTTCAATCTGTGTCCTCTGGTTACCGACCCTCCTGCCAGTAGAAACAGTTTCTCCCCATCTACCCCATCAAAACCCTTCCTAATTTTGAACACCTCAATTAAATCGCCGCTAAACCTTCTCTGCTCTAAGGAGAGCAATCCCAGCTTCTCTGGTCTCACCTCATCTCTTTGGATTCATGTCCCGCTGTTCAAAAGGAAACACTTGGCGCTATCCATTCCTCATCTCACCACCATTCTGATGTGTTGACATGAGCCAAGTCTATTTTATGGGCTGAGGGAGGGGGGAAATCCCTTATCCCTGCAAGGTTTGTGTAGACACCTGGCGTTGGAGCATGACTGGAGCATTCCGCTCACCAACCGAGGGAGCTGCTTTCTAGCTCTGATAAGACAGAAAAAAAAAGCTGAAACAACTCATGCTTGCTGATGACCAGTCCTCCCTTCTCCCCGTCATCGGCTCAATGACTCTCTTCCTTTTCACTCTAGAATGCTCTGTGGCTGTTAATCTCCACAGGTCAGGGTTCAAGTTTAACAAAAAGGAATCATCAAACCAGCAATGCACCTCTTAGAATCATAGAAGTTTACGGCACAGAAGGAGGCCATTCGACCCATCGGCTGGCCGAAAAAGAGCCATCCAGCCTAATCCAGCTCTTTGTCCGTAGCCTTCAAGTGAATATCCAAATGCTTTTTAAATGTGATGAGGGTTTCTGCCTCTACCATCCCTTTCGTGCAGTGAGTTCCAGACCCCCACCACCCTCTGGGTGAAAACATTTCTCCTCAACTCCCCTCTAATCCTTCTACCAATTACTTTAAATCTGTGTCCCCTGGTTATTGACCTCTCTGCTAAAGGGAAATCGGTCCTTCCTATCCACTCTATAGACCCCTCATAATTTTATACACTTCGATTAAGTCTCCCCTCAACCTCCTCTGTTCCAAAGAAAACAACCCCAGCCTGTCCAATCTTTCCTCATAGCTAAAATTCTCCAGTCCTGGCAACATCCTTGTAAATCTCCTCTGTACCCTCTCCAGTGCAATCACATCTTTCCTGTAATGTGGTGACCAGAACTGCATGCAGTACTCTAGCTGAGGCCTAACTAGTGTTTTATACAGTTCAAGCATAACCTCCCTGCTCTTACATTCTATGCCTCAGCTAATAAAGGAAAATATCCCGTATGCCTTCTTAACCGTCTTATCTACCTGTCCTACTGCTTTCAGGGATCTGTGGACGCGCACTCCAAGGTCCCTCTGTTCCTCTACACTTCTCAGTATCCTACCATTTATTGTGTATTCCCTTGCCTTGTTAGCCCTCCTCAAATCCATTACCTACAATTACACTTTACAAAGAGTTCAATGGTACAGAAGGGACTGATGGCCACTTCGTATCCCGTCAGTCTATACCACGAAAGAACCCGACAATGGAGCAACCACCTTATAGATAGAAAACACCAATCAGATTTTTGGTTCTGACCCTATCGTTGGCTTGTTTAGATTTACATAACCAATCAGATAACTAGATTTTTACAGAACTCGCGGCTGGTTGGATTGTGACTAGCATTCAGACATTCCTTTAAGGGATGCTATAAAACTACAAGTTGCATATAACAACATTTAAAAACATTGGATGAGGAAAGGCCATTTCCCCCCCCAGCCACCTCATTCCTTCTGATGGGCCATGAGCAATCTGCATGATCATGGGCCATCACTAACTTAATCTCCTAAGGGAGATTCCAGGAAGAAAAGCGACTGTGAACATTAGCCCTGACCCCAGGTAATCAATTTTAAAATATAGAGGCCGGGAGATGGTCTTTCAGGCCCAGGCCAGTTGGCCTCTTGTTAACCCCCACTCCATTTGCTCCACCATTGTCAGCCATGCCTTCAGCTGCCTTGGCCCTGTGCTCCCTTCCGTCTCTTAACCTCCTTCTCCTCCTGTGAGACCGGCTTTAAAACCGAACCTCTTTACCAAGCCTTTGTTCACCCCTCCTAATATCTCCTTTGACTCGGCATCCATCTTTTGATTGCACTCTGTGAAGTCCCCCTTGGAATGTTTTTTTCTACATTAAAAGGTGCTATATAAATGCAAGCCATTTTTATTGGAGATTGGTCAGGCTAAAAAGCTAACTAAATAATAGAGTCAGAGAATTAGCAGGTATGTGCGACCTAGATGATGTGCGAGTACCTGCTCATTAGCACAGACTGCAATATTCCTACCACTGTATTGTTAATAAACAGATCTGACTACAAAATAGTGGGCCAACATTTGCGATCGGAGGCTTCCCGCGGGAAAAATCTACGAATGTACCTGGTGGCCCGGGAGATACGGAGGCTCGCGATCCTGGGCCTCTCCGGGTCCGCGCGGGCAGAGGTCCCCATATCCCAGGGGTGCAGGTGGCTCGTAGGCGCCCCTGGGATCATGTGGGCCGGCCCAACCAATAAAAGAAGGAAATCACCATTCATAATTATGCGAGTTGCGTACATACGGAACTACAATAAGTATGAATGGGGCTCACTTAAAAAATACACCAACACATGAAATACATTGTTTTTAAATTACATATGTAAAATTAATTAAAATGCCATTTAATTTTAAACAAAAATTTAATAAATTATATGTTTTTACGGTGCTAAAAATAAACTTACCTTATTGAAGAGTATTTTTAATTTATAAATGAGTGATAACATTTTATTTTTCTATTTTTTAAAACTCTTATGCTGGTAAAAGTAGGCCTTAAGCCTGCTTTTACCAGGCGTAAGAATTTGACAGGCTTTCAGCGAGCGGAAGTTGTGCAAATAGCGCAACTCTCCACCCGCAGAGGCCCAACTCCCGGGCAGGCGGAGGATCTGTCAAGAGGATTCTTGACAGATCGCAAGTGCCAGTTTTCAGCGCAGTGCGCTTCGCATGCCTAAACACCGAACTCGCGCGACCCCCTACGGGCGCGTACACACCTCGTATGCACCCGTGGGGGTCGCAAAATACGGCCCATTAAGTCTCGGGAATGCTTATGTAGGCTTTAGTTTTGGCTGGAGATCCAAGTTTGTGTGAGTGCACTGAAAATTCACCGAGTCCGTGCACAATATCAAGGTCTACAAAGACCATTTCAACCAATAGTCATGTCTGTTTTCATTCTGTGTAAGAAATTAATTCTAATGGGAGTATTTTAACCTTGCCGGAACAATACTATTTCTTTTAAGTTTTGTGCCCTCAGGCTGGGATTTTGTGTTTCTTTGCTCCCCAGACCATGATTTTCCAGTGGTTCATTTTAATGATGGAAAATCTTTGCACAAACAATCAACCCATCTTTTCCCTCAAGTTTTAACAAGTCAAATTGTAACTAAAGGTTGTCCTGCGTGTCGGACCTCACTGAGGAAAGCCTGTTCTCTTTACAAAGTGGAAGCTCCATTTCTATTGGTCTTCAGCTGTGGCTCAGTGGGCAGCACCCTCGCCTCTGCAGTCGGGGGGTTGTAGGTTCAAGACCCACTCCAGAAACGTGAGCTCACAAGTCTAAGCTGACACTCCAGTAAAGTACTGAGGGAGTGCTGCACTGTCAGAGCAGTGCCATCCTTTGGATGGGACATTAAACTGAGACCCCCATCTGTCCTCTCAGGTGGGGCACGAAAAGATCCCATGGCACTTATTTGAAGAAGAGCAGTGGAGTTCTCCCTGGTGTCCTGGCCAATATTTATCCCTCAACCTGCACTACAAATAACAGATGATTTGGTAATGTTTCCCACATCACAACAGGGACTGCACTCCAAAAGTACTTCATTGGCTGTAAAGCGCTTTGGGACGTCCGGTGGTCGTGAAAGGCGCTATAGAAATGCAAGTCTTTCTTTTATCACATCGCTGTTTGTGGGAGCTTGCTGTGCGCAAATTGGCTGCCGCGTTTTCTACATTACAACCAGTGACTACACTTCAAAAAGTACTTCACTGGCTGCGGAACGACCCGAGGTCATGAAAGGCGCTATAGAAATGCAAGTTCTTTCTTTCTTTTCTCTTTATTCGGATTCTGTGAGGCCAAGGTCTGTTGCGCTGGCTCTTGTTAAATGCGGTTAAATCTGGTTTCCACAAGCTGCTGGCAAGCTTGCGAGGGCTGATCTTCCGAGCAAGGGCTGCCGGTGGTATTCCGTGCCACCCAACCACGCCTGTCGGGGCACGGCGGGCGGGCTGCCCTCGATAGAAATGATCAGATGGACAATCGATGGCAACGTACCCAATAGTACCAGTTAACGGCCCCCATCGCCAGCACTAACTCAGAGAATCTGGTTCGACAAGTCATCTACCGGCTACAGAAAACCGGATTTAACGGCATGAATTCCAGATGCCAAGTTCCCGGACTCCGCCCCGAAGCCTACAGTCAAGCTTTGCAACATGATTTTGATGATTATGGCTATGGTTTTGACCCGACCCGACTTTCTTTTTTTCCTTCCCCCCACCCCCCTCCTAATTTTACCCGAAATTAGGGTCTCCAACCCTCCAGGATTGTCCTGGAGTCTCCAGGAATTAAAGATAAATCTCCCGGACACGAGCTGCGAGAAAACCATAGGGAGGTTAAAAAAAAAGGTGCAAGTTCTTTTCATTTCCTTTGAACACTTTTGTTTATAAAAAGATTGGAGATGGGGGAAAAAAGCTGTTTGACTGGGCGGGGCGGTTGAAGGCCGTGTGATGAAACCTCCAGGACTATGTCCAAGGAGAGTTGGCATCCCTACGAGTCACGCTGGGCCGATTGCCACTCCACCCCACTCCTCCCCCCCACCCCCCCCCTCCCCACCCCACCCCACTCCACTCCACCCCACTCCACTCCACCCCACTCCACTCCACCCCACTCCACCCCACTCCACTCCACCCCACTCCACTCCACCCCACTCCACTCCACTCCACTCCTCCCCACTCCACCCCACTCCACCCCACCCACCCCCCACTCCCACTCCACCCCACTCCACTCCACCCCACTCCACTCCACTCCACTCCTCCCCACTCCACCCCACTCCTCCCCACTCCACTCCACCCCACTCCACTCCACCCCACTCCACTCCACCCCACTCCACTCCTCCCCACTCCACTCCACTCCACTCCTCCCCACTCCACCCCACTCCTCCCCACTCCACTCCACCCCACTCCTTCCCACTCCTCCAGCTCAGCAGCACTGAAAGAAAGAAAGACTTGCATTTCTATAGCGCCTTTCACGACCACCGGACGTCCCAAAGCGCTTTACAGCCAATGAAGTACTTTTTGAAGTCTAGTCACTGTTGTAATGTGGGAAATGTGGCAGCCAATTTGCACACAGCAAGCTCCCACAAACAGCAATGTGATAATGACCAGATAATCTGTTTGAGTGATGTGGATTGAGGGATAAATATTGGTCAGGACACTGGGGAGGACTCCCCCCTGCTCTTTGTCAAAATAGTGCCCATGGGATCTTTTATGTCCATCAGACGGGGCCTCGGTTTAACGTCTCATCTGAAAGACGGCACCTCTGACAGTGCAGCACCTCCCTCAGCACTGCACTGGAGTGTCAGCCTAGATTTTTGTGCTCAAGTCTCTGGTGTGGGACTTGAACCCACAACCTTCTGACGCAGAGGCGAGGATGCTACCCACTGAGCCACGGCTGACACACCCTCCCATCACCCTCAACTGGGAGCAACATATACAGCACAAGCCAGGGATTAAACATGGGGTCTTTCTGTACGAGGCTTGATGGTGTCTTTACTCCCTGGAGTGAGATTCATTGATAAACATATTTAATAAAAGATTTCACAAGCACAGGCTATTGTCCATCTGTTAAAAACTTGATAAATTTTCCCTGGAATCCAAGGTATGAACAAAAAAAAAGTCTTAAAATTATTGCTGGGCCTTGGGGAAGCTTCTGGAAATTACTCTGTTGCGCGCGCCTCCTTGTCGTGAGAGAGCAACAAACTTGTTCTTTTTAAACGTTCATTGAGAGATCGGTTCGGGGGCTGGAGAGATCCATCATGGTCTTCCTGGAAAATCCCATTAAAAGAATAATCCCGTCAAAAGCGTTAAAAAAAACCCCATTAAAAATAAAATAACTCCTGTCAAAATCATAAAAGGCTTCCTGACATCTATTAAAGTATTTCCTGGGCTGGAAAATTCGACTCACGCGTTCAGTTTTACTGTCTGTCAGAGGCCTGCAAATGTGTTTCCAGCTATGACAACATTGGCTGGGAGAAGAATCTAATGATCTTCAGTTCTAAACCCTCGGAAAATGAAAAAATGTAATAAAACAGACATCTGGTAGATATTAAAGGAGGGGGTGACCCTGAGGCGAGGGGGGAAACCTGGCGGGAGTTGTGGGTGGGGGAGGGAGGTGGGTGGGGGAGGGAGATATCCCCTTTGCTTGTTGTGCCCAAGTGGTACTGTAAAGCACTGTCATGCTAAATTGAGCGGTGCTTTCTATGAAATGAGGCCCACACTCTAACTTTACGGCTACAAGCCAGGAGCTGTGATGGATGGTTTACTGCCTCGATCCTGTTGCAGTCTAGGCCACCCGCCCTCCAAACCCCCCCACTCCCCTCCGAGCCTGCTCCGCCATTCAATACGATCGTGGCTGAGCTTCCACCTCAACTCCACTTTCCCGCGCCCTATCCCTCGAATCTCCAACTCACGGCACAAATGCGTCCGATCCGGCTGTATATGGCCCGGACTTTGCCCTCCGACTCCACGGCCTTCTCCGTGAAGAAGAAGTAAACCTTGTCGTTGTCGCGGTCGACGTTGTCCGGGATGAGGTGAGCGGCCACGAACTTGGGGTCTGCAAAGGAAGCAGCAGGAAGAAAGAAAGAGAGCGTTGAGACGGTGGCGGGCGGGGGGAGGAGGGAGTCACCACTTCGCGGCGGACCCAGAGGGTGTCTTGTAAGCCTTTGTATACGCGTGTGAATTATATGAGGAGAGGCCCCTGGCGAAGAGCCTCACCCAAGGGGACGGTGGACGGGAGAACTCGGCATGGAGCTCAGCGCGCCCAATTCCCGACGCTCCGGGTTTTCCGCGGGCACACTGAAAGACCAGGAGCGCCGCGAATCAGGCTCGCGGTTCTCCACACCCAATTCTCCGATCCCTGTCGAGCGAGGGTCTACGCAAGGGTTTTTTTCTTTGCAAAGCTTACTCCAAAAGCCTGAAATTCTGGCAGGGGTCGGGGGTGGGGGGGGGAGCACATCCTGTGAGTGGGGCTCGCCCCTGGTCATGGGTTGTAGATGTTGACACTGTCCAAATTTGCAGGGATGGGGGTCATTTTGCATGGCTAGGACGGTCTGTCGCTCGCCCTGATCTGCCCTCGTAAGGCGGAGCGACCTACAGCTGCTCCACCTGAGGTCGTCCTGGACCCTTCAAAGGTCAACGAAGCAATTCCTAAATAAAGGATCTTCAGCTCGAGCAGGAGTCAGGATTCTTGTAAAATAAGGCAAATCGAGCCCAGAGGGGATTAATTATCTTTGCCTGCTGAATATTTGGGGCCTTTTAAAAGGCCTCAGGAGAACTTGGGTCAGCTCCCAGCTGGCAAGAGTTCCACTGAGGCCTTATTAGGGTGCAATGGACGAAACTCCTGGGGTAGACCAGGAACTCCCTCAGATATACCCCCTTGATGTGGGTAGGAGGGTAAATAGAGGAATTGCCCTTTTCCTCCACTGGGGGACTGGGTGGGCACTGGAGGACTGGCAGGGCACTGGAGGGCTGGGTGGGCACTGGGGGACTGGGTGGGCACTGGGGGACTGGGTGGGCACTGGAGGACTGGCAGGACACTGGCGGACTAGGGGGGCACTGGAGGACTGGGTGGGCACTGGGGGACTGGGTGGGCACTGGAGGACTGGGTGGGCACTGGAGGACTGGCAGGACACTGGAGGACTGGCAGGGCACTGGAGGACTGGCAGGGCACTGGAGGACTGGCAGGACACTGGAGGACTGGGTGGGCACTGGAGGACTGGCAGGGCACTGGCGGACTAGGGGGGCACTGGAGGACTGGGTGGGCACTGGAGGACTGGCAGGGCACTGGCGGACTAGGGGGGCACTGGAGGACTGGGTGGGCACTGGAGGACTGGGTGGGCACCGGAGGACTGGGTGGGCACTGGGGGATTGGGAAGGCACTGGGGGATTTGGTGGGCACAGTCATATTTGACAGAGTACGAGAGAAAAAAGGTGAGAGACCCACATGAATGTTGGCCAGCAAGAATTCCAATGCGCAGTTGGCATCAACTATGGACTAAGTATAAAGGCACTCCACTCAACCGAAAATGCCTACTTAGCGTAATGGTGCCGAGCAGTGCCCTGCTCCCCTCACCTTTTCTCTCATCCTCTCCAGAATGCAGTGACTGCTGACCAATGGACTGCTCCACTGGCCTGCCAGTCCCTTGCCAAAGTGTTCATTCTTCACATGTGAGTGTCAACGTACTATTCAACATTGAGGGGCCTCCTAGTGCAGCCTGCTCCTCTCATTCACCCAATACCCACACTTTACAGCAGGGTCACTGGATAGAGGTCAGGAACTGGTGTCGCTGACTGACTTTTCCCCTCCTTAGCCCGGGAAATCCAAGGCTAATACATGCCTACCACCGACCCTGCCGAGATCAGCTAACACATCATAGACAGGACCATCCTGATCTGCATCGATGAGTACCAGACACACAGGAGGCTTGTAACAGAAAATATTTGTAAGTTTACAAGGAGCACTGTTAATATAACCCGTAGAATACTCTCCCCTTTTAACTTGCAGAGTTAAAGGTACACCACAGATGTAGAAATCTGAGATAATATCCCCCATTGGCCCCAGTAACCCATCCTAGCTATTTTGGCCAACATTACACAGTATTTACAGCACAGCAACATCCACTCGGCCCAACCGATCCATGCTGCTGTTCATGCTCCACACGAGCCTCCTCCCACCCTTCTTCATCTAAACCCAATCTGCATATCCTTACATTCCTTTTTCCCTCATGTGTTTATCTAGCTTCCCCTTGAAGGCATCTAGATATTCGCCTCAACTATTCCATGTGGTAGCAAGTTCCACATTCTACATACATATATATGTATATAACAAATATGGGCTTTATCAATAGAGGCAGGGAGTACAAAAGCCAGGAAGTTATGCTAAGCCTATATAAAACACTAGTTCAGCTCCAGCTGGAGTATTGTGTCCAATTCTGGGCACCACACTTTAGCCAGGACGTGAAGGCTTTGAAGAGGGTAGAGAAGAGATTTACTGGAAGGGTTCCAGGGATGAGGGATTACAGTTACGTGGATAGACTGGAGAAGCTGGGGTTGTTCTCCTTGGAGCAGAGGAGATTTGATAGAGGGTGTTTAAAATCATGAAGGGTTTGGAGAGAGTAAATAAAGAGAAACCAGTTTCCAATGGCTGAAGGTTCGATGACGAGAGGGCACAGATTTAAGGTGATTGGCAAAAGAACCAGAGGCGACACGAGGAAAAACTTTTTTTACTCAAGTGGTTAAGATTTGGAATGCACTGCCTGATAAGGTGGTGGATACAGATTCAATAGTCGGGAATTGGATAAATACTCGAAGGAGAAAAAAATTGCAGGGATATGGGGAAAGAGCGGGGGAGTGGGATTGGACTGCTCTTCGAAAGAGCCGGCACAGACTCGATGGGCCGAATGGCCTCCTTCTGTGCTGTCCTATTCTACGATTCTCTGTTCATCTTTGAGATCGCCGCTGAAGACGTCCACTGGTTACCTTGCAACAAACGCTGGTCGAGCTCCGTCCTCATCGCGGAGCGGGACCCCAGGCTGCGGAAGATGACGGATTCCCTCCCCAGGAAGTCGGCCGTCAGTCCTGAATATAGCTCGCTACCTGAGGAATGGAGGAAAATAGAGTCAAATGATTTGGCTGTCCTCGGCTACAGCCGATTGCACGGCTCACAAACCTTCCTGGTGTGTGTCTAATCATTCTCAATTTAAACGATCATCACCTCGGTTTAATATACGGCAGGAGAAGGGTTTTCCAGCTTCCCTTTGCATCTTCAGCCCTGTGCTCGCTGACCTGCATTGGCTCCTGGTTAAGCAACACCTTGATTTTAAAATTCTCATTCTTGTTTTCAAATCTTTTCATAGAAACATAGAATCTAGGAGCAGGAGTAGGCCATTCGGCCCGTCGAGCCTGCTCCACCATTCAATACGATCATGGCTGATCATCCAAATCCAGTACCCTGTCCCTGCTTTAATCCCCACAGTACACATATCCCACCCTACCCCCATAACCCCACGTATTTAATTCCCCCTAACATATCCCATCCTATCCCCATAACCCCACATATTTAATCCCCCCCTAACACTAAGGGTCAATTTATCATAGCCAAATCAACCTAACCCGCACATTTTTGGACTGTGGGAGGAAACCGGAGTACCCGGAGGAAACCCACGCAGACACGGGGAGAACGTGCAAACTCCACACAGACAGTCACCCGAGGTCAGATTCGAACCCGGGTCTCTGGCGCTGTGAGGCACCAGTGCTAACCACTATGCCACCGTGTTGCCCTACGTGGCTTCACCCCTCACTATCTCTGTAACCTCCTCCAGCAATTAGTGGCTGTGTCTTCAGCTGCCGAGGCCCTAAACTCTGGAATTCCCTCCCTAAACCTCTCTTCCTCTCTCTCCTCCTTTAAGAACATAAGAAATAGGAGCAGGAGTAGGCCATTCGGCCCTTCGAGCCTGCTCCGCCATTCAATGAGATCATGGCTGATCTTCTGCCTCAACTCCATTCACCGGCCCTATCGCCATATCCTTTGATGCCTTTACTAGTCAGAAATCTATCGACTTCTGTTTTGAATATACCCAATGACTGAGCCTCCACAGCTGTCTGGGGTAGAGAATTCCAAAGATTCACCACCCTCTGTGTGAAGAAATTTCTTCTCATCTCAGTCCTGGATGGCCTACCCTTTATCCTGAGGCTGCGGCCCCTGCTTCTAGACTCCCCAGCCAAGGGAAACATTCTCCCAGCATCCATCCTATCAAGCCCTGTAATAATTTTGTATGCTTCAATGAGATCCCTTCTCATTCTTCTGAATTCAAGAGAATACAGGCCTAGGTTACTCAATCTCTTCTCATACGACAGTCCCGCCATCCCAGGAATCAATCTCATGAACCTTCGTTGCACTCCCTCTATGGCAAGTATATCCTTCCTTAGGTAAGGAGACCAGAATTGTACACAGTACACAGTCGCTCCTTAAAACCTACCTCTTTGACCATGCTTTTGGTCACCTGTCCTAGTATCTCTTTATGAGGCGCGGTGTCAAATCTTGTCTGATATCGCTCGTGTGAAGCGCCTTGCGATGCTTTACTACATTAAAGGCGCTACATAAATGCAAGTTGTTGTTGTATGTGGCTCTGCTACTCGCTGGATAAGCTCAGTAGGGCTGATTTCCTTCAGAAGGGAGCGACGCTCGCAGGAAGCACTGATCAGGAAATTGTGGGCTTGTATTGCCTGATTTGCAACCCCCACCGCCCCCCCCCACCTTAATTTAGTGGTCATATTAGTTGGGGTCATTGCCCTTCCTCGTCAGTGGGTGGGCTGTTCTTGGTGACGAGTTTTATTTAAGTGCGAGTTCTTGTACTTCAGCACTTGTCCATTGGATTGTCCCACAGCTCCTAAATTCTCCCATTATAATGGTGATAGAACCACATCCCACTTTTCAAACATTCTCCCATTCCTCAGATTGTGTCTGAAAATGTGAAGGCCCCTTTCAAACTTGCCCTGAGGTGTTTAATCGATGACACAATGGAAGCCTTTATAAAGCAGACCTGAGGGGCTGAATGGCCTACTCTTGTTCCTAATGTTACTGTGTAAAGCACAGAGCTAAATTCCATTCCATTCCATTTGTATTGCAATATAAACTCTGCCCCCATTGCATTTTGCATCACGAATGCATTTTTCCAAATAAACTCTACGAGTGCAAAGAGTAGAGAGTGAAGACATTACTGCCCCACTCAAATTCTACTACATCGGAGGAAGTAGAAAGTTACCATGGTAACGAATCCTTCACGGACTGGTACTGCACAAGATTCTGTTAGTTTAAATACTTCCTTCTTGACCCGCGATTTGGAAAGGCCTCATCCTTTGTGATTCTCCGTGTGAAGCCATTTCCTCCCCAGCGCTCCTTCGAAATCCCACACTGAAGCATCGATAAAAATGACTTTTTACAAAAGAGGTGACTCTAAATTTGAGACCCAAGGATCTTAGATGGAAGAGGGGTGGGTGGTGGGGGGGGGAGGGGTGGGTGGTGGGGGAGGAGGGGTGGAGACATTGCAGTTGGTGGTGGGGGGGGAGGGGTGGGTGGTGGTGGGGGGGGGGGAGGAGGAGTGGTGATGTTGCGGTTGGTGGTGGGGGGGGAGGAGTGGGTGGTGGGGGAGGAGTGGGGGTGGGGGGTGGGGGGTGGGGGGAGGAGGGGTGGAGACGTTGCGGTTGGTGGTGGGGGGGAGGAGTGGGTGGTGGGGGGTGGGGGAGGAGGGGTGGAGACGTTGCGGTTGGTGGTGGGGGGGGAGGAGTGGGGGGTGGGGGGGCGGGGGGAGGAGGGGTGGAGATGTTGCGGTTGGTGGTGGGGGGGCGGGGGGAGGAGTGGGTGGTGGGGGGTGGGGGGACGGGGGGAGGAGTGGGTGGTGGGGGGTGGGGGGCGGGGGGAGGAGGGGTGGAGATGTTGCGGTTGGTGGTGGGGGGCGGGGGGAGGAGTGGGTGGTGGGGGGTGGGGGGACGGGGGGAGGAGTGGGTGGTGGGGGGTGGGGGGCGGGGGGAGGAGGGGTGGAGATGTTGCGGTTGGTGGTGGGGGTGCGGGGGGAGGAGTGGGGGGTGGGGGGCGGGGGGAGGAGGGGTGGAGATGTTGCGGTTGGTGGTGGGGGGGGCGGGGGGAGGAGTGGGGGGTGGGGGGCGGGGGGAGGAGTGGGGGGTGGGGGGCGGAGGGGTGGAGATGTTGTGGTTGGTGGTGGGTGGGGCGGGGGGAGGAGTGGGGGGTGGGGGGCGGGGGAGGAGGGGTGGAGATGTTGCGGTTGGTGGTGGGGGGGACGGGGGGAGGAGTGGGGGGTGGGGGGCGGGGGAGGAGGGGTGGAGATGTTGCGGTTGGTGGTGGGGGTGCGGGGGGAGGAGTGGGGGGTGGGGGGTGGGGGGGCGGGGGGAGGAGTGGGGGGTGGGGGGCGGGGGAGGAGGGGTGGAGATGTTGCGGTTGGTGGTGGGGGTGCGGGGGGAGGAGTGGGGGGTGGGGGGTGGGGGGGCGGGGGGAGGAGTGGGGGGTGGGGGGTGGGGGGGCGGGGGGAGGAGTGGGGGGTGGGGGGTGGGGGGGGCGGGGGGAGGAGTGGGTGGTGGGGGGGCGGGGGGAGGAGTGGGGGGTGGGGGGCGGGGGGAGGAGGGGTGGAGATGTTGCGGTTGGTGGTGGGGGGGACGGGGGGAGGAGTGGGGGGTGGGGGGCGGGGGAGGAGGGGTGGAGAAGTTGCGGTTGGTGGTGGGGGTGCGGGGGGAGGAGTGGGGGGTGGGGGGTGGGGGGGCGGGGGGAGGAGTGGGGGGTGGGGGGAGGAGTGGGTGGTGGGGGGGCGGGGGGAGGAGTGGGGGGTGGGGGCGGGGGAGGAGGGGTGGAGATGTTGCGGTTGGTGGTGGGGGGGGGAGGGGGGAGGAGTGGGGGGTGGGGGGTGGGGGGGCGGGGGGAGGAGTGGGGGGTGGGGGGTGGGGGGGCGGGGGGAGGAGTGGGGGGTGGGGGGTGGGGGGGGCGGGGGGGGAGGTGGTGGGGGGAGGGTGGGGGGTGGGGGGGGGGGAGGGGGGTGGGGGGGCGGGGGAGGAGGGGTGGGATGTTGCGGTTGGTGGTGGGGGTGCGGGGGGAGGAGTGGGGGGGGGGGGTGGGGGGGCGTGGGGAGGAGTGGGGGGTGGGGGGTGGGGGGGCGGGGGGAGGAGTGGGTGGTGGGGGGGAGGAGTGGGGGGTGGGGGGCGGGGGGAGGAGGGGTGGAGATGTTGGGTTGGTGGGGGGGGGGAGGAGTGGGGGGTGCGGGGGGAGGAGTGGGGGGTGGGGGGGGGGGGGAGGAGGGGTGGAGACGTTGCGGTTGGTGGTGGGGGTGCGGGGGGAGGAGTGGGGGGTGGGGGTGCGGGGGGAGGAGTGGGGGGTGGGGGGGGGAGGGGGGAGGAGTGGGGGGTGGGGGGCGGGGGAGGAGGGGTGGAGAGTTGCGGTTGGTGGTGGGGGTGCGGGGGGCGGGGGGAGGAGTGGGGGGTGGGGGGTGGGGGCGGGGGAGGAGGGGTGGAGACGTTGCGGTTGGTGGTGGGGGTGCGGGGGGAGGAGTGGGGGGTGGGGGGCGGGGGGAGGAGTGGGGAGGTGGGGGGCGGGGGAGGAGGGGGGGAGACGTTGCGGTTGGTGGGGGGTGCGGGGGGACGGGGGGAGGAGTGGGGGGTGGGGGGTGGGGGGACGGGGGGAGGAGTGGGGGGTGGGGGGCGGGGGAGGAGGGGTGGAGATGTTGCGGTTGGTGGTGGGGGTGCGGGGGGAGGAGTGGGTGGTGGGGGGGGGGGGAGGAGGGGTGGAGATGTTGCGGTTGGTGGTGGGGGGGACGGGGGAGGTTGGGGAGAAGAGTCAAATCCATGTCATGCCTGACTATGATAAAGATTCTCAGGTCTCTCTGCAATAGTCAGCAGTTCACTAATGTTACACTAATGTTAGGCAGGCTGCTGCCTCCTCAAGTTGCCGGCCAACTTTTCCATTCAGGGACGCAGTGCTAATGAGGCTCGACTGTCTTTTACCCGTATCCAGGTCACCATGTTGCTTACAGAGACATATGGAATAGATTAACTTCCTGCTCATAATCTGGTGATGTATTGCACTCCTCCACGGCGATGGGACTGAAGGAGAAAGTGCTGCTGACCCCATGCTGACAAGCTGATTGGACCATTTTATGGGTTTTTTTGGGACCATGTTGGACACAATGATTTGACTTTTAGGGATAAACTGGTTGGCGAAAAGCAAGGTTTTTCCAAATCAACTGTTAAGCCGTCTTAATATCTCCCGGGTGTAGGTCTTTCGAAGAGTGATTTATCGACACTTTGGACTGCTTGTTACACCATGAACTCGGAAGAGACAGACAGGCACATCAGCACAGCGCAGTGTCGGTATCAGACAGGATAATAGGTGCAGCAGGGAATCTTACCCCCACTGGGACTCTCATTCAAAGAAGGGGTTTGATCATCAGGATCCTTTTGAAAGAGGAAATTTTGGCACTCGACTCCTACACATCAGGGCCTCATTTACAGAACAAACGTATCATCTCAAAGAGCAACTCCCATCATCAGAATCCCTTTAGAGGGGAATTCACATCACTGAGACCCTTAAAGAGTGATTTTCATCATCAAGACTCCTTTAAAGGGAGATTCCCATTATCAGGACCCCTTTAAAGGGAGATTCTCATCATCGGGACCCCTTTAAAGGGAGATTCTCATTATCAGGACCCCTTTAAAGGGAGATTCTCATTATCAGGACCCCTTTAAAGGGAGATTCTCATTATCAGGACCCCTTTAAAGGGGAATTCTCATTATCACGACCCCTTTAAAGGGGAATTCTCATTATCAGGACCCCTTTAAAGGGGAATTCTCATTATCAGGACCCCTTTAAAGGGGAATTCTCATCATCAGGACCCCTTTAAAGGGAGATTCTCATCATCAGGACCCCTTTAAAGGGAGATTCTCATTATCAGGACCCCTTTAAAGGGGAATTCTCATTATCAGGACCCCTTTAAAGGGTAATTCTCATTATCAGGACCCCTTTAAAGGGCGATTCTCATCATCAGGACCCCTTTAAAGGGGAATTCTCATTATTAGGACCCCTTTAAAGGGGAATTCTTATAATCAGGACCCCTTTAAAGGGAGATTTTCATCATCAGGACCCCTTTAAAGGGAGATTCTCATTATCAGGACCCCTTTAAAGGGGAATTCTCATTATCAGGACCCCTTTAAAGGGAGATTCTCATCATCAGAACCCCTTTAAAGGGAGATTCTCATCATCAGGACCCCTTTAAAGGGAGATTCTCATCATCAGGACCCCTTTAAAGATGTTTATTTTGGAATTTTCAAATTGCTTACCAATGAAGGTGCTTGCAAAAGGTCGGTTGGGGTCATGTGGACATTTGCCACGCCCATTTTCCATGCTGTTCATGTCCATCCTGAAGGCATGCTTGAAAAAAAAATACATAGAGGAATTAGCAACGAGATCATTCCCGGCCTGGTTGGTGGTGGCCAGAATCTGCAACATAAATAATTCGCGGCAGATAGTCCTGCAAATACGAATGACCAGGACATAGGAGGAGTGTCACTGTCCTGAGTTGATGACCTCTGATTGTTTTTCTTTCCTTCACTGGGGGTTTGCCTGTCCCTGATAGTTTACAGGAAAACCTTGAATGTGCCAGTATTAGTACCACCATGCTGCAAAGAAAGGACTGCATCCTAGGTTCAACTTGCATTGGAACGACATTGAACTGATTTTAACACTAATCTATGTTCATACAACAGGGGATAGAATTTAAAGGTGGTGTGCAGGAACACTATATCTAAATAAGGTGCCCAAAATAGCAATGGGGTAAGCATTGGACGCGTGCTCCATAAGAACTAGGCGCTATCCAAACTCATTGGAGCCGGTCTTCAGAGCGAAGATCATTCCATTCCAACAGTCTGGGTCTACACGAGTCCTAGGGGTAAAATCGTGTTCAGTCTGACTACACCCTTCCCCTGCTATCTGAGCTTATTGGTCCCTCCTCCAGGTCTCTCAAAGTTAACAGCCGCGTGTCGAGTGTACTCCATAAAGTCATCACTGTTAAATTCAGTCATGAGGAAGAGATTCATGTCCACTCATGTAAACTTGAGGTAAATGTTCATCAATTATGCTATTTTATATGCTGAGAGCCTAGAAATATGATCTGGCAGAATCCACATGCCCCAGATGGTTGATAGTATTATTGCCTTCCCCCTTCCATGCAGGTGCCAGTATCTAATATTTCCTGTCTGAAATCCCCTCGGCCAAATAATAAGATTGTAAAGCTGCACATCAGATAACGGTATCGGAATCTAATACATTCTCCATAGAGTAATCCTTTGTGAAAAGCAGTACGTTATCTCCCAACAGAATACCTTCACCTGTCATGTGGCAGAAGTACTTACTTCCAAGTGTTGTAAAATATTCAAAAGGTTCCCCTCTCCTGTCAAAGACATTCACAGATACTGTTTGAATAGTTGGCTAATGATGGCCTTAACAAGACCCTCATATCGGGTAGAAAATGCAATGGTAAAACAACATCTTGTATTTATATAGCGCCTTTAATGTAGCAAAACGTCCCAAGGCGTTTCACAGGAGCGTAATCAGCCAAAATTTGACACCGAGCCACATATGGAGATATTAGGACAGGTGACCAGAGAGGTAGGCTTTAAGGTGAATCTTAAAGGAGGAGAGAGCAGTAGAGAGGTTTAGGGAGGGAATTCCAGAATTTAGGGCCCAGACAGCAACACTCCTCAGGTTCACTCTCCAGTTGCGTCTCGTTCTCATGCACTGTGTAAGCAGCGGGCCTCACAAGGTACAGCACATACTGGGCAAAGTCAATTTGCCCATGTCTAATACTGTGCATCTGGCATGTGTCTCATTGCCAGTCCCTGTTGCCGCGCAGCATGCACGAGGTTAGAGAACACTGACAGCTACTACCAGTGTCCGTGCGCATTGAAGATCAACTCTTCTTCACGTACAGTACAATTCGGTAAAAGCCAACGGTTCACTCAACATCTGGGCCTACCATGTACATCTCCGTGCTATGCTTTCAGTCGAGGCTGGGTTATAGATGACCCCCCCTTACCTGAGGGAGAAACCATAACCTCGTTCAGACATAAAGCACTGGTTGCTCAACAATGTCCCCACACCCCCCCCCCCCTTTGCCTTTTCACCTTTGTTAGATTTCAAAAGCTAGAAGTATACAAAGGAATAACATGAGGGTAACATACGTCCTGCTACTGATTGAAACAGCCTGCTGAAGGTCTGTGTGATTCCAATGTTTCAAGGCCTAAGTTAGCCAAACCAAACAAAAACAATTCTTTATAGATCTCTGAATGAATTATTATCACTGTGTGACTATTAGTTTTCATCACGCAAGTCTAGGAACCGCTGATTGCGAAGAATTCTAATATCTCCCCATTGCATATCGTGTTTAGGCCCCAAGCTACCCTTGAATATCAGAGCCAGGATCTTGTAGAACGTCTATTATTCTACATATCCAGTCACCAGAAGTAGCTCATTGAGGGAGATGATTTCCTCTGGTTGCTGTGTGCTAGTAACACAGTAAATATACAGGAAGGATTCCTATTACTATCAAACATTCTAAGAAATCTCCTCCTCCTGAAGTCAGTATTTTCTTACACATGTCGGATTTCTACTTAACAGCAGAAAAAAAGCAAAATGAAAAATGCCTGTGGAAAGAAAGAACCAAAGAAAGAAGCAGTTATGCAGCACCTTTTTCACATCTCTCAGAAAGGTCTCAAAGCTCTTCACATACATCGAAGAGCAGTCGCATGTGGCAGCCATTTTGTGCACAGCAAGGTCGCACAAACAGCAGTGAGATGATTGGCCAATGAATGTGTATTTGCTAGGGCACCCAGAGGAATCCCTGCTCATCTTTGAATAGTGCCATGGGATCTTTAGCACGCAACTAAACCACCACAAGAGACAGACAGGGGCCTTGGCTGAATGTCTCATCCAAAGGGCAGCACCTCCAAGAGTGCAGCACTCCCTCCGCACTATGCTGAACTGTCAGCCTAGATTCAAATCATGTGGGCCAATTTTTAACACGGCCCGCCCAGTGGAAAAGGAGTTAAAATGGCTGTGGTGAACCTACTGCTTCATTCCCGTTTCATCGCCATATTTACTGTGGTCTTCTGATGGGCGGCCCTGCCTAAATCAGGCAGAAGCCTCATTACTGTATGCATTTTGGGGTCCTATGCCACAGATGGGACCCCGATGAAATTTAGAGGGACAACTGGGTGGAGCGTGGGCCAAGCATATTCCGCCCAGTTGTGTCGGACGGTGAAGAGGAACAGGCCTCAAAAAGGTACGTGAAAAATTATTTACGCGGGGTCAGGAACAGCAGGAATGCTCCTCCAGGCTCCACTAGAATAACGCTGCCCCTCTCCGCGATCAGTGTCCTCCCCCGACAACCCCTCCCCTCCCCGGACCTACCACCCTGCCAGCTGGGAGGCCCAATATTGCTCAGAGCCGGGTGAGCTATGAACAGGATGGCCGAGAGTTAAAATCCACCTCGTGGAGCGGTGCAGAGTGGGGCGTTGACCCCACAACCTTCCTACTCAGAGGCTGCCAACTGAGCCAAGCCAACACTTGTTCCGAGTCCCGTCCAAGTGCGGCGCTCTCCAGCTGCATACAGATGTTCCACAGTCGCAAAGATTGATCAATGTGGAATCGGCAAACATTTGTGTCCTTATGCAATAAACATAAAGTTTGTACAAATGACATTAATAGTATTAACATTAAAATTGTAAAACCTAAAATATATATATATATACACACACATATAATATAAAAATGAGTATAGTGAGAGTTTAAGGCATTAGCCTGTGCCCTGAGTTGGGATAAGTTTATTGAATACCTCCCCTTCATTACATCAGTTTATGTCATTGTTCGAGACTCTTTATTGTCCACTTACAGCCATTAATTGTGGTATTTTTAAATAATTCAATTATAAGTAGCATGGGAATTCCTAAGAGTCACTCAACCATGTCCATCGTGTCCTATAATAGACAAAGTGCAGTTGATGGTTCCAAACCCCAGGGCATAACAGATGCTGTTCTCAAGGAATTCCAAACTCCCAATCCTTTGCTTATTGATTACAAGGGAGGAACTATTACCCCAAACAGCCTATTGATTGACTTATGGATGGAGAGAAGTCACTCTCAGTCCATGCATTGTGTCTCAAAGGATCAAGGCTGAAGGGCAGCCATTGATTATTTTCTGTGTGAGGCCACCTAATTGAGTCATTAAACCATAATAAAAATGGCATGTAAATCAAGGAACAAGGCCATTCCAGGCTTGTAAAACCAAACCAAAGTTGTATCCCTCTTTTAGAGTTCTCCTTCTCCATGTTCATGTGACCTGCTCCCCTCTATTGCCATTCTTCAGCCAGGCACTAGCAGATATGAACGAGTGGTTGACACTGGCATTAGCTTTATTTGTCACAAGCTTTCGGAGCGTTGCTCCTTCGTCAGGTGAAGGAGCAACGTTCCAAAAGCTTGTGACAAATAAAGCTGTTGGACTATAACCTGGTGTTGTGCGACTTCTCACTTTTGTCCACCCCAGTCCAACACCGGCATCTCCGCATCATGGACACTGGCATTGCCACCCATTGATGTTCTATCACAAACTGACATCAGCTTGTATCTCTGTAACCTCCTCCAGCCCTACCACCCTCCGAGATCTCTGCTCACCTCCAATTCTGGCCTCTTGCGCATCCCCGATTTTAATCGCTTCAGCTGCCTGGGCCCTAAGCTCTGGAATTCCCTCCCGAAACCTCTCTACCTCTCTCTCCTCCTTTAAGACGCTCTTTAAAACCTACCTCTTTGACCAAGCTTTTGGTCACCTGTCCTAATATCTCCTTATGTGCCTCGGTGTCAAATTTTATTTGATAACGCTCCTGTGAAGCACCTTGGGACATTTTACTACGTTAAGGGTGCTATATAAATACAAGCTGTTGTTTACTTTTAATTCCGATTTCGGCACGAGGGGTAGTTTTAATGATTTGTACACCAGGCCTGGAGCACATATTGTAATCTGGGGTGCATGCTCCACACTATTTCTCTTAAGGATTGTTCAGTTTAGATACTTTTGATCCTCCCTACAGAGTTTAATTGGAATGCTAACTGCCCCTTGGTCATGTCTCTTTATCCAACACTTGGCAGGAGGAGGAAGAAAGTGACTTGGGATTATTGTATCTGATCTCTTCTCTTAGGCAGTCCCTCGGAACCGAGGATGACTTGTTTCCACACTAAAAATGAGTTCTCAGGTGACTGATGAGTCCAATGCGGGACCTACAGTCTCTGTCACAGGTGGGGCAGACGGTGATTGAAGGGGCGGGTGGGTGGGGTGCTTGGGTTGACGTGCGCACCTTCTGCTGTTTGCGTTTGGCTTCCGCTTGCTCCCGGCGAAGAGACTCGAGGTGTTCAGCGCTCCCGGATGCTTCTCCTCCACTTTGTGCGGTCTTGGGCCAGGGATTCCCAGGTGTCGGTGGGGATGGTGCACTTTTTCAAGGAGGCTTTGCGGGTGTCCTTGAAGCGTTTCCTCTGCCCACCTGGGGCTCTCTTGCCGTGTCGGAGCTCCGAGTAGGGCACTTGTTTTGGGAGTGTTGTATCGGGCATGCGGATGATGTGGCCCGTCCATCGGAGCTGATCGAGCGTGGTCAAAGCTTCGATGCTCGCCTGAATGAGAACACTGACATTGGTGCGCCTATCCTGCCAATGGATTTGCAGGATCTTGCAGAGGCAGCGTTGGTGGTACCTCTCCAGTGCTTTGAGGTGCCTGCTGTACATGGTCCATGTCTCTGAGGCATACAGCAGGGCGGGTATCACTACTGCTCTGTAGACCATGAGCTTGGTGCTGGGTTTGAGGTCCTGGTCTTCAAGCACTCTCTTCCTCAGGCGACCGAAGGCTGCACTGGCACACTGAAGGCAGTGTTAGACTTCGTCATCGATAGGGGTGTATTCCACACTTCTGTTATATTGATCTGATAGGGTGGTTGTCTCAGCTGTTTTCTAAAGCAAGTTCTGTAGCACAAACAAGTCTCAGCCATAGCTGAGTGGGTAGCCCCCTCACCTCCTCAGTCAGCAGGTTGTGGGTTCAAGTCCCACTCCAGACACCAGGAGCACAAAAATCTAGGCTGACACTCCAGTGCCAGTGCTGAGGGAGTGCTGCACTGTCGGAGGTGCCGTCTTTCGGATGAGATGTTAAACCAAGGCCCTGGTCTGCTCTCTCAGGTGGATGTAAAAGATCCCAGGGCACTATTTCGAAGAAGAGCAGGGGAGTTTTGCCTGGTGTCCTGGCCACCATCACCATCACTAAAACAGATTATCTGGTTATTATCACATTGCTGTTTGTGGGAGCTTGCTGTGCGCAAATTGGCTGCTGCGTTTCCTACATTACAACAGTGACCGTACTTCATTGGCTGTAAAGTGCTTTGAGATGTCCAGTGGTTGTGCAAGAATGCTACATAAATGCAAGTCTATCTATTCCTTTTTCTTTAAAGAGATTATTTTTTTTGCCGTCAATATACTGGAAGTGTGAAATACAAGTTATGACAGGTCCGGAGCAGGGACTCAATAGAGAATTCAGGAGAAACTCCTTTACCCACAGAGTGGTGAGAATGTGGAACTCACTACCACAGGGAGTGGTTGAGGCGAATAGCATAGATGCATTTAAGGGGAAGCTCGATAAACACATGAGAGAGAAAGGAATA